>JAEMWC010000383.1:177500-277500 GCA_016490735.1 Pachyseris speciosa
AGTTATCATCTCTCCCTCGTTTTCTCACTGTTTAGCTGAAAATAATGTTGAAAAAACATTCACATTAGGAAGGTTAATATGAAAAGGAAAGGCCTGGAAGGGGTGAGGTACTTAAGAACCTAACGTGGGCGCTGTGGTAGGGTGTGCCGCTGGATTCTGGCATCCCCAATACCAGTCTACACCAAAAGTGATTTGATGGGCTAAATTACATTTGTACAGACTACGAATTAAGCGAATGTTCTATTTAACATTGTTTTCTCCACTCAATACCAGTAACATCCGTTTGATTTTACGGGCTTAATGATGATACATGTTCTCAACAGTATTTTTGAGCGTAGCATTAAACAATGTCCAATCTCAACTTAAAGGGCCAAAATTGGAAACCCTTACATACTCGGAGGTTAAAACATAGCCCACAATTGTAATTGATATGGGTCAGTGCACGCAATCCCGCGTTCCCAAGATTACTCTAACAGGAACTAAAGAAACTTATGCTCTTAATCTGTCATGCACCATTACAACTTGAAGCATATTAAAGGACACTTATTCCAACACAACGTTCAAACCATACGCTTCGTTTCCTATTGGACTATTTTGCTGGGGGACGTTTAGTACAGTTTTGATAAGTTATTTGACATTTGGTCACATTCTGCTGGGAAGGGAAAGTGAGAACAGGTTACTTTCGTTGTTTGAGAAATACCACTGTTCTGCGTAAAGCAATACAAAATGGTTTGTTGAGGCTCCATAGCCTCTTCCACAACCCCCTCCCCCTCCTCCCCCCCCCCCCCCCCACAGACACACACCCACACACACCCTTCCCAGCCATCCGAGTGCAGCAGTGCAGCACTAGGGCAGCGTCAGGTTTACCTCAAAATAAAAATGTTAAAAAACCAAAACCAAGATCAAGTTTCTTAAGATCCAAAAATAAAATGGATAGCAAGTAGGACTGATAGCGCTTGTACGGTACTTGTTGTGAACGTACCCGGGCAAACAGCTTCTTTGATTTTCAGGAGCTCCTCTTTCAGCTTGTCGGCGTCTTCTACCCGAAACACTATGCCATCGCTTCCCGCAATGTAACCCAGTATGCGGATCATCCTCTCCTCATTAGCTTTCGGGCCAAAGCCAATAACCACCTTGTGTACGTTCTTCGCCTATCAAATGTTTGACAATTAAGGCAAAAAAACGCAGATAACTTATTTAAAACAACTTTATTTGCATGTACAGCTGGAAGTATAAATGCAAAAAGGGTGTTAACAGGGAAGAACTTAATCTTTATATAAAAGCTGACCTCCAGAAGAAAAAAGATACACATGCATGTAAATATATACAAATATGTATAAATATATAAAAATCCTATGACAAATAAATCATTAACAATCTAAAAAGTATAAATAATTCTAAGATCTATAATATTGAGGTTACAATATATCCAAATAATTTAATCAACTAATAATGTGACAATAACCATTAACGAAACTAGAAATTTAATATCGGTTTTGCTGAGACACAGATGGTTGCAGTCAGTAACGAGCTCAGGTCGATTTGAAAACTTACCTGAATTAGAGTTACCAAGCCTGTGTAAGTGGAAACGAGGCTAGAAGTTGGCTTTGTGTTCATTCAAACCTTCCTGCTTTTCATTAGTTTTAGTCTGTGATCATCTCCAGTTACATTTGAAAGATTGGAAGAGTTGAATGATTTCAAATTGAAACTGAATTTATCTTTCTTAATCAGTATATACATTGATCTGGGCGATCAAGGTCTCTGAAACGAATAGTTTGACTGATATTTACAGTCAGTTTCTGCATTGAAATAATTTTGTTTGCTAAATAGGATCAAAATAGGCGGATTCCTAAACCTCTGAAAGTCAAAAGTGGCCACATCAATTGTACTCTGAATTGCTAATATTGGTTCTTTACGTAGATTTGGTGCCTTTTCAGCAAGTATAAGCCTTTCGTTCCTTCGTTCTTTCTTTCTAAGCACTTTTAGACTCTTTCAAGAGCATGTGAAGTGACAAATATACATTGTGTTCGCAAATTCCGCAAAGTTCTAACGGCTTTGTAGTTTGTTTGTATTGTTTTACCCCACCATACCGGTTTCTCATCAGAGAGTCAATGAACATAGTCACACCGATATCATTTTAAAATTATGAATGTGACGAAACCCTCTAACCTGGAACTGCTTATTGATATTCTCTGCAAATTCCCTAAAGACCTCTTCCGAGGGGATGTTGCCCTTCTTGTTTCTACCCCAATACGGCTCGCCATCCGTCAGAATTAGCAGCACATTGGGTTTCTCTTCTCTGTCCCCCCAACCGCAGTAAACAGCTTGTCCCTCGCCATTTCAAGGGCCAGGTCCGTGTGAGTGTTTAAATGAAGGCCTCTTTTTCACTGTCTAGCTTATCCTTCAGCGCTGACTCTTCTTGGTGCTTTGGATCTTTGAAATCGAACAGCAAGGTTGTTGTGTTGTGAAATGTGATTAATCCAAAATGGTCTCCTTGGGGGGAAGGGTTGAACTGTTTTACCAGATCTTTCAAGAATTCGATAACATTCTTGAGATTTTTTAGCCCAACACTTTTCGATTTATCGAGGATGATTCCAATATCAAGTCCAGGTGTGCAAGGCTCTGTGTCAATTGAAAAGACAATATCAAACATTAGAAATCCGAAATTTACAATTCCAGGGGCATTTGAGACATTAGTGGATATCTTTTCCGGCTGAGTATTAATTACTAACAACAGAAAAGTTAAAGGTGTGTTCCTCATGGACTGCCTTTTTCCTATTCATGCTCTAGTGGAACCGAGATCAGCATTGCGAAAATTCGCACAAAGGAATACTGAGTAGAGAAACACACTAAAATAGAAAATTGCGACTAACTGGTACTCCTTAAAGAAGTTTAAATTAAAGGGGCTGTAGCAGAAGTTTTTCCTGATGAAAACCTTTAAAAAGAAGATCCAGTTTTGTTTAAAATTTTGGCTACCAGTTCCGTGAAACGATAAATAAATGCCGTTAGAAAAGGCTTGCACCTTGAAAAATATCATCTGGCCGCTGTTTTTCAAGTTTTTCTTCATGGCTACCAAAAGCATAATAAACCGACAGTATATTGTTCTTATTTCTCGAATTAGCTTGGTGTCCTTCGGCTCTTGATGTTCTTAAATCATTTTGTGTCTTAAAAGGTGTTGCTTTTGAGTTCACTCAAATTTTGACCCCAAGAACATAACTGAATACCAATGAAACAGTCCTGGCATACTCAAAAGCCAAAAATCAAGACAAACAGTACTATGTCTATATTCATGTTTAATAAATGATCAAGAGTGTTTTATCAACTGAGTTGATTAAACACAAGGCGTAGTCGAATGTCGTAGGACCTGATAGAACACGAATTGGGAATTAATTGAACAGCTTCAAATGCTTTACTGGACATCTATCCATTCTTTTTGCCTAGCAAATCGGACACAAACTTCAGCCGTGCCAATGTCAGATATAAAGACACTCATAAAACATTAATTTATTTTGCATTTCTTTTATGAATTATTAATGCATTTGAAAGAAAGATAAGGCTCAATAGGTGACATTTGAATCATCACACTTTTGCATTTCATCCACTAGCTTTAAGGAATAATAATAATAATAATAATAATAACAATAATAACAATAATAATTATTTTTTTTTAATAATAGTAATTTTATTTTAAAATTCATCCAATATTTACAAAACAATAAATAATTGCAAAAATATTAAGTTACGAATTATGTATTAATCCTTTTTATTTTAAAAAAAGCTTCCGAAAAATGTATCAAAAGAAAACTAGGCTAAAAAACTTTCTAAAACATCGTATTAGGTAATGAAATAAATAAGGTCGACTACAAAACTGCTCTTCTTGACTCAGTATTCCTGGCTTTGGCTAGAGTTACCTAGAAATAATAATAATAATAATAATAATAAAAGAATCTTTATTACAAAAACCTCAATTAAAATCCTATTTACAATCAACCTGCTGTTACAAAAAACCTAATTAAAGTCATTAAAACACTATAAAGAAAATTAGAAGTTCAAAATTCTATAAAATTAAGAATTCCATTATGCAGAGATATTAAGATCATAACAATCGAATTAACTAATGACGGCTAAACCAGTGTCCATAAAAAGCCCTAAGTATAAAAGCATATAGACGCGTATTTCAGATATCCGCACTAGCGACATTTATTTTACAGTCCAATGATTGCTCTGTCTTGCTACGAAACGGCGTTCGCGAACCTCTGACACATGCATGTACCGATCTTAAGAGTTCAAACGAGATCTGTGTCCTGAGCCAAGTGATTACAACATGATAAGGCTCGGTGTCTTTCTGAGCTATCTTGTCTGCGAGATGCTTTAAGAACCGCTGACACTCGTTTCCCATTCCGCCATTGGTTCCAAACACTAAAGGCGTAAACGAACCCATTTCTACATCTAACACCCGCTGCTGGTACTTGCGCTTCTTTTCTTCTTCTTGCTCTTTGAACACTTCTGATGTTGGCTTGCTCTGGTAACATTTGGAGTTGACGTGCGTAACTCTAACATCAAAAAATGCCGTAACTCCTCTTGCCCAGAAGCCTCCCGCTTTGATGTCCAACCTTGCCTCAGAACTTGTAACAGCGCTCCTCAAATGAAATCGCTCGTTGTCCAGGGGTTGAAGGCGTGGTTCGATTTCGACATTATTGCAGATCTTATCAATGAATGTCGTTAACAAGTTCCGTACACCGTCATGTCTCTGCGCTACAAACCCCCCCTTTTTACAAGAGAGGGCGTGACTAACGGTGAATTTATCCCCACATATGCAATAACTTGGTAAATCGACTAAGGGCAAGTCATAACGCAAGCGTAGCGAGTCTCTGAACTCTTGCTTGTTGAGGGCTAAACCTTTATCCGCGAGAGGCATCGCATTCAACCAAGAACTTGCGCCCTTGTCCCTCGATTGATTAACCAGACGCAGCAGGCCTGGGGAGAGGCTTGAATCAATGCTGTCCATTTTCTCTTTGGCACTTGCTCTCTTAAGTGATTGTTGATGCCTCTTAAGCTCCTCCGTAGATCTTTCTCCTGGCACCATGATAGAACTCTGTGATGTAATAGAATCTACGTGCGCGGTGGTTATTAGTCTCGAGGCAGCAAACTGCTGCGGTGCCTCGGATTTCAGATCAGGAATGCCTAGACCCCCTTGACCCGTTGCTAAGGTAGCAAGTCTGCGCACCTCGTTAGGGAGAGGCTCTGATTGACCGAACAAAGTTGGGAGTAGTGAATGTTCAATCACTTCCTGGATTGGATCGACATAAACTTCAAACGATTCAATCGTGCGCATGAAGTAGGTGAACTTCGACTTGTAGCCTTTTGTGAAAGCAATATACGCCGCATGGGGCTGGCTCTTCGCTATTTCAGAGAGACGTTCCATTTCCTCTTTCCATGCACGAACCTTCTCCTCACAATATTGATCTTTGTATTCTTGCGACGCAATAACTGCTCCCAAATGGCGCTGACCTTCAGTCGTTATATTGACTTCCTCTCCAAACACCCTCTTTGCTTCCTCCTCGAGTTCCCTAGACTTCACAATAAGCCAGCTCTTTGTCCCATTCACCAGGTAACCAAACTTTTGTCCTTCCTTACTCAATTGCCTGTACCAGTTGTATAACTGCACTATACTCCCTCCTCCAGCTGAGTCGTCTGCGAGCCACACCTGTTTAACCAATGGGCAATGATCCCTCAAATTCTGTATCATTGTGGATGTATTAAGTGCGTACCATGGCATCGCTAGCGGATCTCCTTGTGTGGTGCCTTCTCGAGAAAGTATTTCACCTCCCCACAAATAAACAGTCTAGATGGGCTTCTATAGGTGTTAATAACATAGAGCGCCATTTCTTTGCACATGATCTGGATATTGTGTAAGGCCGCTGACCTATTCATTTGGTTAAAAGCGTTACTAGCATCGATTAGCAATATTCCATCTGTTCCTTCTTCAACAAACACTTGACTCATTGCATGGATCGCAGCCTCCGCTCCTGCGTTATGACCAGCGCAAACTTGTAGGGGACCCGCCGCTTCTTTTATTTCCTCCTTTAAGAAACCGCTGACCGTTTTCCCCACTATTCTCCTCAGTACCTCTCCAACACCAATTGGTCTGATTCCCGGGTTCTTATCAAGCGGGATAAGCCTGCAGGACGTAAAGGCTTCAAGTAAGGATGGGTGGTACGATTTCCTTAGCAGATTTCTTGTGAACACGGCTAGCTCTTCTCTCAATATTTTGCCCTCGGTCTTGAAGTTCTTAGAGCACAGGATTCTCTTATACAGCTCTGCGTCCATTCCAGATGGTCCGGCTGAGCCCTTGGTTTTACTTGCCGAGTTGTAGATCAATTCTTCGTCTATGAGGTCATAAACATTTGGCGGAATATAATCAATTGGGCCATGTAACAAACTCTCCTCTGCGATATCAGCTGCCTGTGGGTGCTTGTCCTGTAGTCCTTGCACGACATCTGGCGATAGGTCGAGCAGACCGGACGAGCTCTCGTTATCTAGGAGTAACAATAATAATAATAATAATAATAATAATTATTATTATTATTATTATTATTATTATTATGACTTTATTTAAGTCTCAAATCTTTCTAGCCGAGCACAGATGCTCTACTAATTGGGGAGACTACATCAAATCAACGCTAAATCAAGTAGAATGTTGTTAAAATAAAATAAAATAAAACGTTGGTTTTTGGAGAGAGGGGAAAACCAGAGTACCCGGAGAAAACCTCTCGGAGCAGAGAAGAGAATCAGAAAACTCAGCCCACTCATGACACCGAGTCCGCGAATCGAACCCGGGATATGGAAGGCGAGCGCTCTCACCACTGCGCCAACCCATGTGGATTCACATTTGATAATTTGGTGTTTTGCTCGCTGAGAACTAAGTTAAAGCTTGCCATAATGGTATTGATACCAGTGCACGGCTGCATGTTGCACGCTCTTGAACCAGTTAATGTTTGTGTTCCTCCTCCGCAACTCTTGCTGCAATCCGTAATACTCCAGTGATCATTGCATTCCATAACACCTTCATTTCCTAGAAGAGAGAGACGTTTTAATGTGATTGGAACTGAACAGACAAACGTAAAAGTTTCATGGTGGTAACTACCACAACCCACCCCCCCCCCCCCCGGTATACTCCCTATAATGGCCTATACGGGGAGTCTCCGCCCGAAAGAGGTACCTTTTTCACACTTCAGGTATATGAAAGGGTAGGGATTTCGCGAGTCGAAGTATATGAAAAGGTAGAGAAATCTGTCATTTAGGTATTTACAAGAGCAGATAAAAGGTAAAATATGGGGGATTAATTCTCTTACCTTTTATCTTCTCTTGGCATTTAAAAGGGCCTTTCATTAAAATATTTCGAACACACATATCTTATGACTGTACTGTTTTAATTTATTGAGGGCTACATCATGGAAAATGACAAGAAGACTTTCTGTTTTAGGTACACGTAAGGGGTACATTTGTCAGTGGAAGGTATACAGTCAAAAATGGTATCTGAAAGGGTAAGGGGTCAGACCTCGAGGTGGAGCCTCCCCGTATCAAATTTTTTAGTTACCCCCCTCCCCCCCTTCTCCCCACGGGACCACAGCTGCAGACAACTAACTAAAAACCATGGGGAAGGGGGGTAATTAGGGACTGACGTCAAGTTCGTAGGGCCTTTTAGATATATGTAACTTTGCTTGTCATAGTAATATTGAATTTGGGTGTGGAATTCAGTTTTGTTAAGTGGTACAAAATATCTGTCAGACAAACACAAATTACACCTTTTGCTTGTAATTACCAGAAAAATATACTTTAAATAACGCATTTATCAGGCTCATTAACGTCAAAATGCATTCATTTTTAACGAATCATTATTCGTTTTCGTTGTTTTCAAATTCATTGAGCATTTTTCCATATCCATAAACATACATTTTCTCGTATGGACAACCATTTACACTATGGGGCATTCTATTAATAGTGGTACTATAGAAGCGTTAACGCCGCTCTTAAAGGCCCATTATCATCCTTGATGCATCGCCAACCGCTACCGTTGATTCTGGAATTTAGTGTAACGCGAAATTACTCAGACTGCGAAGCCCTTGTTTTATCGCTCTTGTTTTATCGCATCGTGAACAAATCTCCAAATTTATGGCCGTAAGTATGTTTTCTGTTTATTCTTCTTCATTTTCCTTGTATTATTTTTGGAACAATTTGTGTTTATGTAAATGTTGGCCAGTGTAAAGTCAAAAGAGTCAGTGTGGCAGTAGTCGGTTGCGATACCTTCCCAGCGTTGTTTTATATCAAAGTGAGGTTCAAGTAGGATTTACAGAGACTCGTTTTTCAAGTTTGGTGCTTTTTACCTCGGAGCTATCAAGAATTCGCTGAGCTTGCTGGAGCCGACTTACTGCGATTTGGAAACTGATTTGATGGCGAGTATTAAAAGTTTTACTTCGCTTAATGGACACCTGTTTTCCGCAGGTTTGATGTTTTACCTCAAGGTCAGTTTGTGTAATGGGTTCTGCGTCTTTGGTCAACTCTTTAGTGTTTTTAATTCCATTTGTCGCTATGTCTCTTTATCGACTGCCATTACTACGCCCCATCGGGCATTCTAGCTTTACGTTTAGTTTGCAGCTTGCCTAAACTGTGTGAAAATTAATTTCTCTTCCTCGCCGAGATCTCGCCGAGATCACCTCAGCTGTCACCTTGATCGATGTGGACTACATCGCTTTTGTTTCCTCCCGTGTTTTAATTCGGAGCTCAAAGTTTTCCTCCTTTTGTCAAGCCGCATAGTCGACTGGATTTTCAACACGATATAAAGCGAAAGGACAGGATAATTGAATGAGAACGTACGAGCATTTTTCTTACTGCAAATTAGAAACCTGATTACCCGACAACTGGAGCTGCCGACAATAAATGTTTTCTTGTGGACATTTTGTCACTATCCTCGCCACATAATCAGCGAGTTTTATCAATGCCGGATCGTTCAATACTTTGCTGTTTTGATTTTAAACCTGTGAACGGATTATTGCTGGTTTTAACGAAGAAATATGCAATTTGAATTTGTAGCCATTTGCTTTGCCAAACCAGGCACAAGCGACAACTCGGCGTGATGAACCAGATCAAAAGCGCGATAAAAATAATTGACCAATCAGAGGCATCATTTAACGACGGCGCGATTTTAAAACAAAAACAAACGACCGCGTTGGATCAAGGGTGATAATGGGCCTTTAACTTCAATAAGGAAATAAAATTTCAATAACGCAAAACTTTTAATGTGTGACGCTACAAACACATCAACTTAGTGCATGTCTTTGACATCACTAAGAAAAGTGTTTGCACTTTCAAAGTTCGGAAAAAAATTGTCAATATCAGTAGATTTCTTCGCCATTTAAGCACAGTGGCAAATATGTTTGCATAAAACGAGGCACTAAGAGCGTTTGTGGATGGTTATAGTGCCGACGTTTCGCTGGCATGCTCTGAACAGTAAGAACTTGACACAGCACTCTTCAAATAAAACATTCATATCTGAATGGAAAGGCTTTCAAGTTTTATTCTATCCCGATTTTGTATGAGAAACCCATTGAAATTTTATTTTCCTTACTGAACTAAAGAACGGCATTATGTGAGGGTTATTTACCTGGAACGATGGGGTTTGTGATATATTCACCTGATACCTGCGTTACTGAAAGTATATTTTCTGGTAATGACCAGCAATAGATGTCATAAGATCGAAGAAAAGAGAACGAAGAAAGTCAAACACTCTCACCTGAGATTAGAGCCACGATGATAAGGGTAATAGCCCAGAAACTTTCCATCATTTGTTCTGAACAGAAAGAAAATAAAGCGTATAGGTGTTCGCCAAATTATAGAAAAGTAAACAGGGATAATCCAAAAATTCTTGAGAAATTTGACTAGTTGAAGAGCCTGTGAGTGCGAGCCACTTTTACAATTTATTCCTTTGAACTTGGCTTAAATCGCATGTTGCGATAAGGAGACTGGTTTCAACTCGAATTTGGTATACTTATGCATTACTGGGAACCAGGTTCGAAAATCGAACTGCTGGGTTGGAAGGCATCTCACATAACGATTATAAGAGCTCATACCGAGTAGCTAACAGATCACCCAATCATCGGGCGATGAAATTGTGAAACATAACTGACGACAACGAAAAGGGCCAGCGAAAAAAATCTTGGCACTATGATACTACAAAAGGCTAACAAGAAAGATGCGGCAAAAGAGGAATTTTCTTTTCACAATGTTGTCCGGTATAAAGGGATTGGATAAAAAAGGCCTTTTTGAAGACTGCTCCACTTAACAATTAATACCACAAGGAGTTATTGATGCGAAAAACGTAACAAAAGTGTTAAGTGGCTGGCTTTTCTCTTGGAGCTTTGAGTATTTCTAACAAAGGAATCCGAAAACCATGTACGCAAGTCTCATGCAATACATCACATGTACAGCTCCAACATAGCAAACTCTCAAGCATTTTGTACTTCACTGATATCACGACTTTTGATCAGAAAACGACAGCAAGACGGAGATTACGTGCTTTCAAAATTGTTTCCATAATTTCACAGTCAACGACTAGTATTATTCAATTTATCAAATTCAGGAATTAGGTCATAGGAGCCCTCTGATTTTTACTTAGATTTTCTTTTATAGCAGTGTTTAAGGTCAGATTTGTGATGAAATGCTACAAATCTTTTACATCAGAAAAACACGAGGTAAGACCGGCTAACAATCTAGCCCTTTCTCTGCATGGATAATTCAGTTTTCATTTATTTTAAGCAGCATATCCTTTTGTATTTCATGCCCAAATTGCCAACTGCAAGTTTATCAACCTTAATGCTTTAGAACTGGATATGACGCAAACGAAGAGAATAGAGAGATTAAAGGTTTATTTTGTAAGGTCCGTTAATTGTATCACTCAAATAAATCGTTATTTTATCATTAAAACCGCATATGGTAGCGATGAATGCTCTAAAAATAATTTAAGCTGCCTCCTTGAAATGTTTTAGATCAAATGGTAGTGCATAAATAGCGTTTTCGTCACTTCTTTCAAAGCCAGCAGAGAAACTCGGGCTAAGGGCCAAAGTTTGAACTTCGGAATGCGATTTTCTATCTAAAAGCAGTTAAAAGATTATTATGTGTTCTTTCAACCGCTGTCTCAGCAATTCAAGTTCAAAAAGTTTCGTTTGTTTCACTCAACATCAATTTATAATTAAGTCGTAAAGACTTTTCCCGGCATCATTGGTTGTTAGAAAATCCCGGCGTCGAGCGTAAACCACACTAAAGACACTCTCTATGTTTTTCCGTGGACGGTAAAATTATTATTTTCTACAGTTAAGAACCCTTGGGATAACATCTTACTAAAGAAAACGCGCATTTCTTTATTGGAAATGTTGGTTTAACAAGGATAACTTGACAGATTGAAAATGAAAGTGAGCATTACTGAGGAAAATAAATGATTTAAGGTTCAAAAGAACTTACCAGTTGTGAAATTGCCGGTTAATTCCTACACTCAAGCGCGCTGTATCAATACTCAGAAGTTCACTTCTTTGATCACAAAGCTCATGACGCGTTGAATTTATACCTTAACTTGCATACTCTTTAATAATAATCATCAGTTTTTCATAATGATGACTCATATGTTGTGGAAATGTGTCGAAACTTTTCAGTTTGTCATTTTGATTAATTCTGAACTTGTTCAAAGATCAAACGATCGTCACCGCTGAAGTGTCCTTGCTACTTGTGGGGGCTCGGTTATTTGGAAACGTAAGGGTATACCAACAGCATTGTGTACTCAGGTTTACTGTGGGAAAGCTTATGGCACACCAAAATTTTATGACAGCTTATTTACAAAACAGTAGCTTTGGTAAAAACTTTCTATTTGACATGATTAGAATTTCTTAGAGAGGGTTTCCACATTCAAAGATCAAAACTGCAACGTACTTTTAATTGCTACTTGTGGGAGCTCCGTTACTTGGAAACGTTAGTGTATACCAACGACATTTTGACCAGAGTTTTATCGCTGCAGACTTTCGGGGATTCGCAACCTGGGAAAGTTTATAGCATACTAAAATAATGTAGCCTCTTTATAAACAGTAGCTTTAGACATTAGTAGTTACTGTACTTTCTCCAGTACCTTCTTTACAGACAATAAGGTTAAGTTCTATCTGTTTGACACGATTAGAATTTCTTTGAGGGTTTCTATTGCTATTTTCGGGAAAGTAATGTATACCAACGAAATTTTCAAGAAATTCTTAACTTTAACCATGTTAATTTCCTTTGACGCATATATGCTGGAAGTTTGTTTAGCTAAACCCTGCTCATAAAGCAAGTAAATTTGTGTTTTTAATAATAATGAAAACATGGCATCAAACAACAAGAAGTGTTGTCAGCAGCAACCAAGTTGCCTTTCGGCGTCTTTCTACCCCCTCTAAGTGCATCATTAAATACGCTACTGGACTGGTTTCTCCTAAACTACCATTTATAAAAGAAAAATTTCTTGAAAATTTTCTAGTAGCGGTACATCCTCGCTATTTTCATTTTTCGCAGCCATTTGCTCTTGCTGCACTGCACTGAGGGAGCTGCACTGTAAAGCCCTGACCAAACTATCGAACAAAGTTGGATCAAAAATCGAACATTGTTGGATGTGAATGTTGAGATAGTGGCAAAACACTATCAAACATTGCTAGACAAAACAAGTTAACGGTACAAGCTGGCGCAAGGTTTAATTCAAAACATGGCGCTAAAACAGAAACAAAAAGCGCTTATGTAGCATTACATATAATGTTTATGGTACAAGAGCTGTTCGAGGACATAAATGACGGTGTCAAGCGAATAAAAACCTCGGTATTGTTACGAGAACAAGCTGAAAAGGGTATGTTCCATACCGCTCTACAGTTATCATTGCAAGATACACCCGCGATGATTAAGGAGATGATGAGAATGAGACTGGATCAGTTCGCTGAAATTTTAAACGCTATTGAACCGGACATCTGTAAACAGAGCACCAAAATAGCGATTAGGGATTGGCTAGCAGGGCGAACGTGACTCACTTCAGGATACAACTTTGTTAGAAGAGGGGCAAAACACGGCAACATTTTTCATGGAGCAGAATTAATGGACGTCATGTTTGATCAAAAGAAAACTCTATCCAACATTTGATCGAGCAAAAATTGTTGGACGAACACCATCCAACATGGGCGGCCCAACGATAGAACAATGTCTGATCGAGCAAAGTTGGAACGTTCAATACAGCTTTGTTCGATAGTTTGGCTAGGGCTTAGTTGTCGCTTTTTTAATTTGCATTACCACATGGAGGGCAAAATTAATGAGAGCTGATTCGTGAAAACACGGGCATTGTTCAGTTTCTCTTCTTGGAACAACATGACGCCAACTAGATTGCGGTTTCAACAGTGAGATTTTCACGGATGATGGATTTAACTTTCCACTGATGTGTAGAAGAGCCTGTTAGTACGAGCAAGCATTGCAATTTTTATTCCTCTGAACTTGTCTGAGCTTGGGCTTGCTGAAACACAAAGCTGCGATAAGTTCTCAAACACGGCGAATTTGGAGGTTTCGAATGATGCATGTTCTCCGGAAATAAAAGATGTATGTCTTGCAAAATTCACGAGCTCACCATTGAATCGGAGCGCGAAAAGTTACAATGAGTTTTAAAAAGTTGAATTTCTCTGATGTTATTTCATATTTGTTACCTACCTCCCAAGAGGAGTTGATGGCAGTTATCAGCGAAATCTATTTCGGGATAAAAATTGAACTGATACTCCGGTTACGTTTTAGAACTCGAGCGTTGTCTTGCATGTTTCACAGCAAAGTAATTACTTTTGAGAGTCATTATTTTGTGAATTTATCATTTCAACCTTCAATGATATTTTAGAAACGCTTTGGAGAAGTTATATTTATCTGGAAACTGCACGTTATATGGACGCAATTTTGGGTACGACGTTATTGTGGACAGTGATTGAAATTTGATAGACTAAGACAGGGTTTGACATTATCTTAGTAGTTATCACGGGATGCTTCATGACTGGATTTATTCGCAACCATCAATTGAACATTATTACTACTTGCAGGGGGTTGCTCAGTTGCGAACATATACAATATACCAACGTAATTGTTATGGCAGCTTCCTTACAAATAGTGACTACAGTGTTGAGTGCACCGTTTTCGTGCCATGGCCGAAAATTTCGGACATTTGAGCCCGCACAGTAGTAGCGGCTTTTCCTAATCAATATCAAAAATGGCGTAGGAAATTACAAAGCTTTATACGAGAAGTGATTGAGTTACGGAAAATACAAAGCACAATTAATACCGTTTTTCCGTTTGCCAAAATCGAGCGTTATTCAAAAACATTTCAGCGATATTGTAGTTAAAAAATCTACCGGAAAAACGAATTCCATACCTTTCTTTCGGAAGGATGTCAATTTGCAATTTCAGCTCCAGTCAAAACCTTATAAATCAGTGAAAAAAGAAGCAAAGACAATATATTTGCTAGCAAATAATCGAAAATCTTAAGTCGCTATGTAAGTTGCCAAAATCGAGTCAAAAATAGCAGATAGATCGCTATTTTCAGAATAAAAAACCAGATCTTCAGCTTGTAAACGTACCTTTCTTTTCGGCTGCTAAAAACCGTACAAAGTGAAATAAGACCACGGGAAGGTCGACATGTCACGCAGATCCACGTCCGTTCCATGAAGAAGAAGACAACAAAGTCTCGCTCTTAGCACCGTATTCTCGCACGCAAATCCTGCATATTTGGTATTATAAGCAACGTGATTCTCGAGGAGATTCAAGAAAACTAACTCGTTCCATTTCGATGATTATAAAGCTGCGATGTACAATACATGTAAACCGGAAGCTCGTGCTCTGAGTTCAACAAGCGATATCTCGGCCAAATGTGCCTTAAATGTCCCTCAAAAGGCATCGTTCGATAACTTTTTTCGTGGACTTTTGTCCGCCATTGCTCGTTTTGGCAATACCTTCAGCCAGCGGCATTCATTTGACCATAAACATATTTGTATTTCACCCCTCGATCTGCCCTAAAAAAATGAGCCAGGAGGTCACTGCTCAAATCAGCGGTTAAGGCCATGACGCGACGGCGTGAATGTAAGTCGCACGAAATTTGTGGCCATGGGAGATTTAAAATTTGACTTGACTGTCATTTCTTTCATGGGGTTAAGCAGCTTCTTTTCCGAGACAGTTTGGGAGACAAAGTATAGTCCTGGCGTGGTTATATTTACTTTCAGGGGGTTCACCTTTATTACTGGACATATTCGCAACTATCAACTGAATTTTATTGCTAGCTTCGGATCAGAGGTTGTTTTGTATTTCATTGACATTTGGGTGGCAGCTTTTGTGCGGACAGTTACCGGAATAAATTTGGCTATCTCTAATTTAGGGAACGGGGAATGAAGCAATTGGGTATGGGGTATGCAAAACAAGGAACTGGAATCTCTCAATTAAGGATTATTGCACGCGTACTTTCGAAGTTTTCCCTCCCAAACTGGAAAATAATAGAGCAATAAGAGGATTCGTTTCGAAGACGTTTTTTTAATGTAGAGGACAAATTTTTGTAGAAGAAGGCTCCCTAACTGATCTGCTAAAAAATGATCATACGTTTTTCATCCTGATGAGTCATATTTTTTTCGAAAGTTGTCGCAACGTTTCAATTTGCCTTTTTAATTCTGGATAGTCATTAGTGGAATTGAGACATTCGAAGACCAAAAGTGTCATTGTAGTTTAATTGCTACTTGTGCTTGGCTCGGTTACTTGGAAACGTTAGGGTATACCAACGGCATTTTGAGCAAAGGTTTATATCGGACAGAGTCTTAAGTATTTACTCTTTAAAGCACAGTTTTGACAAAACTAGAACCATCTTCAGGAGTGAGGTCCTTTTAATTTTTTTTTCTAAATTTGCTCGTAACCTTCAACAAATAGGGACTTTAAGCAAATCGCTACGGCGACCTATGCTACGGCGGCCGGAAGTAAAAAAGCCCAGAAATGAAGCAGTGCGCATGCTTGGAAATGAGCTTTCGCCGTAGCGCTAAATCCTGCAACGTGAAGAACTGCCTTCTGGCGTAGTCGCTAATACGTGAGTATAAAAGTTGAATCTCCTCCTATTCTTTGCGGTCACTAGTTTTAAAAACTAACATAGATTGTTTTTCACTTTATCAAGAAAGTATCTGAAGCTTCTGGTTTTCCAGTAAATACGTTTTCCCTGCGTTTTCTCGTAAAAGATTTCTATCGTCAGCAGACTGTGCCATGCATAAACATGGCCGCGGAAATACTGCCAGAAAAAACAAAGGCTAGAGGAAAACCGTAAGTACGACTGTTAACAATAAAGCTTATGAAATGTCACTGAAGGTTGTTTACGCAAGAATAAAATATCTAAAACGTTGAATTTGTTGATTTCTTGTTAAATACGGCACATAAGAAGAAAAATCACTTGCAGCGAACTCCGATCTTCAATAGTAGTTTTCTGTTTTGTGTAGAAATCGCCCTCCGATGATGTTTTCTATTAATATTCTTCTTGGCAAACGAAAGATTGGAATTTAAGTACAGAAATTCTTGCACAAAGTCTCTCTCAAAAGAGGGAAATTGGTTTCTATTTTCAGTGTTTTTGGTTCGCTCTAGATAATCTCGTCCGCTGTGACAAATTAAGTTTTACAGTATAAAGCAGTACTGAATTCTTCGTCTGAAGTGAAGCCCATATTTTTCTTTCATGTGACAACTACGTTGTTTTATGTATTCGCTTCTCCAAAGGAGGTCATAACAGCGAAAGCAAGTGAGCCGTAGTCACTGCTTGCTTAAAGTTGAAATTTGGAGGGCTACGGTGACGTACTCTCCCGAGGACTCCGCATCTACGACCGCCGTAGTAGAGGTCGCCGTAGCGATTTGCTTAAAGTCCCTAATGTTATCGCTGCGGACGTTCGGGGAATCGGTACCGGGAAACTTCATGGTCCCGACGCAACTTTTATGGCAACTTCTTTGCAAACAGTAACTACAGTATTTACTTTCTCCTGTACGTTCTTGAAAGACCACAAGGTTTAGTTTGACATGATTAGAATTTCTTTGAGGGGGTTTTTCTTTGAGGGCGTAATGTGTCAGGACCCTCGAAATTTTCACTAAATTTTTAACGGAGTCGAACTAGTAAGAATAATAGGGTTTTTCATTTGGCTCACGTACATTTTTTCTGAGATATAAGATAACGATTTGAATGTTACAGACATGTTTTTTGCGGAAACTTCAATCTGCCTTCCTCAGTACAAGGAATTATGGAAAATATATATATATATACATGCAACTTAAGGCCTGTAAATGTTTTCTTGCAGTACACTCGGTTAGTGGTAGATATGAAACCGTTGTCAATATGGACATCTAAAAAGGACAATTTGTAATCACATTCCTTTTTGGAGTATTTAATATTGGGATGCTGAGAATTAACGTACTGCAACAAAGATAAGACATCAGTTTCTTGATGAAAAAGGCAAAACGTATCATTCAACAATGTCGCTAGTAGAGGATTTCTTTCATTGTGTCCCATCAACAAGGGCAAGTGGAGACCCCATTGCTACCCCCATCAATTTGTTCGTAAAACGCCCTTTTAAGTAGAAAGCGAGTCCCGTGTGGTTGCAATTGTGAACAGAGATCTTTAAGTTCAATAGGAGTTAACTTAATTCCCTGGTTGTTTAATAGAATATAGGAAATTGCTAGTTTAGTGCTTTCATCTAGAGGAAAGTTAGTGAATAAGCTTTCAACATCGAAGGATGTCATGAATTTGTTGTGCATTTTTAATCCCTTGATGTCACTTACGAAAGTGAAGGAGTCCTTTGTGTAATTTTCAGCTGGTAAGTGTTGTGCCCTAGGCCTGTACAGGTACTTGGATAGGTTGTAGTTGTAAGTACCAATCGAGGAGACGATAGGGCGAAAGGATGGAGTGGATCTGCGTTGTTCACGAGCCTTGTACCTTTTCCATGCGTACCCAATGCTCACTACATGTTCGAGTCGTGGAGGCTACCATTCAATTCGTTCAAGTGGCACGACTCGTGGTTCGACATTTAATGTAGTCGCAAATCGTATAACGATACAATACAGTTACTTCTATGATAAAGCGTTCCAATCCCCCGGATACATGATCGTCTACATATATATAGTAGCGTTCCCGCCAAAAACTACAGTCCATGTCTCGGATGTGCGACCCAGGCCTTCACGTTCATTATTACACGACCCGTTCCATCAGTGGAGTGGTGAAAGTGCATTTCGTCAAGTAATACACCTTGTAAACTCGTGCGACTCGCGCAACTGATGGAACTGCATCTCATCAAGAAAGGGACTCTCTGTCAGCTCGTACGAGACGGAAAAATTTCCTTCGCCTCTTCCCACAACACCCCGCGCGCCTCAACCCATTGTCGTATCCAATCTTCTCTCCCCACAAAACACGTAAATAGCGACTGGGTACGAGTCTGGGGAAGTGATATGTTTTAAGCGAGAAGCCCATGCATGGAAGCAAATTAAACTACACACGTAGACAACACAAAATAGTGCGTTTACAGAAAACAAGACGAACCCGTGCAATGAATACTTCGTTCTATAAGCGTGTGCAGGCAAGTGATACGTTTTAAGCCAGACGCTCACAGAAGCAAAACTTGTTTTGTTCACTTCCATAGGACTAAGAAAATAATTCGAACTTTTACAATGGAATAAATGGCCTAGTTTGTAAAATAAATAAGATGCGATTAGCGTAGTAGACAGCTACGCGATGTCTGCACTGCGATTCTCGTGACACGTAGCGCAATCGAAATCGCCGAACACAATCGCACTTGGCGGTTTTCGCAAGTCGTAGCGATCGATTGGCGTATAAATAGTTCAGTCTGTCACCGGATTAAAAGGCGAAGCAACTGAACCAACAAGCGCAGTAGATTTTCTATCTTTGTAAATTCAGTAGGGAGACAATTTGTGGTTTGCATTCTTCAACTTGAAGATCAATCATCCGCAATCATACCGAAGTTCGTTATCGAGAACAATTTTGAAAACGCATACGCTGAATGTAGACGTTTGATTCAGCTTAAGGTCAAGAACAATTTTAAAAAATATAAAGTATAAATTAAAGTGATTCAAGTGAAACAGTTTCTCCAGTAGCAACTTTTAAAGAATCAAACGAAACGCCTTCCTTACGAGATGAAGTTTCATCTGTTGCACGAAGTTTACGAGTCGTACGAATGTCAAGCCCTTCTCTAATGAGATGCAATTTCACCAGTTGAACGAGTTGCACGAGTTATACGAGCAGACATGGCCACTTCCTTAAACTTGGACTGAAATATTCTAAATGGCTATAATGAGATACAGTTCACCAGTTTCTCGATTTGTACGAGTTGACAAAGCCCCTACCTTATTCTTGGGCTGATATATTTCAAGTGTCTATAATGAGATACAGTTCACCAGTTGCACGAGTCGTACGAGTTGACAGGGCCACTTCCTTAAACTTGGGCTGAAATAAACTATGTGTCTAAAATGAGATACAGTTCACCAGTTGCACTAGTTGTCCGTAATTTTACCTTGTTTTATGAATTCGGGCCGCCTGACGAAACATCGTTCGCTTAAAAATTCCACATTCCCGCGGGGTTGTTCGCAGTACTGAGAGTTTGATTTTTATAATACTGCATGAGGCTTTTGCTTTTCTGACTTTGGTACTTTGCCACATTTTTCCCAGCTTCAAATCTTCTCCAGTCTTCATTGCAATTACATTTAATGGCGTTTGCCATGAACTGCTCCCTCTCTATGATTAATAATGGTAATTGCACTGAGTGGAGTGCAATTTGGTCTGAAATCATACGCGTGATTTCAAAATCGATCGAGTGCGCAGCAGCATTCAGTTTTTGTCAATATTAATATTTATTTATCATCTTCAGGAAACCCGAGGTGTTCATTTTGATAGGTTAAAGAAGGGTGCGATTCAGAGAAAATAGATGGTGCGATTCGTGAATAAATTGCACTGTTAGAGCCAATCAGATTGCATAGATCACCAGTGATTTCAAAACGGGTGTAATGAATTTCATTATTGGAGAAGTGATTCAGGGTAATGTTTTTTATTTCTCACCCTTCTGGCTCTCAGGTCGTGCTTCTTTTCAGTAAATGGCACAGTTGCCCACCCCTATATAAACTTTTGGAAAAGGTCCTTTAATACTTCAATGTGTATTTGTAATTAAAACAGCTGTTATTAAGAGCTACAAAATCAGCAATAGGTATGTTAAATGGATCTAAACTGAAGACTACAGCTTCACTAGACATTTTGCCTTTACTTTTAATTGCAACGTCCCCTTACAATAATCAGTACTTGGTTTTGTTGATGCAATTTATGAAACACACAGACCAACAGCTTACTAACGCCGTTTTCACGCTTATAAATAGGTATTCTGGATATCAGTTTACTATACTACTATTATTATTTGTAAACTTGAAAATGAAGTCAAGATATAGATGGCTTCGAAACGTCGATTATTCTCGCTAAATGTTATTAGTATATACCACACAAGTGAATAGTGCTTTTCGCGCGCTCTGTTGGTCAACTAGGAGATGATTAGCAAGTACTATTCACCTCCAAGCAGCCGGTACGCGAGATTTTCGACCGCTTTTCGGTATATTGTCACACATAAAGCAATGTTTAGGTCCTCTTATTATTCAGCTTGAATGAGTTAATTATTATTTTAGTAACAGATAAAATATGTGCGGAAGACCTTTATGGGCATTTAAAACGTTTTGAAGCACATTAAGGTCGCACGCGATTATTTTCACCTACTTTTGAAATAAAACAATAGATTGTGTTTGTCATGATAATCAGTAGAGTTCTGTATCAAAGTTGGTGCATACTAATTAGCTGAGCAGGACTGTGTATCAAAAGTTAATGCGGCAGTTCATTTGTATTGGGGTTTACAGAGGTGTACATGTGACTCAAATACTACCCGTAGATAGACCGATATCACATTTCTGATGAACAATAGATTTTGCCTGTCCAGACTCGTCATCAGGATGAGTTCTAGCTCCCATTGGATTAAGATCCTTTGTGTTTGCTCGTTTTGTGGACGAGGCTGGACGGACAAATCTATTGTTTACAAGAAGCGTGATATTAGTCTATTGGTCACAACTCTTATGAATTTTACAAATAATAATAAAATTTAGCAAGAATAATAAAAAACAAAACTGTAATTACTTGGGGCTAAGCACTCAACACTCAGTTTAATGTTCTTTATCCTTTTCATTTTCGTTTTTAAAGCGTTCATTACTACGTCTTTAATGTTGACGGAAATGATGAACTATCCTACCTTGTTTATCTCTTGTTATTTACTGCTGCTAGAGGGCCATCCTCGGAGACCCAGGGGCAGAGAGTCGGGTTGGGACGAAGATTCGGGACGAGCGAAAGTTTACAAGACGGACAGGGGAGCCCCTGGGAACATTTCTTTATCGGACTCGTTCCAGAAGCCATTGAAATACAGTTTTCTGATTGGGCGGAAATTTTCTGGCAAGGAATTTTTTCTGCCCAATCGGCGATCAGCTTATATATCGCACTCCTTTCGTGACTTCTTATACCGAGGGTCAAACGTCCAATCTGCTGTCAGCCATATTTTCGATCGCTGTATCGACACCTCGAGGAAAGTTATGGTGGAAAGGGGCCTGCAAAACCCAGATATCGATAAATTCAACTTTTACTCAAGTAAAAATCACTTGTAGGGAACTAGAAAAATCAGGATGAAGACCGATCGCAGGTATCTTAAACTTCACGCGAAGAATTGTTGACAACTCGGCCACAATTGTTGTTGTTTGGTATCAGCTATTGTTTTTCTCTGGTTCACTGACAGGCAGTGGGCCGCTCCTGAAACTTTTCGGGGCGATGGAATATCTGTTGCACAGGCCAGGCAAGTTTACCGATCGGGCGAGTGAAACGCAGCCGTTGAATTTTGTTTTGCTCACGAAATCGAACCGTCCACTGCTTACAATCGACTCGAAGTCGCGTCTCAGCTCAGCTCAGCTCAATTTCGAGAGAGACCTTGAAATGGCCTGAGAAAATCCAGTTTAAAATAATTTACCCGTAGTCATGGTTATCTCTCCATCCACTTATATTATGACAATCATGAAAGACCAGGTTGGGCTTGAAGCCGGCTGCTTTTGTGTGGAAAAGCCGAAATCACAAACCAATTTATCAAATCAAAATCAGTTCCCAGTATTCTGACATTCTCTTGCATACAGATGCCATTTTGACGTTGATGTGAGTTCAGATTGTGCTTTTAAAATAGGTGATTACCTTGGTTATAGAGTAAGACTCGAATAGAAACTACTCCAGTGTTCTGGGGGAAAGGAATGGAAAATGGCATGTATTATGTTAAGATGAAAACAGATTTTTACAAAAGTCATCACTCTTATGAGCATATAGACACTTAATGTTTTTGGTAGAGTTAGCATAATTTTTGAGACCTTAGCAGATTTGTGGCAGATGTTTTGCATGGTAATTGGGGTACGGTATTAACCTGATACCTTTTGTAGCATTACAGGGCTTTCATAGCTCCTAAGAATTAGGCAGTGTGATATGGTATTGCTGAACATCTTGTGCAATACACTTAGTATGATTAGCCTATTACAGGTGTTTCAGTGAATGATGTTGGTAAACTGACTTGTGTTTTGGGAAATTGTTTGTGTTTTGAGAAACTGTTTCAAATTATGGGAAACTGATTTTTCTTTTGGTAAATTGATTTGTGATTGACCCTTTTGAGCAAAGTGAAAGACCAACAGATAACAGATGGACAATTAAATTTTAAGAATAATTTTAAATTTTTTTGTACCCCCTCTGAAAGTGAGGGTGTAATTTCATCTTGGGTATACTCATTGGAAATTTCATTTAGTACAAGGTAGGCTTCACCTGAAGTGCTGGCAGCTGGCTAAAAAGTGGCTTCCTGAAATTTTGAGCCACCTACATTTCAATGAAAAGTTTCCAGGCTGTTTAAATTCTCATAAAAAAGCCACCTTCTTGTTAGATTCCAGTCAGCTACTCTATAACCTAATAACAACTCTGATGACATAAGGCCTGTGACAAATAATCACTACAATATCCAAACAGATTACATGTACATTGGAAACTTGAATTTAAAGTTACATCTCACTATCACGAAAACTTCTGAACAAACAAAAAATAAATGAAATAACAATCCCCTCTAGTTTTATTTTATTGTTTGTTTTGTTTCCACTTTATCTAAAAGGGGATATCTTACTGAGAAGCTACTAAATTTTCTTGTGTGAGTGACCATGTTAACATATTTTGTAATTGTATTCAGGTTATGGGTATTGTTTGTGTGTAATGTTCTTTAATTTGAAACCTACCTTAAAATAATTTAACTATACTTAGCCATACCATTTTATCAGCCTAACTGTTTGACTCAGTGAACTGTATAGTTGAGAATGATTTGCCAATAGGTGGTTATCAAGGGTCTTTCGGCACAAATTGCATTTACACTATCTGAGGAACTGAAAACATGGTTCCTTAATTAACTGGAAGCATTCTCTCATGTTTTAAAAATTGTCAAGGAAAAGGGCAGTGACAGGAAGAACCAATTCTAAAATTTGTGTGGTCTCACGGGAGAAATCAAGTCCTTTCCTGGTGTACCACTGGCTTAGCAATCACAGCAACTACAGCTGCATCATGCAAAAATGGAATTTAATAATTGTTATATTATGGATACACTTGAGCGTTTATAAAGACAAGAGTGCATACAAGGCACTAAACATCCTGCATCAACTTGTAAACAATTTTATCTGAAACTTTGAAACCTAAACGTTGCAACACAGTCAACATAATGTAAATGTTTCATTAACTTTTTAACTGAGCTCAGCATCACTGTGGTAAAGGAGTTCATGGAAAGCTTGTGCAAATTACCATGCATCTTGCGTGTACAGTACAACACAATTACCAATTATTTTTAAGGCAATCTGCATATTTTTATGCACACCTTGGGAAGAAAAGCATATTGGCCAAATGATACCATTCAAAAAAATATGAAAACCAAAACATTGCAATAGATCATAGTGGAACTGTACACTTTCTGTAAGGCCTTTCTGTGGTCTCTCTCGAAATTGAGTTGAAACCGTCGATTCCAAGGTTCGATTTCGTGAGCAAAAAATTAAACCGCCGAGCTGCGTGCTTCTCGCCCGATCGGCAAAGTTGTCGGGCCCGTGCAACAGAAATTTCATCGCCCCAAAGAGTTTCAGGAGCGGCCCACTGTCCGTAAGTAAACCAGAGAAAAAAGCCCAAACCAAACAACAATGATCCTTACGACAGAAAGAGACCGAGCTACGTGCTGTTCTTCGCGTGAAGTTTGCGATGCCTGCGGTCTGTCTTCATCTTGATTTTTTTAGTTCCTTACAAGTGATTGCTGCTTGAGTTCAATTTTAATTTGTGGATTTCTTGGTTTTGTGGGTCCCTTGCCACCTCGTAGGATAAATCTGTCGAACGAACGAGGCAAGTGGAACCACTAAAAATATGGTTGACAACAGGTTCACCGCCCACTTGTTGGTGTATTAAAAGGAGTCACGAAAGGAGTGCGATATATAAGCTGATCGCCGATTGGGCAGAAAAAAATTCCTTGCCAGAAAATTTCCGCCCAATCACGAAGCAGGATTTCAATAGCTTCTGGAACGAGTCCGATAAAGAAATGTTCCCAGGGGCTCTCCCGACTGTCTTGTAAACTTTCGCTCGTCCCGAATCTTTGTCCCATCCCGACTATCTGCCCCTGGGTCCCCGAGGATGCTAGAGGGCTAGAGAAGACCAAAGATGTCGACGCAAGATGTTCCTCCGTTATCGCTTTCGGAGACATCCAACAAATCTTCGCCGTACCAGAGCCGTAACTCGGCATAACGATGCAAGCCGTAGGCGCTCTTTCCCATGAAGAAAATTAAATGAGGAGAGGACGAAGTGTAGCCTGCGAGCTCGTACCTGTTCTTAGTAACAGAGGGTTTCGAGAATCGCGGGCCGACAACAGTGTTTCTTTCGTCTGTAAGAAATGTTCTAATGACCGTGCTATTTGGACCGCATCCCCAATGACTCCTCGTATTGCCTCCGCCATCATCGTGACAGCTAACGTACCCGGAACGGTGTTTGAGCATGAAAGCCCAAATAAACGCATCTTGACCATATCTGATGGCGCCATATTTGTTGTCTTTTGCGCCGAAGCAAACCTGAGCGTGTTTGAGTTTCTGCCAACGTACATATCCACCTGAGCTATTGGGAAGCAGCACCACGCACAAAGAAGCGAAGAGCAAATAATTATGTTACCATCATCTATTAAATGCAATAACGAGAGATTATCATTCGATACTTTCTTTCCCTCCTTTTCATTGGCCCATAGCTTACCACGTGACGTACAAATAACGGTCTGCTCGTGCGCATTAGCTGTCCAACTGTTTTGCTGCAAATAATTAATAATTACCCTGAGAAATCGCGCAGAATATCGCCTGATACTTTGCATTAACGACAAAGCAAAATTCTCTGGTTTTTTATTGCAAAAAAAGATGAAAAAGTTGCCATTTTTGCCCGCGATACAAAATTAAGTATATCGCAGGATATCTGTTACGTAGGCATGACGAATACCTTATTATAGGACATTAACTCTCCACGAAATAAACGCGAATCGTTAATATTCGCGTTAATTTAAGTCGCGCTAATTATGCTGAGCGTTAATTTCCGCGACGTTAATTAAGTGCAGCGTTAGTTTCCGCGCTCTCAATTTCCATTGGTTTAACCCTAATTTTTAATTCTTTCCAAACATTCATGACACCTAAAAAACAAGGAAAGGTACAAGCTTTCTTTCCTTGTAATCGTTCGCTAAACTGAAAAGAGGCGAAAATAACTGAACATTATCAGTGTCATGATGCCCAAAAACATGGCACATCTTCTCCAACCCTTTGATCTGTTAACAAATGAAGCTCTCAAAAACATGGAGAAACGTGCGTTTAGTAAATATTTCAGATCCTGTGTCGCGGATGAAATGCTGCGTAGCCCCGAAAAAGATGTTACAACAATTGACTCGAAGTTATCAAACGGCAAGCTAATGAAAGACAGTTTGCGAGCATCTTTTAACGGATAAAGGCAAGAGTCTTATTTTATCGGGGTGGAGATTGGCCGACATCTTGGACTGTGCAAAAAACGCTAGAAATGGCTAGATTCCGCCGCTACATTAATTGGAATTTTAAAAAAATTTTTTGTTGACCAGAGGGCTCAGTTTTGTTCAGTGATCCATCCAGCGTTGAAAAAAAATATTCCAGTTCACCAACTGTGTCTTAATCGCGTTACTTTCCTTTATTGCGAAATTCTACCTCCTCTTTCGCGTTAATTTTCTTTCTTCGATAGTCGTTTTACATTAAATTCGCGTTAATTTAAGTCACGTTAATTTGCAATACCTTAATTTTATGGAACGTTAATAATATGGTATTGAGCGCGCTATGACCATATATTTGGGCATTGTAACAATCTGTTGAATAATAATATTCTGTTCATGCGTAGTTGTGTCCAGGCGTCCATGCCATTGAAATTCAGTGAAATTTCACGCTTCCCGAAAATAACCATGGAAAACAAACTATTATTGAGCTCGGTTTAATTTTCGCAAAATAGTTTGATTTTGCCAGTGTCTCTCAGATCAATTATTTGCCTTCGGATTGATCTGCTAGCCACTGATTAATCACAATATTTTGCGAAAACCGAGTCCAATTTTTGTTAATTGTTGTTGGTCGGGAAGGGAGGATTGTCCCGCGACTCTGCAATGATGAATTTAAAATCGTCGCCAAATTGTTGGCGTGACAAATTAGCTGCACTAGGGAAGCGGGATTTTGAAAGTTGCACATTAGTTAGAGTAACCGGTTATGTCCAATTTTGTGTTCGATTGTGTCAACCTCGTTCCCAGGGTCTCTCGTCTTCCCTGAGAACGAGGTTGCGATTGTGTCTGAAAGTAGTTTTAAAATTACTATCGCTGAGAGATGTAACCTTAAACTTTGAAAGCATTTTCGTGATTTGAATTCATATTGGCTTAAAATAATCCGGCTTGAGAAATCATTCAATTAAACTGCACGAAACATTTGCATAGACAGCGCGAGATCTGAATGTCACTATTGGAGGAAAGTAGCATCATGGAACGAAACAAATCCCGCCAACACACTCATCTATCTCCTAAACAAGACGCTTAAAATTTTTGTTTTCAACAATGTTTTGCTAAGCTGTAGTTTTCTGTAGAAACGTTAAGTCGAAAGTCTTTCCAGTAGCATTGACGGCCGAGTATGTCCGTATTCTCATATTAAAGAAATCAGTTCATTGCCAAGAACATAAGCCTTTACCTCAGAGTTGCTCAATTGTACTGCGTTTAGTTTCCAGAGGTTCTTATTTCGGCCCCCGCTTAGTAGAGTCGCCAATTTCACTCGGTCGTTTTACAGAAAAGTTCAGTGAAGAATAAGAAATCGCGCAGTGTAACACGCCTTTTTGTCAGCATTAAGTGGATTGTTCTATATCGCAACCAATGTTATAGACCCGAAGATGAAATTAGCAACACTTGTATGAAAGATCGTATCTGGCTTGGAAATAGCTTCTGTTGGTAGACTCACGCAAAATGTCTTCTCCAGTCATTTCTAGAGAACATGGTCCAACATACCGCTGTCAGATGGTAAGTTGTGATTGTGACTAAAACTCTCATGTTATCGGTTTCGCGATACGTGAAGGTTTTGCAACTCAACCCGACCTAGTACTGAATACAAAACGCTAGTACAAACAACGAGTTGTATTGCAAACAAAGAATTAATAAAAAGAAAAACTTGTTTTGGAAAGTGTGACAGTTTTTGCGTGGGGCGCGCGGTAAAAAAAAACCTGTAAAACAGGTTTTCTACAGTACAAATATCCAAATGTACCATATCGCGGAATATTTGTACTCGTCTCGTGCGTTTTCTGTACAATAACTAACAGAGTCGGATGATGAGGTGTCTTAAAGGCAGCTCTCAAAATGTTCTCTATCTGTTTTGCACTTAAAGCAAGTAATAGTTGCTCTCTGTACGAAAGTAAGATTTTTCAAACGGCGCATGCTCCAGTCATGGTCTTAGTTAGGGCACGAAAAGGCGGTTTCTTGCCAGAAACACTTTCAATAAAGAACTTTATAGTCAACAAAATGATGATTAACTAGAACAACTGGAAACAACTAAACTATTTACTTTGAAAGCATGGCCAAAGCGAATACGATTTATTTCGTGTTAAGCAATCACTACGATATCGGCTTTAATTACTATCCAGGAATGAGATATGGTGTCTTGAAGGTCACTTTAAAATGACTTCTATCTGTTGTTTGAATATTTGTTGCCTGTCCACAAATAGCAAAACCTTTTTCAAACTGCGTTGCCCCATTCAAGTCTTGATGCTGGCGCTGGTCAATACACAGGGGCACCCAACGAGCCAAAGCAGCCAAAAGCGTTAGAAAGGCATTTTTAAGAACCTCATGGTGTTTGAAGTCTGTTTAAAGTGATGTTTTGTTTAGCTAGAAAACTTTGATCTGTTCGGATTCCCTAGCTGAAATGTTAACTGCCCGAAAATTTTAGGGAAAAAAATCTTTCTTTGAGAAAATACTAGCTGAAGTTAACTTTCTAGAGAACCATTTTTTCTTTCCGAAAATGCTAGCTGACGTTTTTTACTGCCAAAAACAGCAATAACAACCTTTCCGAAAACCTAAGGGGTTATGATTTCCACATTACGAATCTTTTAGGCCACGTTTTACTTACGAAAATCCGAGTGCACTCTATAATCGACGTCGAAAGCCTTAGGCGAACTACCCTCCACCGAACAGATATCTACCGAAACTTGTTGTTGGGTGCCCCTGAATACAGAGTCTTCCGCTTGTCACTTAAAATGAGCCCTTAATAAACAGGCGATAAACAATTTCCCCCTTTTTTTCTCTTGTTCAGCCCAATTAAAAACCCGATATACGACTTCACTAACGTTATCAGGTCAGTGAACAGTCCGGTATCACTTCAAATCCCAGACCATGCCAGACCGGGTTGGGTAAGACACATCTTGCGGTACACCCCTCCCCCACTTGGTTTGAGTAACGCACCATTCCCTACCCCGCCCCCCAGTTGTCTGAAAGAAGGCATCTTCTGAGAACAAACTCATAATCCTTTCAATAAATGGCACAGTTGACCAACCTTAAACTTTTGGGGAAGTTTCTTTAATGAATATTTGTTTCTAAACCACCTATTCTCGACAATTGCATTAAGAGCTACAAAATCAGCGAGATACGTTATATTAATAACAGCTTCACTAATCATCTTCATAATTTCCACAGCGTTCCTCAATGTTGTGGCTATATTTACTACACTGGTAAAAAATCTGTGTAAATTAGAGCTAAAACCTAAAACCTCATTTGTTTAGAAATAAATTACATTTGCGTTTTTAAAACTTCCCCTCTTTTGATGCTTACTGTTTGTCAGTAAGACCATAGACGTCGGCGCAAGATGTTCCTCCATTATCGCTTTCAGTTTGGTCGAGCAAATCTTCGCCGTACCAAAGTCGTAACTCGGTATTCTCATGCATGCAGAAGGGGATCTTTCCCATGAAGAAAATCAAATAGGGAGAGGACGAATTGTACCCTGGGAGATTGTAGTGGGCCTGAGTAATAGGTTGCGAGAATCGAGGGCCGACAACTGTGTTTCTTCCGTCAGTAAGAAATGTTACAATGTTCGGGTTATTTGGGTCACAACCCCAAGGACTTCTCCTACTGTTTCCGCCAAAGATGTTACAGCTAACGTACCCGGAACGGTGGTCGAGCCTGAAAGCCCAAATAAACGCGTTCTTGCCATATGTGAAGGCACCATATTTGTTGTTTTTTGCGCCGAAGCAAGCTGGACTGGAGTTGAGTTTGACCCAGGTTGTCCATCCACTATGGCAATTGACAAGGAACTGAACGCAGCGCACAGAGAAGCGAGGAGCAAATACTTTACTGTCATCTGTGAAATGCAAAAACATCCACCGTTACCTTGGTGTTAGGTTAAAAATCTTGGAGCAAGTTATTCTGAATGATGTTCAGACAACGATTTGAAGACTTGAAAACTAGATACGTAGAAGAAATTCAAACAAAAGTTAAAACATGCAAAAAAAATTTCGAGCAAAACTGACTTTAAAATGCTTATGTCAAGTTAGTGAGAGTGTATGACAAAAAAAACATTCGCACCCAATACTAATCGGTAAAAAAGTCAGTTCATTGGCAAGAAGATCAACTTTACCTCAGAATTGCTCCTGCGTTTGGTTTCCAGACTGAGGTTCTTATTTCGGCACCCGTTTAGTGTAGTCTCTGATTTCACTGAGTTATTTTGCAGAAAAAAATTAGTGACGACTAAGAAATCTGAAAATATATCACGTCTTTTTATCAGCATCTAGTAAGTGGCTCATATACCTGACGGCTCAATATATATCGCAACCAACGTTTTAGGCCCGAAGACGAAATTAGCAACACTTACGGTAAAAGCTCTATTAAGCCCCCAGGGGGCTTATTTCATTTCAGGCCTCATTAACAGGGGATTGTTAGAGAGGGGGGGGGGGGCTTATATCAAATCTTAAACACGCCGTTTTCGCCTTCAAATAACTTTTGTACAAAACTCAAACAACTGCAGTGAAACTTAATCATTCAAAAAGGCAGCTAACAGTATTATGTGTTTGAGTGTATATTTGTTTAAAAAGAAACGCACTGGACCGCATGAAGTGGATTTCATAAGAGAGAATAGGAAGCATTAATTACAAAATCTCGTCTTAAAAAGGGGGGGGGGGGCTTATTACAAAGGCCGACTTCCAAACAGGGGCTTATTAGAGAGGGAGGGTTAATAGAGAGGGGGGGGGGGGGCTTAACAGAGCTTTTACGGTATACGAAAGATCGTATCTGGCTAGGACATGACTTCCTGTTGGTAGACTGTGGCAAAATATCTTCTGTGAATATTTGTAGAGGACAAAGTCCAACATACTGCTATCAGATGTTAATCTATAATTGGACTGAAACTCTCACGTTTCAACTCAACCCGGCCTACTGACTACAAAGTATGTGGTAATACAGTACACCCACGCTTGGTGATAACAGAAACAGAGGAAAAAACTAAACTATTTTCTCTGACTGAACGATGGCCAAACCGAATAAGATTTATTTCGTGTCAAGCTTTCACTGTGATATCGGCTTTAATTTTCCAGGAATGAGATACGGTATATTGAAGGACACTCTCAAAATGATCTCTACCTGTTTTGCAATAATACATTTACAAAATAATAGCAAATGTACAAAAATAAGAACATTTTTATAAAACTACGCCAGCCCCAATTCAAGGTCTTAATTAGAGCACGTAAAGGCGGATTCTTGCAAGAAACACTTTATTACTTGCCAAGCTTTCACTACGATATTTTTATGAAATTACGTATGCCTCAGTCAAGGTCTTAGCGGGGTCATGTGAATGCGACGTATTGTCAGAAACACTTTCAACAAACAACTTCAGAAGCAACTAAATGATGATTAAGAAGAAAAAGAGGAAACAACTTAGTTATTGGCTTTGAAAACATGGCCAAAGCGCCGCTTTGTTTCATGCCATTCTATCGCTACGATATTGGCTTTAATTTTCCAGTACTGAGATACTGTCTGAAAGGTCACTCTTAAAATTACCTCTATCTGTTTTGCAATTAATACATTTAATATTTGCTCTCTGTACAAAAATAAGAATTTTTTTTATAAAACTGCGCATGCCCCAGTCAAGGTCTTAATTAGAGCGCGTAAAGGCTGAGTTTTGCAAGAAACATTTTCAACAAACAAATTCAGAAACAACTTAATGATTATTAAGTAGACCAAGAGGAAACAAGTAAACTATTTTGCTTTGAAAGCATGGCCAAAGCGAATAAGATTTATTACGTGCCAAGCTTTCACTTCGATATCGGCTTTGATTTCCAGGAATGAGATACGGTGTCTTGAAGGTCGCTTTCAAAATGATCTCTATCTTTTGTTTGCGGTTAACACATTTAATCCTGATTTGTTGTCTGTCCAATAAGAAAACGTTTTTCAAACTGCGTTGCCCCATTCAAGGGTCTTAATGGGCGCTGGTCAATGCGGAGAATCTTATAGAAGCAACTATTAACTAAATAATCTAGAACAATGGCAAGTAATCCGTAAGTCGAAATTTCACGACACTTTCACGACACTTTCAATAAAGAACTTTATAATCAACAAAATGATGATTAACTAGAACAACTGGAAACAACTAAACTATTTACTTTGAAAGCATGGCCAAAGCGAATACGATTTATTTCGTGTTAAGCAATCACTACGATATCGGCTTTAATTACTATCCAGGAATGAGATATGGTGTCTTGAAGGTCACTTTAAAATGACTTCTATCTGTTGTTTGAATATTTGTTGCCTGTCCACAAATAGCAAACATTTTTCAAATTGCGTTGCCCCATTCAAGTCTTGATGCTGGCGCTGGTCAATGCAGAGTCTTCCGCTTGTCACTTAAAATGAGCCCTTAATAAACAGGCGATAAACAATTTCCCCCTTTTTTTCTCTTGTTCAGCCCAATTAAAAACCCGATATACGACTTCACTAACGTTATCAGGTCAGTGAACAGTCCGGTATCACTTCAAATCCCAGACCATGCCAGACCGGGTTGGGTAAGACACATCTTGCGGTACACCCCTCCCCCACTTGGTTTGAGTAACGCACCATTCCCTACCCCGCCCCCAGTTGTCTGAAAGAAGGCATCTTCTGAGAACAAACTCATAATCCTTTCAATAAATGGCACAGTTGACCAACCTTAAACTTTTGGGGAAGTTTCTTTAATGAATATTTGTTTCTAAACCACCTATTCTCGACAATTGCATTAAGAGCTACAAAATCAGCGAGATATGTTATATTAATAACAGCTTCACTAATCATCTTCATAATTTTCACAACGTTCCTCAATGTTGTGGCTATATTTACTACACTGGTAAAAAAGCTGTGTAAATTAGAGCTAAAAGCTAAAACCACATTTGTTTAAAAATAAATTACATTTGCGTTTTTAAAACTTCCCCTCTTTTGATGCTTACTGTTTGTCAGTAAGACCATAGACGTCGGCGCAAGATGTTCCTCCATTATCGCTTTCAGTTTGGTCGCGCAAATCTTCGCCGTACCAAAGTCGTAACTCGGTATTCTCATGCACGCAGAAGGGGATCTTTCCCATGAAGAAAATCAAATAGGGAGAGGACGAATTGTACCCTGGGAGATTGTAGGTGGCCTGATTAATAGGTAGCGAGAATCGCGGGCCGACAACTGTGTTTCTTCCGTCAGTAAGAAATGTTAAAATGTTCGGGTTATTTGGGTCACAACCCCAAGGACTTGTCCTACTGTTTCCGCCAAAGATGCTACAGCTAACGTACCCGGAACGGTGGTCAAGCCTGAAAGCCCAAATAAACGCGTTCTTGCCATATGTGAAGGCACCATATTTGTTGTTTTTTGCGCCGAAGCAAACTGGACTGGAGTTGAGTTTGACCCAGGTTGTCCATCCACTATGGCAATTGACAAGGAACGCAGCGCACAGAGAAGCGAGGAGCAAATACTTTACTGTCATCTGTGAAATGCAAAAACATCCACCGTTACCTTGGTGTTAGGTTAAAAATCTTGGAGCAAGTTATTCTGAATGATGTTCAGACAACGATTTGAAGACTTAAAAACTAGATACGTAGAAGAAATTCAAACAAAAGTTAAAACATGCAAAAAAAAATTCGAGCAAAACTGACTTTAAAATGCTTATGCCAAATTAGTGGGAGTGTACGACAAAAAAAAACATTCGCACACGATACTAATCGGTAAAAAAGTCAGTTCATTGGCAAGAAGATCAACTTTACCTCAGAATTGCTCCTGCGTTTGGTTTCCAGACTGAGGTTCTTATTTCGGCACCCGTTTAGTGTAGTCTCTGATTTCACTGAGTTATTTTGCAGAAAAAAATTAGTGACGACTAAGAAATCTGAAAATATATCACGTCTTTTTATCAGCATCTAGTAAGTGGCTCATATACCTGACGGCTCAATATATATCGCAACCAACGTTTTAGGCCCGAAGACGAAATTAGCAACACTTACGGTAAAAGCTCTATTAAGCCCCCAGGGGCTTATTTCATTTCAGGCCTCATTAACAGGGGGATTGTTAGAGAGGGGGGGGGGGGGCTTATATCAAATCTTAAACACGCCGTTTTCGCCTTCAAATAACTTTTGTACAAAACTCAAACAACTGCAGTGAAACTTAATCATTCAATAAAGCAGCTAACAGTATTATGTGTTTGAGTGTATATTTGTTTAAAAAGAAACGCACTGGACCGCATGAAGTGGATTTCATAAGAGAGAATAGGAAGCATTAATTACAAAATCTCGTCTTAAAAAGGGGGGGGGGGGGCTTATTACAAAGGCCGACTTCCAAACAGGGGGCTTATTAGAGAGGGAGGGTTAATAGAGAGGGGGGGGGGGCTTAACAGAGCTTTTACGGTATACGAAAGATCGTATCTGGCTTGGACATGACTTCCTGTTGGTAGACTGTGGCAAAATATCTTCTGTGAATATTTGTAGAGGACAAAGTCCAACATACTGCTATCAGATGTTAATCTATAATTGGACTGAAACTCTCACGTTTCAACTCAACCCGGCCTACTGACTACAAAGTATGTGGTAATACAGTACACCCACGCTTGGTGATAACAGAAACAGAGGAAAAAACTAAACTATTTTCTCTGACTGAACGATGGCCAAACCGAATAAGATTTATTTCGTGTCAAGCTTTCACTGTGATATCGGCTTTAATTTTCCAGGAATGAGATACGGTATATTGAAGGACACTCTCAAAATGATCTCTACCTGTTTTGCAATAATACATTTACAAAATAATAGCAAATGTACAAAAATAAGAACATTTTTATAAAACTACGCCAGCCCCAATTCAAGGTCTTAATTAGAGCACGTAAAGGCGGATTCTTGCAAGAAACACTTTATTACTTGCCAAGCTTTCACTACGATATTTTTATGAAATTACGTATGCCTCAGTCAAGGTCTTAGCGGGGTCATGTGAATGCGACGTATTGTCAGAAACACTTTCAACAAACAACTTCAGAAGCAACTAAATGATGATTAAGAAGAAAAAGAGGAAACAACTTAGTTATTGGCTTTGAAAACATGGCCAAAGCGCCGCTTTGTTTCATGCCATTCTATCGCTACGATATTGGCTTTAATTTTCCAGTACTGAGATACTGTCTGAAAGGTCACTCTTAAAATTACCTCTATCTGTTTTGCAATTAATACATTTAATATTTGCTCTCTGTACAAAAATAAGAATTTTTTTTATAAAACTGCGCATGCCCCAGTCAAGGTCTTAATTAGAGCGCGTAAAGGCTGAGTTTTGCAAGAAACATTTTCAACAAACAAATTCAGAAACAACTTAATGATTATTAAGTAGACCAAGAGGAAACAAGTAAACTATTTTGCTTTGAAAGCATGGCCAAAGCGAATAAGATTTATTACGTGCCAAGCTTTCACTTCGATATCGGCTTTGATTTCCAGGAATGAGATACGGTGTCTTGAAGGTCGCTTTCAAAATGATCTCTATCTTTTGTTTGCGGTTAACACATTTAATCCTGATTTGTTGTCTGTCCAATAAGAAAACGTTTTTCAAACTGCGTTGCCCCATTCAAGGGTCTTAATGGGCGCTGGTCAATGCGGAGAATCTTATAGAAGCAACTATTAACTAAATAATCTAGAACAATGGCAAGTAATCCGTAAGTCGAAATTTCACGAGCTGGCATTCGCTTTGCTTTTCAGCTGACATGAAAATCCAGCCAGAGCCATCTCCCTGTTGACAATATTAGTTATTTAACAAAAGGTTACGGTGTAAATGAATGTGAGAGTGGGTTTCTCTAAACGTGTTAAACACGTTGCCGATATTTTCAGTGTTGTTCATGGTAATTATGCTGTAAACTAGAATAAAAAACTGTCATTATTATCCCAATATATATACTGAAATAAGTAAATAAATAAATTAAAAAGGGACATGAACAAACTAGAACCTAAGGTATTAAGGAAACCTTCCAAGGTTTAGTAGAGACAAGCGACATGGCTCCGAAAACGGGCGACAAACTTCTCCCAAAACACCGACAACTCGCTTCCTGTCTCGCCCACCACATGTAAACGGTTGGTAGAACTTTATAAAGAAATAAGCATATGTAATAGGACTACTTGCTGTCAAATTTGGAAATAATTGGATGAAAAAAATTCCGAGGACAGCCAAAATTGGACGAGGCCGTAGGCCGAGTCCAATTTGGCTGTCAGAGGAATTTTTTGAATCCAATTATTTCCAAAATTGGACAAGCATGTAGTCCTCTTACTTATTAATTATATTGCTTGTCAGATGTAATTTGCCCAAAGAAGTATTATCCTTATTTAAGAAAAGGCAAACTTAAATATTTTGATTTATTTTACTATTTTAATTTCTAAAATATACAGAACAGAATGCTGTAATCACATAAAAGGAATAAATTTTAAAAGAGTAAAAGAAGAAAGCAAAGCACTGTTTTAATGATAATAATATTTTCAAAATATTCAATAATGACATTAAGAATATAATAAAGTGAGTCGAAAAAATCCTGCAATATTGAATACGGACTGGAGAAAATAAGAAAATAATGCAATTAAACGTCAACCTGTGCTCGTAATTCTCTTGCTTTCGCTTCAAGTTGTTGTCTTGACTGTGCAAATTCACGATCTCCCAAAATACTGTAATTTCTGCCACAGTTCTTCAAATGACGGTCCAACGAGCACTGCATAACAATCAAGCTTTCTGGCTCATATTCGTCCCCGTCTTTTTTTCTTATTTCCGCGAAGAAACGGCAAAGAATTCCATCCAGCTTATTGCGAGGAATGTCTTCAAACTTTCTTCGTTCGTCACGCTTGTACTTACTACTCGTTGAAAACGTTCAGCCAAGTGTTTGTACTCTTGGAGGTGTTTTGGTTTTGGTTTTTCCACCTCAGATTCACAAGGTCTTCTTCTTACAGCGTAGGAAATCTTTCATTTGCAGTGTTATCGCTTAAAAGGTCTTGAGAAATAGAAAAGTTTGGCAAATCTGCGTGGCTTAATTCAGCCATTGTTCAACAACAAGAGACAAAGCAACAAGACGTCCTGTTTACCGCGCTGACGCAATGCTTTGAGCTGATTGGCTACTTTCATTACCTATTGTATTTTCTTGGATTTGATTGGCTCATACAAGCTGTCCTATTTTTCTTAAACTGGACAGTTTGCTATTTTCAATAGGAAAGTCCTATCTAAAACTATCCAAATTAATCCTTAATTGGACAGTTTTTGAAAATTAAAGGATAATAGCTATGCTGACAATATCGGATTAACTACCAGCTATATAATTAGTAATGGTAATAGGACTGAGTGGAGTCCAATTCAGTCTGTAATCATACGAGTGATAACAAAATCGGACGACCGCGCAGCGGGAGTCCGATTTGTTTATCACGAGTATGATTACAGACCGAATTGGACGACACGAAGTCTTATTACCAATTAATCATAAAAATTACAATTTCCGAGAAAAGAGGAAGAGCCAAGTTATAAAAGGGAAGGAAATTTTGCATTAAAAGACTGACAAAGGAGGCGTAAATTGTTTAATGTCGCTCTGAAATTGACTACCATCAAAATGTATGCTGATTGTAACCAAGGTTGTGATTACTTGATTTAAACTACAACTTTGAATGTGATTGGTTGAATTAAAATACTGCTTTAAATGTGATTGGCTTATTGAACTGTCCGATAACAAACTGTCCAATAACAAAGTGTCCAATAACAAACTGTCCGATAACAACTCGGCACGTGAATTAGTGGAAAATAGGAGCTTTTTAAACCAATCACAATCGAGGAAATTTTAATTTTTATGATTAGTGGAGAAATAGCTTGTCCAGGTTAAATCGGGGGAGCTAGGGTTGTCTCGGGTACCGAGACCATATAAACCCCCCGGAGGGGGGTACTAAAAACAATTTCGTACCATTTTTGACAGAAAAGGTACCCCTCTCGTTTAACTTCCACTGAGAAATGGTACCCCTTTCGTGTATCTAAAACTTGAAGTCTTCTTGCCTGCCCATTTTCATGTAGCCGTCGATAAATTAAAACAGTGCAGTCGTAAGGTATGTGTGAAAGGCCCTTTTAAATACCTAAATGACAGATTTCTCTACCCTTTCATATATACTTCAACTCGTGAAATCCCTACCCTTTCATATACCTGAAGCGTGAAAAAGGTATCCGTTTCGGGCGGAGCCTCCACGTAGAGGCCATTATAGGGAGTACCCCCCCCCCCCCCACCCCGAGATATAAACAGGCCCTTAGCCTGCAAAAGCCATCAAGGAGAAACTGTTTAATCTGCTGTTGACTTTGCAGCACGACATTAATTCAAATTAGTTTTCTCTTCTTTTGTTACATTTTTTTAATCAAGGCATTTACGTGGTCTTCACTAGTCATCTAGGAGTGATATCTTTATTTTCTCAGCTAAATCTTTCGCCAGTGATATTGAGTTTGCAGACACACACTCCTTCAAAACGTAACTCTTCATGACATTCAGTGACGTGGAGCACAACTTTTGACCTATATTTTCTTAATTTTCCCTTCAAGTGTTCTTATTTGGTTGCAACAGTCGTTGGCTGAGTTCAGACTTCACAAACGAGGGAATAATTTTTATGCACCGCTGTCTACCAGCTCAAAATCCTGCCGTGTGAAGGATGTATTTTACACTTGTAATTTCAAAACTTTTCAAAATCACTCCGTTGAGTACAAATATGTTGACAACTCGTCCTCACGAACGCAAAATGATTTTCCTAGCGAAGAGAATAATTCATGGCCTTTTTAACGCGTCACCTAGTTTAATTTCTCCAGGTCACATTGAGCGTTAAATTGTATTTTTAGTTGTCCAAGCCCATGGACACTTCAGCCATCTCCTGAGATCTTTGTGGTAAGACTGGCCTTTACACGAGGAGCCAAATACGTCTTCGTCCGGTAATGGGCTCCTGCTTCGTCTTAATGGTGATAAGAGAGACCGTTAATTCATTGGATCGCAGCATCTTCCTGCTTCTCAGCTTCCATCTTTTTCACAACGCGAATTGATTTATTATACAGCCCTCGCAGTCTGTTAGATTGGGTGTAATGTTTGATAATAAGTTAAACCTGGATCGTCAAGTTGCAGCCATTTGCAAATCCGCATGATGCCCTTAACCTTTCTCGTATTAGGAAGTTTCTCTCTGTTGATAATACGAAAATGTTAGTGCGTGCCTTCGTAACGCGCAGATTAGACAACTGCGGCGCAACTCTATTCTATATGGGCTTCCAAAACACTTAGTTCATAGATTTCAATTGGTTCAGAACTCTGCTTGATCTTATGCGATCGCAAATAAGACCACATTTGTATTTGTATTTTATTTTTTCTTTATTTTAGCATTAATTACAGAACTATATTAATTACAGAGAATGAAGTAATACTAAATAGGAGAGGGGCACATCTAGGTAGACTAAATATTGTGTCCCTTAGCAAAATTATTTATTGTAAGACTGACTCTTTCAGCAGTCAAGATGAGTCAATTCTCCTGCTGTGATTGGCTACCCGCGAGGTCAGGATGGAGCCATCTTGACCGCTCGGGATAGCCCGTTCGTCCCGCGTTTTACTGAGTCTATTTAAATAGCATCCTTTCAGTCATAACAAATCCTCGTTCTTTTTTTGCGTGTTTATGGACCTCGACTTCGTCTCGGTCCATAAACACGCAAAAAAAGAACTTGGCCAATATCCCGCCATCTTGACCGAACAAGCTTGGTCAATGAAGAATATATATTATGGCAGCAAAATAAAAAACTTAGATACACCTAGATATAAGACCACATTACTCCTCTTCTGAAAGAACTTCACTGGCTTCCCGTGGAACAGAGGATTGTTTTATTATTATTATTATTATTATTATTATTATTGTTATTACAAGTGAAACCGGAAATAACAATATATAATTATATATCCCATAAAAAAGGTAGATATAAGGCAAAGAAACAAAATGATGGTCGAAAAGGGTAACTTTTAATGCCATATATTACGGCGAGACATGACTAACCTTCTTCAGGGGCAACACTAAAGCAAAGTAAAAATGGAGAAAACGGTTACAATACGGAAATAGAAATAATAGACGTGTACTGAAGCGGCTACCAAAAAAAAGAAATATAAATAGTTTAAATTTTTGCCACGTCTTTTGTCATTTTATGCTGAATATAAGGCAATCATGCCTAAAAAGGTTTTAATATCTTGGCCCCTAGTCAATATGCGACCTACATGTAACAATAAAATTCTTGTCTATTGGTTCACTATATTTCGTGAAAATGAAAAAAAAACCTCTTGAAATTGATCAATGCAATCTGTGGTACCAAAAAACTAGTTCAAAACTTGACACGTAGATACAAAGTTACAAAATTTCCTCTTTTCTTTAGTTTTTCTCAAGAATCTTTGTTGCCTGTAATGGATTATTAGACACTTTGATGGGAATTCTGCAAAAGATGGAAGACAAGACTGGCTGATGTACAGTGTATAGCAAGATCCTTTGGTTTTGGAATTGACTGGTACATAATAGCCTCTTCTTCAGGAGGACCTCTTTCGGGGAGTGGTCAATTAAATATTTATAATTTATAATTAACTATTTATAATTTATAATTTATAAGTGGGCAAGCTTGGAAATGATCGAGCCATTAGCAGCAGTAAACAGTGTTAGAAACCTATTGGATCAAATTCCTTTTATGCAATGATTTTTACAAATGTGCAAAACAACCTATTGTTTTGAGATGATGGTAAGTAAAACGTTGTGGTTTTGTGCATGTGTTTGATAGGTTTGAGAATTTTATTAATTTTTCTTTGTTCATTGAATATCAGCAAAATTTCTACTAATAATACTCATTGGTTAACACAGTTAACATTTCAAGCCTTATTGTTGAGCATTACACAAATAAAATTCCAAAGCTAAATAATAAAATACTAACCAATAGAACTTTTTTCTTTTTTAATCATTTATTTGCTTACTAGCTATTAGTTATTAGTTATTAGGTGTCCGCTATTAGTAGAGGGAGATTCCCTCGCCTAGTCATTTTCGACACATTAATAAAGTCTTTGATTGATTGATTGATTGATTGAACTAAAGAAATAATCCTTCAAAGAATTTGTCATTAAATTACAGTCGCACCTGCAGAGATTAAAAAAAAAAGATTTACTTTTCAAAGACAAGTGAAGAGGTACAGGGGGGGGGGGGACTGCAGAGAAAAAATGTAGAAGGGGAATGGCAGGTTAAAAAGGGAAAGGTGGTAAGTGGCATTCCCAAGGTGGTAAGAACAATGATAAGTTGTGATGAATTTGCAATTTTGTTAGACTCTGCAAGAAAGTTAAGACATAAGTAGATACTGCTACGTAAGGGGTAGAACCAGAAGAAAAAAGTACAATCAGTTGAAGGTTCAGAACCCCTGCCCCACCCATTCATGCACTACTGACTTATTATTTAGACCTTATAGACATTGTTTCTCTCACTTAACTTCTCATGGTTTTGAAAGTTATTTGTTGCTGAGCCAGCAAGCCAGAGCTTACTAATAAATGCAAAAAAAAAAAATGGTTGTATTGAAATTTGGGGGTTAAATGTTGTACAGACGGAAGATTGTATTCATATTTTTGTGGATATTTATTATGAGTGGGGTTGGATCGAGAGAGAGAGAGAGAGATGCTCTGAAAACACGCCTATCCGCTCTTGTTCTGACAGTTTTTTTCGTTCACGATAAACCAAAAATTAAATGTTTTGCAATTTTTTTCTTTGGTTAAAATTACGAAGGAAGACATTGCCCGCTATGTTTGTCATCGAATCGTAGATTCTCCACGCCTCGCGATTCACACGTCATTTTGTTTAACCAATCACAAAAAGTGAATCGACCTTCTGAAACGAAGCGACGGTTTGCTTGCGACAGCGCTGTAGCTGTGGTGAAAGTGGTATTTGCGGTCAAGTTTAACAAAGTAATGGGAAATTTCTAGTCCGAAGCTTAACTACATTCAAAACGGTGAAATGATTTTGAAATTTGGTTCATCCTGTGTCATAAAACCTTAGACCAAGTCAGTGGATTAACGAGCACATGAACGCTGTGCGATACCTCGTTCGACTCTCTCGTTCCGCCACTTCGACTAGGTCACCTGAAGATGTGTTAGACTGTGAAAGATTTGTGTAGTGAAAGAACTGTGGTGAAAAGCTGAAACGGTCGCCAAAATGGGAGATTTGCCGTCAAATTCAACTAAGTAATGGAAAATTTCTAGTCCGAAGCATAAAACTTTAGATCAAGTCAGTGGATTAACGACGTCCACGTCAACGCTGTGCGATACCTCGTTCGACTCCACTCTCCTTCCGCCACTTCGACTAGGTCACCTGAAGATGTGTTAGACTGTGAAAATATTTTTAACTGGCCACTCTGGGAAGAATTATATCAAGGCTTGATGGACGGATTTTTGGATGTATCTAAAGCGTTGTGAAAGGGATTGTATTCGCGCCGCGACTGCATTCGACAACACATAAATTTTCCCGCCGTGCTTTGAGCATGACTAATGCACATGTCATCGGCTTCCCCATGGGGTCGACCCCCGGGATAACCAGGGGGATTGTAAAATCAGTAAAGCAAACTTGAGGAATTTCTCCCGGGGGTCGGGGAATCTCTCAAGACAAAGTCCCCTGGGTGAGGTGTCTCTCAGCTGAAAATCCCTGTGACATCCTTTTCAAACTTGTGAATTCCCCCACCCCCTAATCTTTGATCGTAAAACAATGTTAAGATTTTTCCCTACCCTCGGGCAAAGAATCCCATCCACCCCCTTGTATTCTCCCACATATCTCCCTGGTAGGCCCGGGGGTCGACCCCACGAGGAAGCCGATGACATGTGCATAAAGACAAAGGATGTGCGATTTACGCAGTGGTCCGATGTAGCCTTTTCGACGATTGGGGAAGGTATTTACCGTGAACCTTTTATTTAGTCACTTTCTTCAAAAAACTTACGGTCAACCGATAAGCCAGATAAGCGTTGTCTTTGTTTATGTGCCCAACTTTTGTATGGCTCGGCAAGAAGTTAAGCCTACTCTCAAATTTGGTTTTCAAGTTTATCGTCAGTTTGTTTGTGAAGAAGGTTTTCAGGATTTCTGTGTTGGACCCATTCTTATAGCAAGTTACATTTTAATTTCCCCTCAATTTAAAAAATAGATTCAAATGAAATTTACCGTAAGCTTAAGCTTATAATTTAAACATTGCTGTAAAAAGGTTTTTCCTCAGACTACCATTGTAAATAGGTGCCACAAACCAGAAGCGTAACACTTTGTAAAACTGCCAAATCTATTAAAACAATTATTTGCTAATCTTTCTTTGTTTTTTTCGACTGGTTCTTGGTCGGTTTTGACATAAACTTAAGTACTTGACGTCTTCAGAGTTATTAAGCTTAGGTACTTTCCGCGTTCAGCGCGCACGTACACGAACTCGCACAAACAGCCGTGATTTTAAAACTTTTCTCTGTTTCTGCTGAATCTTTGACATACAATTTTTAGCTTTATAAAATTGAATTAAATTATGTGAACCCCCATGCATTACAACCTCTGTGAAAACGTTTTTTGTAGTACAGTAATTTTTCAGATACAACAAAATGTTTCGCCACTCAAATTAAACTTATGTGTCGGAATCGTGTAATTCATTAGGGTAATCCATTTGAAAGCACGAACTGTTCCAGTATTTGCTTATGCGCAACTATTTTTCTTAAGCCAATACTTTGAATAATGGCTTTATTGTACACTTTGTTATAATTGTAATAGGGAATTTAGTTCATGGAAAGTATAAAATAAAGTTTTGATGTCTGTGCGAATGAAGGTAACGTTTTAAGTTCCGGTTGAAAATAAAGTAATCATTTATTCCGTCACTGTTTAAGATACGTTTTTAACCTTCAAATATCGTATTTAGTAAAATTACTGAGCTTGCATCGGTTGCCTTAAGCAACTTAAATTGTTTCATTTAATGTTAGCATTAATTTGATTTCATTCGCATTGCTGCAACTTCTAGTTTAAGTTTTATAATTTCAAGAATTAAACAACACTTTTTAGGTGGGAAGTGCATTTAAGTGTACCACAAACGCGCTTTTTTTTTGTTTTTGTTTTTTTTTAACAAACAGCAACAACTATCTGTATCAACTTACCTTCTCAAGTATACATTGTCCCTGAGCAGACAGCAGCCATAAAAAAAATAATTAAAAAAGTCGTCAAAAGTTCCGTTTAAAGAAAATGCAAGTCCAGTCCGTTGTCCAGTCCTTGAAATTTTATTTTTCTAGCTAACCTTTTGTGGCGCGGCGTCGCAGTGAACAAAAAGCGCGCGAAAGTATTAACCGTGGTCAAACGGTAGCGCATGCGCAATGCACTCGTTTCCGGTCGCCGGCCGCAGAAATTTCCCGCGCAAAAATTTAATTGAAACCAATGCAACAACCGGTGTCACGCAAAAACATTTTCAACGATCGAGGGAAATTTGTTAAAGCTAAAAGAAATACTTCAAAGCTAAGGTTCTTCTTCTCACAGTTGACAGTTGGATAAGGTTTCATCATCATTCTAGTTTACTGAATTTTTTCGAAGTTTACTAAAAAAGTTCTTCGTGTTTTAGGAGCCGACATGCGAATGGTCGTCGGCGCCATCTGTTTACTATCGTTGTTACAAAGCGTGACTACCGGAAGCCGCTGTGTCAAGGAAGGGAAAACGAGAACAGCAAAGGACAAATGCAGTTCAGGACAGCTCCGGAAGGTCAATAAAGTATTAGCGAGAGCAGGCGGGGTAGCCGAAGGCTCCTGGATTTGCCTCAGGCACAGAAACGCGATACTCGCCGAGGACAAACGCTGCTCCTGCCCATCTTCGTGGGACACAGTAAAGAACTGTCACGAACTCCCATCCCCGAGAGATTGTACTCGGTATTTGACGAGGTGGGTAGGAGCAGCGTTGATAAGTACAAACCTGGAACGAACTGGTGCAACAAGTGTAGAAGCCTGGCAGATAAAAAATTCGCTTCACACCCCAAGTTCACGGAAGAGAATGGCATCAGAAAATAAGGTAAACAATTTAACTAAGTGTTCACTGGACTTTCACTGCACTTTCCTCTCTTCACAATTAATAACCAATCAACAGATGAATAAATATACAAAAATTAAATTTATTTGCTAGGAAAATGTAATTGACCGACCGGCTAAGTGTTACGATTACAAAAAGGTAAAGCTTAGTGGAAACTTCCATGAATACTGTCTGAACTTGGACATTCAGCAACTGGACACTTTCTTTTATTTCCCTTTATTTGGAAACGTATTATGCCCACTTTTTCCTTTTCCTTCCTTAAGATAATTATATATTACACACGGTAAAAGGAATATTCTTAATGGTGAATATGTTTATAATTAACACACATATTTATATTTTCATATATATATATATATATATATATATATATATATATATATATATATATATATATATATATATATATATTTTTTTTTTTAATTTTAGAGTCTGCATTCAAAAACCTGGTAGAGATATTTCAGAAGGCACTCAGCAGCCACTATGAAAATAATGGACAACCTTTATACAACAAAGCTGACATGAGAAGGTTCTCAGAGATTCATGCCCCTGGCCTGTTTGACATTCTTCTTAGCTCAATACTACGAGATGACTCAAGGCTTTCAAAAGACAGAAAAAACCTCCAAGAGCAAAGAACAGTTGCCCTTCTTCACATTATTACATATTTTAGGTATTTAGGGATGAGACAGAAAGCAATGTTAACCTTTAATGAGTTCACTGATATATCAAACATTGTTTGTCTTTGCCTAGATCGCAAAAGTCATGTCCCTTACAGAAAGACCTGGGTCTGTACATGCACCAGCATGGCCTCTCAAGAGCTGGCTTAAACAGTGGCCCTATCTTTGGCTTTTCAGTTGCGCCGAGATCCATTGATAGGCACAATATCAACTTACGACAGCAGCATCCCAGCTTGTTACAGCAAAAAATAAAACATGCAGTTAAGGTATAAACACATAGTTATTTTCCCAACACAATTCCATTTCCATAGAATAAAATACATGTAACAGAGAGAAACAGTTTTATTTTTCTTGAATACAGTCAAACCCTCTGTAGTAGAAACGGAAGACATCAATGACAGTTAGGGAATTATCAGTACCAAATTTTGAACTACAGACAATTTATTAGCAAAGTTTGACTGTTACCTACATAATAATAATTATAAGTTTAAATTATCAACTGACTATTCAGTTCCTTTTGTTAGGAGGGTATATCTATGGTGTTCCTACTTGACGATTTTCACAACATTCACACAGTCTGGATGCCAGACAACCTGAAGTTGTCCAAAGCAACTCACATGGCTTCTGCACTCCTTGATGTTCACCTGGATATACCAGCCATTAAAAAATCCAATGCAACAAGTGTCCACAGTGTTACTAAAATCACCTACAGAGGGAGAGAGACTGATTGCAGAGGTGGTATTGTGAAACATTACCTCCAAGAAGTGTTTACTACAGGTCTTAAGAGCCACCACAAATCATTCCTAAGTTCTCTTCCTGAGCATTGTCAACAGCTGAAGGCACAAGACATACAAAGGCAGATCAAGCAATTCAGGTGTACTATGAGTTACATGTACTTTCTCACTGCTGCGAGTGTCCATCTTTAACTTTGTAGCTGTCTGTGTAGAAGACTCAAAAATTTCATGAAAATTTTAAGCAAAACCCTTTGATAATAGTACTAAAAGGTTTCTGGTTTCTTTCAACATATATTACAAATATTTTGCTGTAGGGAATGTAATTGGGAAAGTTCATTGTACAAACAACAGTAAGTTGTCCTAACCAGCCTTCTTAAAATGGGGTACATGTACGTCACGTTCAAACACTGCAACAGGTAATAGATAAACAATTAATAGTAAATAAGTGATGCAAGCAGTATTTAATATTATGCCATTTTCTATCTAATTTCTAGAGTATACAATGGCATGGAACAGGAAAAACTTCTTACCCTGAGCACTTGCATGTTATAAGATGAATTTGAGGCATCCCTGAAACACATGGAACATTACAAAGCTGCACTAGACCACACATTCCTTTCTGCTCTTCACCTTCATGAGTTTTGCAAAACATTTATTATTCCCTTTCCTGGAGATTGGCCAACCTGGTACTACACCAAAAAATTAATTGCTCAGCTACCAGAAACCAGTTCCCAAAACCAGCCTTATTTGTCCCTTATTCCAGAACAAGGACCTTTTCATGTCTGCTTGAATATAAACGAAGATGTCATTCAAAGCCACCACACAGTTTTTTCAAAACTTTATAAGGAAGTTTTTGGTAGTGACTTCCCACTGAAGCCAAAACCATTTCGGACAAGCCTCATAGTTACAGGAACCTTGTGTGGATGGTTGCTAATTAGACATAAAGTACTGGCAAAGTTTAAGTTCTGCAAAGATCTTGAGTTCTTGTATCTACTAAATTTACTTGAAGAAATTTTACCACTTGTATTTTTTCAATATGATAGCATTTTTGCTCTGGTAATCTCCACGGGCTGGAAATGTACACAAATGTCATGATTCGCCTTGCAATTATTTTCATTATCTGGGAACGCATCACTATGACAGATCAACCCTATCCATGTTAAGTGACCTGTATCACCAAAAGATCAACTTTCCTACTTACTACAACTTTAAGAAAAACTGGCTCTCCATAATAACAGAAAAGAAGGTAGAAATCTGGCATTCACTGTTACGCAATCACATCTCAACACATTACAGTGCTGGTGAGATACATGACACAGCAATTTCTCTGGCTGCATCAGACACTGCAATGGAATTTCATTCTTCTTTTGTCAGGCCATACACTAGAGGGCAATCTGAAAAAAACATGAAACGTGTTGCAGGTTATGTTTTATATCACCATGTGGTTTGTAGTTGCAAGGTCAATTCTGTTACGTAATTGCAACTTTTCAAAAATATTCATATATTATAATTTTAACAAATCACTTAACCATTTCATTCATGTTTTTAACATTCTAAAATGTCTTTTCTATCTACATTATTATTATTATTATTATTATTATTATTGTATGGAATAACATTTCCATGGTCTATACTATTCAAGAAATGAACAGCTGAGACTTCACACTTAAAAACTATATGATAAGTTGAGTTTGATCTCAAAGAAGGATGCAACACACAGTAAAGCCAGGGGAATACAGGCTTTCATTTTCCTACACATGGGCACAAAATTATTGTACCTTTTTGACTGTATAATTAATGCACTTACATGAAGTGCCCCATGCATTAAAACATGCATTACTTTGGGTGATTGTGCATTCGGAATGGCTGCACCTAAATAATTATTGTGGAATGCTTTGCCAGTTGAGATAAGGAATGTGAAAAATGCAGACACTATTAAGAGACTGCTTAACAAACAGTATTTAAGATTAGCTTTTATCTGATTAAATCATGGTATTGTAATCCTTTTTCTTTTAATTTTTTACTTCTTAATTTTTAGAATTGTAGAATATGTTTGTGTAAAGGGCATGAGATCAACCCATCATGCTAGTATGTGCTATACGAATTGATATTATTTTATTATTATGCTACAAACCCTAATCATGTACATGTAGTTAAATTGCCCAAAAAGGCCTGAGGCTATAGACATGTGTTACGTTTTGTCTTGAATTGAGGAATTCATTGTAGACTTCTAAAATTGTACAGGCAAAGTTGCTGAGGTACTGCTGAATATATTTCAGAAAGTTGCTGAAAATATTGGAAAGTCTAAGAAGGTAGGTTTAATGCACCTGTAAGTCAAAATACTCTGACTTCCAGTTTGCATTTAATAGGTATAAACAGTGCAATTTTGAGTCGTGAGTTGTTTAATCGACTTCTACTCACCAATACATTAAATGTACATTGAAGCCAGAATTGTCAAGCAGAAAGATCCTAACAATGAATAAATACTGATTGAAGAAGCAGCTTGGGTAACATCACAATTAAATGGAATGAATAAGAGAATTAACATTCCATTTGGCTCTGAAAACAAGAACAAGAAAAACATATTGTCATAGTAGTAGATAATGTTTTCAAGTTACTCCCACTGTCTAATTTAATTAAAGCTCTGATGGTTACTGGCTTTGTCATATAATTTCCCAGCTGATTTCAATAATGGAGATTACAGTATGACCAGTCACTGTCTCAACTTCAACTTTGACTCTATCTTCTGCTCTTCAAAATAGGCATACAATTGAAGGGCTCGGTGCATAACCATCCTATGTCGAATTTTGGGTTGTTTTTTCGATTTTGCCGGGATTTGCCCGAATTGTTGCATGTAAACTGCAATTCGATTGAAAGAAGATGTAATGCAACTTGCAAACCACTCCCATGGAAGGTTGGTTTCTTGGTGTACGTAAGAAAAAATGCATTTCTGGATTCTGGATGAATCAGTCAAAAAATACCATACAATGTGTTTCCATCGAATTGCAGTTCACATGCAGAAATTCAGACAAATCCAAGCAAAATCGAAAAACGACTCAAAATTCGACATAGGATGGTTATGCTCCGAGGCCTTCAATAGTATGGTGGAGTATGCTAATTAACAATGCCCATGGGTATTCTTTGCGTGAAAGACTAAGCGCCAAATGCTCGTAACCGATTTAAGAGAACACAGAACGTTTCTGTTCAGTTAGACGTAATGCGCAATGTGTCGTTTTTGCTGAATCATAACACTCGACAAGCTCGCTTGGCACGAAAACAGTGCACAATATTCGTGGTTGACTTAAAAAAAACAGCACACAGTAGCCTTGGTTAATCTCAGGTCAGCGCGCAAAGATTTTGTCCGACCTGAAAACAGCACTCACTCCGAAGAGATTCAGGGTTATTGTTGGGTTTAGGTTGGACTTAACATTAGGGCTAGAGCGTCGGCTAGGGCTAGGGATAGGGTTAGGGACATGGTTAGGGTTAGTGTTGATGTTAACGTCAACGCTAGCGTTAAAGCGCGGTTGTTTGAGTCCGAATCAGCTTGACTTAAGGGTTCGTCCGAGTCGAAAACAGCGCCTAGTTGCCTTGGTTGACTCTAAGTTCTTTCGGAAAGGCTTTGGCCGATATAACACAGCGCTAAAGTCGGTTGTTTGTCTTAAATACAGCGTACATCTTAAATCCAGCGTACAAAAACCTCGGTTGATTCTAAATCAGTGCGCAAAAAGCTTGCCGACGGCTGAAAAATCACAAAATATTAAAGACGGCTGTTTTGACTTGAAGAAACTTTTTGCCAAGACAACTCCTATTGGTGACCTACAGCAAAAATTTGAGTTAATCAGATGTTCTAGAGCAAAAATTAAGAGTCCTAAGAGTACACTGTTTTCCGTCATGTTTCGTTTACTCAGAACGTTGTGTTGCGTAGTAAATTAAAACTTGCGCGTGGTTTCGTCAGTTGAAACGTTTTTGATGGATTCATTTTCATCGTCAAGTGGAAAACAATGGAATGAAAATCTTATAAAAATTAACGTAAATGACGACAGTGAAAGAATTTGACAGAAATACTTAACTCTTTTGTGAAATTAACTTGGCTCCAAAACGTATAAAAATTTGCATGAAATTCAATCCCTTTATCACGCGTGATGGATTGTCTCATCACAATGACTGTAGTCGCGCACAAATGTTTATCTCGCGTGAGAATACTTTTTGCTGTACTTTATTAGCCTCCATAGAATCAAAAAACGGAGGCGATCAACGCAAAAGTGATTTCTGTTTTAAAATTCGGCAGCGTGTTTACCAAATATTCATTCTCACTTGTTCATCAGTCACGGATATGTCACGAACCAACAAGCGCGGATGTTACGGCAATTCACCGGTTTCGCAGAGGTTGTTGGTTCGAATCCCGTACAAGCGGTTTTTTTTTTTCCGTTTTGTATTGTTTTGTTTTTGTTTGTTTGTTGTTTTTTTGGTTTCACTACTGCTTAAGTTGTGTTCCTAACTGCGGCGATCGTTCACGTTATAATCCGTTGTTTACGTACATCTGATTCACACAGAGGAATCGCGAGGAGTACCGCTTAATATCGCTTTGAATGTTTGCCGTGCGCGCCAATGCAACTCTTTTCCATGGATTGTGTTCAAGATACTCATCGAAAACGGGCAGACTTCACTTCGAGCCGAATGAATTTTCGGTAGCGTTTCCGAAGTTCGACCAACTATTTCACGGCTAACAGTAAAAGCAAGCTACGATTTCATGTCACGATTGGTTTCAAAAAATGCGCTCTTCAAAATTAATGAACAATGGAAACCTCGGTGCAGCAGCTAGACAGTTTTCAAAGTTATTTTATAAGGTAGAGTTTTTACTGAAAACAAGTAATAATCTGCCCCAACCCACCGCCCCACCGCGAGAGGTTTTGACTTCAGACAGCGCCCTGTTTGACCGCAATGAATTCTGGGATCATTGTCTGCTCCAAGTGCGAAGAACAAGAACTCTTCAAACATACACTTTTCGCCCTAAAGTCCAAAAACCACTCTCGCTTTCCCAGCTTTTAGCACCGCAACCTTTGAGAAATGGAACAAGACTAGCAACGACGCGCCGCTTTTGAGGCGAGAGTTGTTTTCAGACTTTTTCCGCCTGGCTTCTACTCTGTACCCCAAAACGCTAATATCTCATCGTGATTTGGTAAGCACAGAGAAAACACTAACTGGATTCTTTCAGAAGCGTTAAGAACTTGCGGATCTCCAGACTTTTCATGACGTCTTTCGATCACCAAGCGGGAAGGCAAACCGATAATGCAGTTATTACGTAGCGATCCGCAGCTCCAGCACTCACGTAAGTTTCGTATCCGATGAGCTTAATCGATGTTTTAACCGCCAAATTTATAGTCTACGTCACACTATCAAACAATCCTTTCTACCCGTCAATCATTTCACCTCCAGTTTTAGTTGTACTCCTCACAAATGTTCACATAATTCACGTATGAATATTAATACGGTACGCATACAAATGAGCTTCACTTCAATTGAAGGGCTCGGTGCATAACCATCCTATGTCGAATTTTGGGTTGTTTTTCGATTTTGCCGGGATTTGCCCGAATTGTTGCATGAAAACTGCAATTCGATTGAAAGAAGATGTAATGCAACTTGCAAACCACTCCCATGGAAGGTTGGTTTCTTGGTGTACGTAAGAAAAAATGCATTTCTGGATTCTGGATGAATCAGTCAAAAAAATACCATACAATGTGTTTCCATCGAATTGCAGTTCACATGCAGAAATTCAGAAAAATCCAAGCAAAATCGAAAAACGACTCAAAATTCGTCATAGGATGGTTATGCTCCGAGGCCTTCAATTGTTATATACATATAATTTACTGCAAACATTTTTGTTACACAGGTTACAGAAAACCTAACCAGTCAGGGTCAAAGACAAAGACAACCAAAGTTCCATTTATATACACTTGATCAAACTGTTGATACAAAGTCTCTGCCTCTGTGTTACAAACATCTGGACAGTAACTATCAATGTCCAAATCCAGACATTTTATGTGACTACAGCAACTGTGCATTAGCTCAAGACAATGATCAAGTACTAAGACTAGCTTGCTGTCACACTTTTCACCAGGAGTGCTTCCTCCTAAATAACTCTAACTGTCCAATTTGTACAAAGCCTCTGTTGAAGAAAATTACCACCCTTGCTGATGCCTTCAATGAAAGCTTACTTACTCCAACAAAATCTTCCTCAGTAAACAACACTACAGATTCTTCCACTTTAGCCTCTGAAGAACAATCTGACCAAGACAGCACCAAACAATTCCAAACAACCGACATTCTACGACTCAGATGAATGGGAAAAGTTTATGGACAATGTTCTGGCAAATGTCAATGTCCCACAGCCTTCAACCTCAAGATCATCTGAACAACAGCAGCAAAGTCAACAACAACAACATCCACCATGCCAGGAGCAAGTCCATCACCAAACACAAAAAGCAAATCAAACAATTAATATAACATCAGCAAGCATTGCGGGTGGAAAATTTCTATTCTTTCCACACTCCGTGTCCCAGGCTACACTTAATGGAAGAACAGGGTCAAATGCCTGCACCTTTATTGCATTGTACCTAGCAAAGGCATATCACATGAACTTAGGGCATGTACCATCCCCAGTGCAAATTTCCCCTGTGTGGGCTGCTGTTATGATGTCCTGTATCATGAGGTGGGATGCAATGCATGACACTTTGACGGGCAATCGTGCCATTAATTTTTCTGTTGATGCTGCTGCACAGCACTTAAGACAAAGCTTGGGTCAAATTCAAACCAAAGATTCTTTTGACTTAACATTCACAAATGAAAATCAAGATATTCCCCAATCCTCAGCAGCATTTTACATTCAACGGTTAACTCGGGAACCTGAACTATCAGCTATGGTCATTATTAACGAGATGACAATCTGTTTTGTAGCACATGGTGCAAATATTGTTATGTTAGACAGTCACTTGCACGGAAACCACGGAGCACTTATTGCCAGTACAAAAGTAGAAAATACAGAGAATTTTCTAGTGGCAGTAAAACAACTGATAAGCCCTAACTACAACATGTGCACGCTGACATTTGTTCAATTTGCCACCACTGTAATTTGAAAACTTAAGCTTAATTGCTGGGTAAAATAATGATATTGTGATGACAGTGATAAGTGAGTTTAATTTTTATTTCTTATTCCAAATTTAGACCTTCAGTGAGATGACTTTTATGTTTTGAAAAAAGAGAAAAGATGAATAAATTTAAGGTCACGAGCAACTGAAGTACGATTTATGCAAGAATAGTCAGGTGAGCAACCAAACAAATTGGGAGATTTTCATTATTTCTGACAAATGAAAGTACACTTATACTTACATCCCACATTACATGTCAGTCTTCTTCCTCCTTTTCATCGAAATGAAACGGAAATTCCTTCGTTCCAGTTCGCAAGAACATGTACATTCTCTCAATGGAAGCGAATCGAACAATAATCCATTCCTGAAAACGTAAAGCTTGTGGGATGTGGCTGGAATGACAAAGATACTTCACAAATTAATGTGATCAAGTGAGCTGAGGCCACTCTAAAGGGCACTAAGGCCATAAGGTAGCGGGCATTACCCCTTAAATCTACCAGGCCTGAGTGCCCTTTAGAGTGGCTTCAGCTCACTTGATCACATTAATTTGTGAAGTATCCTTGTCACTCCAGCCACATCCCACAAGCTTTACGTTTTCATTGCTTGTTTTATTGATATGTGGGTACTTGAGCCTGAGCATTAGGTATGCCATGCTGATGAGGCCTAACAAGGCCGAAACAGCTGTCCATGGCTGCTAATGTTTGGGCTCAATCTTTGCTTTGGGAGATTTAAGGGGTAATGCCCGCTACCTTGTGGCCTTAGTGCTCTTTAGAGTGGCTTCAGCTCACTTGATCACATTAATTTGTGAAGTATCCCAATAATCCATTCCTAGCTGTTTCCCGCGCATGCTCAGACGTTTGACCGCGGTGGAGCGAAAGTATAGCCTCGTTTTCGTTCTTTCCTCCAGGCCCTCTCCTCTGAAAAAAATCTTAAACATCGATCCTCGCCAAAAGCAATTGAAATTAGAAGAAACTGACAACGCCATCATAAAGAGCATACTCTCAAGCCTTAGGCAAAATTTTCTTTTATTCCTAACTCAAATGGTCGTTGAGCAGGAAGCTGACAAACTTTTCAGTTAGATTTTCTACTGCCGCACTTTTTTAGGAAAAAGTTATCATGGCCATTCTTTAAAACACCATTTATTAAACTACAACTTCGCTTAAAAATATTTTTGGAGAAAGGTTCTAGTAAACTTTTTGATCGAATATTAAACTTCGGTCCGTTCTGGTCACGTGACCGATGACGTCACAGCATTAAAAATGACAAAAATTTATATTTCATAAAAATATCTACCAAGATCCAAATTTTTGTTTCCTCGCGTTTAATGCAACGCGAGATAGCACTTGTACCCAGACTCCCACTTTTTGAAAATTGTATATACCTCCCTTAATATTTATATTTTGTTCGGTACCCGGGCAGTCCGAAATGGCTCACACCATTGTGCTTCAAACCACGTTGACTGCTTTTTCAATAACAAAATAATTTCGTCACAGTGAGCAAAAACGCACTAGTGAGCAAAGTCACGTGACCAATGACGTCATCGCCCTTAGTCTTGTACAATAATTAGTTTGTGGTAAGACAACGTGGGGGTCGTGCTGCCCTCAAACTGACCAAGTTATTGGGATTGACGATTTTCCAGCTGCAAAGGATTCTGGGAAGGTTCTTATTATAATTATATATTGTTATTTAATTATTATTATTATTATTATTATTATTATTATTATTATTTATTGTTGACTTTTAAAGCTTTGAACAATTTATGTCCTATCTTTATTAGTGATTTATTACAAACTTACAAGCCTGTCAGGAGTTTATGATCATCAAGTATGAATATGTTAGTGATACCTCGATCAAGATTAAAGGATTAAAGGATTCCTGAAGGATTATTATTATTATTATTATTATTATTATTATTATTATTATTATATTTACCACGGTTCATGTTTATGTTTCCCACCGACGTTTCCCACGTTCACGTTCACCTTCTTTAAATTGCTTGCTAGGTCCAGTCTCCGCGGGTGTACTACAACTACCAGACGTCTTTGCGCGTGTGACATCATAATGCAAATGGCGGATAAATAATCTGGTCAAACTCAACTCGGCGTTAAAGTCAGCAAATACGACCCCTCCATATATGGTAATATATATATCCAAACAAAAAGGAATTGATAAAGTGTATATCATTCAGGTGATTAGTAGCGATGCAGTAATGATCTTTTAAAAACGCAAAAAAAAGTGTCTTGAAGATAATGGCCTCGCTTTTTTAACGCTAATTATAATTTTTTATAGCCTCAGGTGTGTTGCCTTTAGAACTATCAGCCTACCAAGTTTAAATGGTCTCTGCTGCAAATTGACCAAAATAGCTGTATACTTGTATATATATACTTGTATATATATACTTGTATACTTGATGTTATATTGGGTTGATACTATGACATCACCAGTCATCTCATTTGCACATTTTACACGTTTTTGAGACTTAGATATCTCCGGAACCAATGTAGATATTTACAGATACTATTTATCTTTCCTAGAATTCTATGCGATAAACTTAAAAAATCAAGGGGTAAAAATTTGATCATAGTAGCACTTTAAAAATGTTTAGCTTAACAGTTACGTCGAAAGGTCTCCGCATTCCAAGAACATTTGTTAAAGATGTTAATTTGTTTTTTTCCTGTTTCAAGCTTACTTTGACTTTGAATGCGCCGCAGCTAATGAGGAACCAAAATGTCTTGTTTCAATATTACAAATTACAACACTATCGGCCAGGAAGTTCCAAATGTATGGCTAATTACTTTTTAGTAAATAGCAGCATTCTAAATGGATACCTGGGAGGTCCCTATTATGTGTTACAGACCCGACAAGACTAACCTCTCACGAACTTGTTTTACCGTTCCTTTGCGTTTTCATATATGAACAGATAAATACGTGAAAGAACAGATGCCACGCACATCTCAGTAACCTCTTATTTCATTGGTTCTTATTACCACGCAGCTCCATTATTTCAGGGCTAGGGTCCATTGTTTCTGTTGTTTGTTTATTGTTTTCTCAGCCAATCCTGTGAGCTGTTCCGAGAGCTGCGTGGCGCCTCTGAAAGAAACTTTTTCTGCGTTTAAAACTATGAATATTTTACTGTTGATATTAGTGGCGTATTTACGAGTTTGACGTAAGAGCAGCGGCGTGAAAAAATTTTTTGTTCACATAACGAATTGGAGATGATATCTGTCTCGCTCATGATTCTAAAAAAAAGACGATATAAAATCTACTGAATTTAATCCAGGTTAATCTGTTAATGTTTCAGAAACATTTGCGGATCCCGGCACATCTTAATTCCAAGGGTTTGAGTGCTAGGTCCACTAACATCTGTATTTTTGTCTGCTAGAGAAAAACAAACAAAGCTATAAATAATTTAAGGTTTGCGCCATATGTAGCCACTTAAACCTGTCACTCAAACACATTACATTCTCCTACAAAAGGACAATCAAGTCCAAGTATTGTCATTTTCAAACCGAGGGCTTTACACTGAGTCACAGCGATGGAGTTGAATCGTTATCTCGTCTCTCACGTCTTTTGTTTTGCAGTATTACTCCATTTGGCTTTGGGTAAGTCCACATGTATCTTAAATTTGTCTAGAGCTGCCTTTTGGGTACGATAAGGTGACTTTTCTCTTGCATCGATTTTATTTTTGTGTCCTACAGTATGTCCTTAGTCCAATCAGCTTCTATGTGGCCTTCACTTAGCTTCCTTCTTATATGTTATTTGTTAAGTTAAATCAGTGTAAGCCCGAGGCCTACTTGAAGTTGAGTTTTGTTTCGTTTAAATTTGTTCTAAATTTGAGTTGTCTGGGACTATGCGTAATACGTTTCTTTAACTACAGAATGGCAAGAACGGAAATTGATTGCGAATTGAAAAAGGGGCCTACCTGTTTCAAGCTGCCATTTTAAGTCTTGAAAAAAATCGCTTATTAAAACTATTCGCGATTTTCTCTCCCTGTAATACGACAATCAATCCAAGCGATTTTATTCTATGTGTGTTAGAGAACGTGTGAAAAACGGTAATATTCAGTAAATTATAATTCTAGAACAATTTTGGTCCAAACCATAAAAGGCCTTTCATTCTAAATATGTCAACATCAGTCGATGGGGTATCAAAAATTGTGCACATTTTTCCATCGTTTCTTATGATGTGCACAGTAAATACAAGAACTGTTGAAACAACGTAATCGCCGACAGAACTGTGGTGGCATTTTCTATTTAAGGCAATTTTAAGCAGCCTTTTTACCTCCCTAACTCTAATTCAGTTTTTCCTCTTGTTACTGATGCCGTTTGAGTTTGTTTCGTTACTTGTTCGCGCCTTTGACGATGGCTTCAGCCTTAAAATATTTTCAGGTTAAAATCAGTTCTCCCTCTACTCTGGCGCGAGTTTATCCAAACACCAGAAAACGTTTCATGTCAGAAAGACTATTCATGACGTGGATTAGGTTCATTAAAGGAAATTGAGAAATAGTTTGTGTTAGTTCGTTTAAAACATTAGTTGCAGTCGATGGAAAACCGACTGAAAAATACTTCTCGGACCTGAAATGGCTTCTGTTATTTTGACAAACGAATGCCTGGTGAGGTACTAGTTACAGCGCATTACTAAGGCCTAGTTGTGGTTGAGTTTTGTTTCGTTTAAATTTGTTCTAAATTTGAATTGTCTGGAGCTATGCGTAATACGTTTCAGTGCTCCCTCTACTCTGGCGCGCGTTTTTTCGAAACTCCAGAAAACGTTTCGTGTCTGAAAGACTTGATTCATGACGTGCATTAGGTCCATTAAAGGATGTTGAGAAATAGTTTGGGTTTGTTCGTTTAAAACGTTAGTTGCAGTCGATGGAAAACCGACTTGAAAAATACTTCTCGGACCTGAAATAGCTTCTGGAGTTTTGATAAACGAACGCCTGATGAGGTACTAGTTTCAGCGCATTACTAAAGCGGTACAGAGAAGGTCCCTTAATACCGGATATTTCTTCTGTTCCTGTTCCGCGGGTTAAAACTGCGTGCGACCATTATCCTCTTTCCTCAAATAACTCGGATTTGCTTTTGACGTAGGTTTACTTTGAACTGCTGAAACAATAATAATATATAATATACTTTTATTATAATAATAATATTTTTATTATTTATATTATTTTTATTATAATAATAATATATTTTTATTATAATAAAATATTTTTATCTTTAATTGATATCTAAATAGGTATTATTTTTATTGTTATTAAGAAAGAGTTGTGTTATTAATAAATTTCTAAAAAGAAAAAAAGAAACAATAATAATGATAATATAAGTTAGCTAACTAAGGACACCTAGCTAAGCTAAAAGTACAACTATACAATTGAGCTTACTAAAAGTAAAACTATATAAAACATCCATACATACCAGTTAAAAGTGATCTGATCAATATTCATGAGTTACAAAGTGTTCAACAACCACTATCGTTGTCAATAAAGCTTCAAAGATTCAATCAGTTTCTTATTTTTACCCGGAATGAATTACTTCACTCAGTTCAACAAGTTAGCGAACTTTGAACTGCCATAAAAGCAAAATAAACAATACCGCATAGAAGTACCCCACAAGAGCCCTCATATCAATGGTCACACTTTAGGATTTCGTCCACAGATTCAAAAGTTAGAACTACCTTGTGCAGCATAATAAACAACACCACAGGGAAGTACTGCTCAGTAGCTTTCATTTGAATGGTCACACTTTAGGATTTCGTCCACAGATTCAAAAGTTAGAACCACCTTGTGCAGCATAATAAACCGCACCACAGGAAAGTACTGCTCAGGAGCTTTCACTTGAATGGTTACACTTCAGGATCGTACTCACAGACTCGAGCAAGATGCTTTTTACTTAAAGCTTGTTTGATTGGTCGAACTCAAAGATTCATCCACAGAAAGAAACTTCTACAATTTAGAATGAGAAAACTTAGAAAAACTTAGAAAGTTCTAAAATACATTAAATAGTAGTATAGAATGGTACATTTTAACAGGTCCTATAAGGTAACCTGTGGAAAGTATAGCGCAGGCCCCGTATCCATAGTGGCAGAGAGTAGAACGTATCAACAAATCAAAGTGCGCGTTCATCGAATGACAAGTAGTTGAGCCAGATGGCGCATTTTAAATTATCGATGTTTGAGAGTAAGACTGAAACTTAAGTAACGGTTTAGTTTCTGCAAGCTATACTAAAATACGGGGAAGTAAATTAAAATTGTTTTTCAGGGCTTCTTTGCCTTCTCATTCTGATGTTTTTGTAGTGTATAGCCATTTCACTTCGTCTTACTGACACATATAAAAACTCATTTCTATCCATTTTCCTGAATGTGTGGGAACTGAGATCTCATTAATATTAACAGAAAGCAATGAGCGAGAGAAATTGCTCTAAGTTGTAATAGATTCCACTTGTAAGCAAGCAGTGATATTAATGATATTACGTGATAATATTCTTTTTCTCTTTTGCGTCGCATATGCATGATAACATATCAAATCCTATATACACAACACACAGTCCAATATCCAGAGAAATAACAGAATTATTACATGGTTGCTGTTTGTTACGCACCATTGCGACCTTCTAAAATAAGAGTTAAGTCTAAATTTTACGTGGACAACTAAATTTAGTAAATCTGCGATGCTCAAATACACGTAATGACCATCATATCAGGGGCACCCAACGACAAGTTTCGGTAGATATCTGTTCGCTGGAGGGTATTTCACCTTAGGCTTTCGGCGTCGATTAAAGAGTACACTCGGGTTTTCGTAACTGAAGCGTGGTCTAAAAGATTCGCAATGGGGAAATCATAGTCCCTGAGGTTTGTGGAAAGGTCGTAATTACTGTGTGGCAGTCAAAAAAACATCAGCTAGCATTTTCCGAAAGAAAATAGTCCCCTAGAAAGTTCGTGGAAAGTTCATTTCAGCTAGCACTTTCTCAAAGGAAGATTTTGTCTCCTAACATTTTCTGACAATTAAAATTCCAGCTCATGAATCCGAATATATCAAATTCTTCTGGTTCAAACACCAGAAGGTACTTAAAAATGCTTTTGTACAGCTTTTGGTTAATTTGGCTCGTTTGGTGCCCTTGTTAAATGGTTAAGTTATTACTCTCAAATGAAACTACTCTCGTAGCCAAACCGAAGAACTTAAAGAAATCCCGAACAATCGTTTCAGGATTTTATAGCGGTCAAGAAAAAGCAATTTCATTTTTTCTCCATTATCGTCTTTCTTTTATCATCCAGACTTTACCGGACGGAAAGTTCATATCATTCAGACAATTAGTAAAAGTATCTTGAAGATAATGGCCTCGCTTTTTTAACGCTCATTATTATTTTTTATAGCCGCAAGTGTGTTGCCTTTAGAACTATCAGCCCACCACGTTTTAATGGTCTCTGCTGCAAATTGCCTAAAATAGTCGGCCGCCATTTGTGAATACGGTGTATAAGGGAACATTTCTAAAACACAATTAGTAATAAAAATTAGCGAGAACAATCGGCGATTCGAAGGCAAGTTGACTTCATTTTCAAGTTTAAAGATAACGGTTAGATGGTGGTATTTATACTGTCAATGTGTTCAAGCTGTTAATTAATGTGTTCGAAGGTGTCAGTTGATACATGTGCTCGAAGATGTTTAATAAATAAACACTTTGGGGACGAATTGATCTTGGAATGAAAATCCGTCGGAACAGGGTTAGAACCAGTGTACACAAGTCCGAAAATCAATGACAAGCTGAAGCTACAAGCTGCTACAAGAAACGAAGCCTGCTACAAGAGACGAAGTCATACATGTAAGTGCGTTGTTTACATCTTCAAATGTGTTAGTTTTATTTAATTTAATGAATATATTTATTAACTAAGAATAAAGTGTTGAAGAGTATTAAAGTAGATGTAGATAGTGCACATATATATACAATACAACATGTGTACATAGAGACTTACAATACAGCAATACCTACAATACAACACCACTATCTCAGTCGGAAAATTTACTGACAACGGCACTTACAGACGAACTATACAGCAATACTACTAGACTTTCGAAAACGTCCTTGGTCCTATTTAATATGGCGCGGGACGAAGACCTCTCGCGACTTCGTCTCTCGCTCAGCCATTTCGCGGCCTAAAAACCTCGCTCCTCTCCGTTTTTATTTGCTGTGAGACTCGAGAGGTCGACTTGTGGCAAGTCTACAATACTACCTACAATACAAACTTACTAGCGACGGTACTTACTCTACTATAAAGTTCCATTTGTCATAAAATTCTTGGAGCGTGTTGTTCTTGGTACTAATGCATTTTTTTGTTTGTAATTTGATGTTTACTTTTGCTAGGAAGCTAGTTATGAAAGGAAGAACTCCATTCCTTCTGCAATCTCACAGATACAATTTGCCAATCGGATTATCAAATAATTTAGCAGGGGGTATTTTGAGGAGATGACTCCAAGAAGAACGTCTCGTGGATTGAGACATATTTGTTGATTTGTTACCTGGAGAAAATATAATTCAAAGGCTTTCCAAAACTTATTTGAGTGAGGACAGCGAAACACAAGATCGTACAAAGTTTCCTTTTCATGATTGTAGAAAAAGCATAGATACCAGGCGCGGATCCAGGGGAGGTGAAATGGGTGAATTCTCACCCCCCCCCCCCCCTTTTTTCTGAGCCCCCTTCTTTCTTTTTTTTTTTTTCCTTATCCCTCAAATATTGAAATGATATTTGATTTCTCTGATTTCTCTGATTGAGGTGGAGAAAATTCACCCCCCCCCCCCCATTTCAAAATCCTGGATCCGCGCCTGCATACATACATATAATATTTAATGGTCCTAGAAGTCAAGAGACTATACAGGATATTAAAATAGTCACCTACGAAATAGAAAGGGGACAAAAAGGAGACTTAACTAATTCACAGGCTAAATTAAAACTAGATTAACATGTAAAATAAATACCTAAAATGAGATATACGACAAAAAAATATTTATAGGAAAAACAGTTTTCAGTAAAACCGATTTTGTACACTGAATTTATCGTTGGTGTACAGGATTGAATTTAGCAAAACACTCAGTACACTGGAATGCTTTTAAGTAAGGTGCACTAGTGAATTATTAGGAAAGTAATAAATTTTTTCGGTGTCTTGAAGGTTGCTCTCAAAATGATCTCTATCTGTTTTGCAATTAATATACATTTAGTATTTGTTCAAGTTGTGTCTCTCATCTGTTCGTACGCAAACATCCCACTCAGGCGCTCAGAAACTATGATTTGGCTGTTACTTGTTTTAACACTACACGCTATGACACTTCATCAGACACATGGGCGGTCTCTAATGGTGAAAGCTTCCAAAAGACTTGAAAGACACGTCAAATGTAGCAATCTTTAGATATAAAATAAGAAAACTGGACCGTTTTAATATTTAAGTAACAACAGCAATTCCTGCAACCTGTGCAGCCAGTAAATTTTGCACTCTAAATAAGAGGCCTAGTTCATAAACTCTTGTTCTCACCTGGCGCGGCATTTAACTTATATGTGAGTAACATGGAATCTTAGAATTCAAATTTTTAACATTAAAATGGATTTAAAAGATTTTTAACTTTTAACGTTACAATTATTGCATTTCTAAGGACAGTATGTATTTCTCTATAAGAACAATACTTTTATTATTTTATTTCAAGTAAATATAACTGTAGTTTTCAGAACAGGGCTCTTGAAATCCATACTGATCCCTATTTATTTTCGGTGTTCTGACAAGGTGAGTACTCTCTGCGTTTTTAATTTTTTTTGTTGAGGCGGGACTCATGCTAAGTAAATTTTGTGTTAAGAGAAGATAAAACAACTGTCCCTGATTCTCAATTTGCACTAAAATCATTAACAAGTCTTTAGCCTCAGAACATAGATGTAGGGGGTCATGTCTAGGCTCTGAGAGTGAAATTGGTGTTGAATTTGGAGCAAGCTAGAGAATTTTGTGGATAGAAGGCGGTGAAGAACTACTCGCTGACACAAAAACAGTAAACATCTGGGACTTCAAGAAATTGATGTAAAAGCACACGGCATGGCTGGGAATTTGTCTGCAAAAAGCTTAAGTTTGAACATTTTGTTGACTATTTTCCGCCCTCGCCACTTTTTTTGATCTTATGCTAGTGTTTTGATAGTCTGAAACTGTCATAATGATTAGTTTCCGGTGTCAGAATTAATCTCAAAATCGAGCGATAATTTACACAAATAAAATTCGCTTATGATTAGCTCACGTGATCACGAAGGTTCGGTTGAAAACGTTGCTTGACTTCGCCTAAATCGATGCCGCTAATTCGAAAGCTAACTTTGCTGTCAGCAACAGCGAATTCTAAGAGATTTGGCTGACAACATCGACGCTTTAGCACACACAAAATTCTCATGTCAGAGGTCACGTCAATTTCACGTGTAATTGCAATGCTAATAACATGTATTCTTTGTCCTCCGTTTGATAGGAACTGTTGGCTCATAATGAGCCTAAATTTAAGTGTCCTTATTGATAAACGGAGGTATTGGTAGAGAAAGTTCTAAAGCCCCTCAAATTTTCATGAGTCTGGTTATCAAAAAATCGGCAAGAAATACCTCTATATTGTTACTAGCCTTGGTTTAAGCAATTTATTATGTTATTATTCTTTTAATGACAGCCCCGTACATCCCATGCCCCTTCTGCAACAGACTCTTTCGTGCAAGGATCGGCCTAATCAGCCACCTTCGCACACACCCCACACCCCAGTGACGTGAACAAGTCGTGGTCATCTTCGAACGCGAAGGACGAACATCATTAATGACAGCTGGTAAAATATTCTTGGTTTTCACATGACGTCATAAAAAAACTAAAATTCAAAATTAAACAGACTTTTGTAGTTTTAGCTTCACGTAAAAGAAATTTTAGAAATATATCTGCTTGCATGTTTTCAGCTCGATAGCGTGCTTTGTTTTGAAAATAGAACAGTTTGAATTTTAGTTTTTTTCACAGTACGTGACATAAACATGTCTGCTCACAGGCACGTCACGTACACGAAAACATCGATTCAGCTTGTGTTTTTGAGGTTTGAAAAGCCTACATGACAGGAGAAGCGTCTTTGTGAATGTTTGCAAGTTCAAAAGAGAGAAGAATGCCTTTGAAATAGCCAAAGTAAATTCTAGATGTTTTCACTCGTTTCCGGCCGCCATATTTGTGCCCCTCAGAGGGACACTAACATGGAGCGTCCATACTAAACTCTATAATTCTAAGTGGTACATTTTGTGGAATAACTCGAGTATGGGATATCGCACAGCCCCGAGACTTTGGCAGGTTGTTTATTTATTACTCTTTTACAACATCTCAATTTCTTGACTTTATCTATCAAATCGAAGATGATTTTATTTTTTACTTGCGTGACTGAAAACCAAGAATATGATGTCCCCAATTAGCCCACAAGGGCTAAATACATTGACACTTGAATAAAGTTCTTACTTTTCTCTGTACAAAAATAAGAAACCTTTTATAAAACTGCACATGCCCGAGTCAATGTCTTAATTAGGGCACGCAAAGGCGGAATCTTGCCAGAAACACTTTCAACAAAGAACTTCAGAAACAACTAAATGATGATTTAAAAAGTAGGACAACAGGAGACAACTAAACTATTTCGCTTTGAAAGCATGACCAAAGCGAATAAGGTTTATTTCGTGTCAAGCTTTCACTACGATATCGGTTTGGATTTCCTGGAGTGAGATACAGTGTCTTGAAGGTCGTTCTCGAAATGATCTCTATCTGTTGTTTGCGGTTAACACATTGAATCCTGATTTGTTGTCTGTCCAATAAAAAAACTTTTTTCAAACTGCGTTGCCCATTCAAGGGTCTTATGGGCTGTTCAATGCGTAGCCTTGTCACTTAAAATTATAGAAGCAACCATTAACTAAACAAGCTAGAACGTACGTAAACCTAGTTAAATGAGTCGAAATTTCACCACCTGGTATTCCGTTAATTGTACGTTTACTTTGTTTTTCAACTAACAGGGAAGCCCAGCCAAAGTCACTTGACAATTTGAGTTATTTAATGTAACGGTGTTAATGGATGTGAGGGCTAGTGTCTCCGGCTAAACGTTTAACAAAACGCTGCTGTTATTTTTCTGTTCATGGTAAATATACTGTATACTAAAGTATTTGAAATCATGGCCAAAGCGAATAAGATTTATTGCGTTCCAAGCTTAGCTTTTACTAAGATATCGGCTCTGATTTTCAAGGAATGAGGTACGGTGTCTTGAAGGTAGCGAAATCACAGTTCAGTGGATAATGTCGTGATGTAGTGATAAAGTATGCGAAGACTAAAATTAATCAGTGGCAGAAACTCGATTCATGGATTGATATCTTAGCACAGACTTTAATTTGCAGTGATGAAAAGGGGATGTTTGTCATATTAGTCCTAGTATAGATCTTGAATAGAACTTGAATAGTTTTCTTTCTATAGTCAACCAGATAGAAAAAACATCCCTTCACTTGATTATCCTTTCCCGTAAATTTTCTTTTCCTTCACTCTCACAAATGATTGTCATTCGTTTGGAATTTATTAAAAAAAAAGCTCATAAAGAACATGAAAACTTGTGGATTGTTTGAAAAAGAGTCTTTGCGTGGAAATAGCTTTTGAATTCTGAGTGTTTTGTTGGATTGGCCTCTGCATTAGAATTCAGAAATTTTGTTCCCCAGGTGAAAGACCCATTTACTGTAAAATCTAAATTTCTTGAACGACCATACATTCAATGGAATCTGACGAAGTTTCCCCGAGACGGTTGTTAGGCTATGTTTGGTTAGTGAAGAGGTTTTGGTCCCAGAAACGGTGTGCTTCAGGTTCGTTTCTCATCGATTGGTGGTAGTTTTTCGAGCAAAGTAGAAACCATGTATTTCAAATTATTAATCTTATAATTTTCTAAACTTTTCTCCCTTCAAATTTATTCAACATCGAATGTCTGTCAATGAACATTGTCAGCACGTCAAATAGTTTATCGGGCCCAAAAACGTTTTCCGGATGTTTGAGAAACGCACGCCAGAGACCTTAATAGAAGAGAACAGAAAACAACAGCTAACGCTCGAAACATCAGTACCAGAATCTCTTCACAGAGGCCAACTGAACCTTTATCAACTCTGTTTATCAAAGCAAGTTCGTTTTCACCCTCCCCCCCCCTCCCCACTTCTCTCCCCCCTTCTCTCCCCCACCGACGCAACACCTCACATCACGTACAAGCTAAACCACCTATCTAAAGGAGAGGAATGGTAAGCGAGGGCTTGGGCATTTAACTTATTTTTTTGAAGATCGCTTCTCCAACTTCATACTTCTTAAAGGAGCTTTAAGTCAAACACTTAACAATTTTGCAGTTTTTTTACGAAGTACTTAGTATGTGCATTGAAACTATTTGCGATTGTCTGTGGCCACGGATGACGAGGAGGATATGGATCGCAACTTGAAAAAAAGTCAGGTTAACTTTTTTCAAGTTTCGTCATAGAGTGCTAAAGTGTGACGTCACAAATATTAGAATTTTTGAAATTATGGGATTTGTTGAGATTTTCAGAAAGAGCAAGATGAAAAACGTTAACTTGCCAAAAATCAGTATTTAAAAGCAAATTAGCTCTGAGATATTAGCACCGTTATGCTCTGCTGACTCCATACAAATCCTTCTAAATTTGACTCGTTAGGAACTGAGTAAAATTTAGAAGGATTTGTATGGAGTCAGCAGAGCATAACGGTGCTAATATCTCGCTCTCAAACTGTAAGAAAATGCTGATTTTTGGCAAGTAGGCCTTTTGATCATGTTCTTTCTGAATATCCGAAAAAATCCCATAATTTCACAAATTTATTTTTAATGACGTCATCACTTTAGTACTCTATTGTGTCCAGGAAAAATGGCCATAAAATAATCACTTCTTCCTTTTCCGTCCAAGAAATAATTAGAAATCTACTCCTTCGTGTTAGACAGGCCGTGTTATAAAAAGTACTTCCTCGCAATTTAAACAACTTATAACAAGACTTTCCGTGACAGTATCCCTTTAAGGTGGGGGTACACGTGAATTGGAGTGAAATTTGAAGGAGGTTTGAGAGGGGCACTCCAGGTTGCTGGGGAACTGTTTGGTGCCCGTTTACACATTTCTAACTTCAAATTCCAATTTGAAATCTCCATTAAAACTTCAATATTTCCTATTTCCCTCAATTTAACTAATCCTTTGAGAAAAAGTATCTCAAATACACCCAAAAATCACCAACAAATTCACCAAATATCGCACAATATAGCTTCGTGAAATGAGCATAGGGATTTTTGATTGCTTGAAACGCGAACGAGATCGGTGTTCAGATGTACTCTCGCCTTGAAAGGGATGCAAGGGGATGAGGGCAAGCTTCAAATAACCAATACAAACTAAAAAAGTCTCATTTTATAACTTTATTGATCTACGATACACTGGCCACACACAACAAAGCTAAGATCGTGTAAGCACTTTAGCCATCGATGTCTAACCGGCAGTTATCATCTCTGCCTCGTTTTCTCACTGTTTAGCTGAAAATAATGTTGAAAAAACATTCACATTAGGAAGGTTAATATGAAAAGGAAAGACCTGGAGGGGGTGAGGTAGTTGAGAACCTAACGTGGGGGCTGTGGTAGGGTGTGCCGCTGGATTCTGGCATCCCCAACACCAGTCTACACCAAAAGTGATTTGATGGGCTAAATTACATTTGTACAGACTACTAATTAAGCGAATGTTCTATTTAACATTGTTTTCTCCACTCAATACCAGTAACATCCGTTTGATTTCACGGTCTGAATGACACATGTTCTCAACAGTATATTTGAGCGTAGCATTAAACAATGTCCAATCTCAACTGAAAGGGCCAAAATAGGAAACCCTTACATACTTGGTGGTTAAAAACCTAGCCCACCCTTGTAATGAATATAGGTTAGTGCACGCAATCCCGCGTTCCCACGATTACTCTAAGAGGAACTAAAGAAACTTGCACCATTTTCTAAAAAATTGTAGATTTTCAAGGACCCATTCTTACGCCTTGAAGCATATTAAAGGACACTTATTCCAACACAACGTTGAAACCATAGGCTTGGTATCCTATTGGACTACTAGGCTCGGAGATGTTTAGTACAGTTTTGATAAGTTATTTGACATTTAATCGCATTCTACCGGAAAGGGAAAGTGAGAACATTAGGGCTTTACAGTTTACTTTCGTTGTTTGAGCAATACTACTGTTCGGCGTAAAGCAATACAAAATGGTTGTTAAGGCTCCATAGCCTCTATCGCAGCCCCCACCCCCACCCCCCCCCTCCCAGCCATCCGCGTGCGGCACTAGAGTAGGGTCAGGTTTACCTCAAAACAAAAATGTTAAAAAACCAGAAACAAGATCAAGTTTCTTAAGATCCAAAAATAAAATAGATGGCAAGTGAGACTGATAGCGCTTGTAGGGTACTTCATATGGGAGTTTAAGAAACGAGGACGCGACGGGAAAGAAAACGTCATTTCAAAATATTTCTCTCTCGTTATTGCAGAATTTTCGCGGTTAGTTCAACTTGTAAAATATCGGCGAACTATCCAGGAACTAAATTTCTATGAACGGCGTTAAAGTGAAGAAAAACAAAGAAAAGTTTGCATCATGTGCTCACGGTCTCGCCAAAACCTAAAATTGGGTCATTTCACGTTGTTGTTTTGCAGAGGCGGCAAAGAAATGTACTAAAATGTAAAACGCACGTGCAGAGCTATTGTCTTTGCTAATTAAAACTATTGTTTTGTGACGTTCGCGTTGACGTTCCCGTCCTCGTTTCTTAAACTCGGATAACACTCAAAGACAATGGCAAGATAATCAAGGAACAGAACGAGGTAGCCAAAACTTTGAATACATATTTTACTGCTTCTGATGCTAACAGTGGGAACTACACCTCCACCGCCAATATTGATCTTTCACATATAGCTGTTGATTCAATGCTGTCGCTTAGGAAATCAAATCCGATAGAGGTATGTGAGGTTTTGAAAGGATTAAAGCCTAACAAAGCGACTGGTTGCGACTTAATTCCGCCAAGACTCGTTCAGCAATCAGCAAAGGTGTTGTCCCAGCCATTTAGCACACTGTTTAATTATATTTTGGATCACGCGACCGTGCTGTCGCAATGGAAATTTGGTGAAATTTCTCCAGTGCATAAGAAGGGCTGTAATTTAACAAAATCCAATTACCGGCCAATATCGATTTTACCGACACTATCAAAAGTGTTCGAAGGGTTAATTCATAACAGAGGCGGCCCATATTTTGAGGATCGTTATCACAAGCTAGTTTTCGCATATAGAAAAGGACATGGCTGTGATACTGCCCTCCTCAGTTTAACGGAGCAGTGGAGGAAAGAATTGGATAACCGTAGAATTGTTGGGCTGGTGTCCATGGACTTATCCAAAGCATTCGATATGTTACCGCACAATCTAATTATCCAGAAACTGGCTAAATATGGTGCTGACGAAAACACACTTAGTCTAATTAAGGATTACTTAACAGATCGCAAGCAACGTGTAAAACTTGCGGGCACGTTTTCCCCTTGGCTACCCGTCCAGAGAGGAATTCCCCAGGGATCAATCCTGGGGCCTTTATTGTTCAACATATTCATGAACGATCTTCCACACGTGACTGATTTTACTATACTGTCCACTCATGCAGATGATACACAGATCTTTTATGCTGGGGACAATGTGACAGATGTAGAACACGCCATAAATTCGGATTTAGGTAAAATTGATAAATGGTATGAAGAAAATGAAATGAGAAGAAATCACGATAAGTGTAAAGCTATGGTAATGGAAAGACGTCACGAGACCCTGTTTTCAAGTGCCAAGGTACATGTATTCCTCTGGTAGAGGAGGTGGAGCTTTTGGGTGTTACGGTCGACAATAAACTGAAATTTGAAGGTCAAATTAAGAAAATATGTCGCAAAGTGAGCCAGCAAATCGCAGTTTTAAAAAGGATAAAGAAGTTGCTTCCTTTAAAGCTACGGGAACATCTCTATAGAGCGTTCATCGCTCCACATCTTAATTATTGTGCAGAGTCTTGGCATTTCTGTAGTAAGCGCTTAACAGAAAAACTCAAAAAACTAAACGTGCGCGCACTCCGCTTCGTTTATCAGGACAAAACATCTACTTACGAGACACTGGTTGTTAAAAATGGACATAGCACATTAGCAAACCAAAGACTTGCAAAAATGTTAAGTACAATGTTTCGAGCAATAGGGAATGGAAACGTACCTTCAAGTATTTCCGAGTTATTGACTGCACGTAATTCTAATTATAATTTACGTGGTCATGCTATTTTAAAATTACCTAAAGTTAATTCAACAAAGTATGAGATTAAGTCGTGGAGATACCAAGCTGCCCGACTATACACCTTATTCTAAAATGGCGGCCAATTTATTATTCTTTTGTTTGCGTGTTAATTAGCCCTCTTTGCCTCATTTTCACTTCAAAATTCTTTTGTATTTTGTACATGCTGACGAGGCAAAGAGGGCTAATTAACATGCAAACAAAAGAATAATAAATTGGAGGCCATTTTGGAATAAGGTGTATGGAACACTATTCCTAATTATTTGAGAAATATCGAAACCTACCGCAGCTTTAAACGTGGACTAAAGGAGCTCGACCTTGTAGGTTTATAGTGCATTATTCCTGTATTTAATTTAATTTTCTTAGTGAGTAACATAGTTTTAAATTTGTAGTTTTTATATGCTGTATCATCTTAATTATTTTATATAGTTGTAAATTTATAGACCTTTAGTTGTAATATTATTTTTCCGGTAGTTTTTTCTCCCGTGACTGACCTGTAAACTAGTATAGCTAAGTGTTAGGCCCGTTAATAAAGTATGTATGTATGTATGTATGTATGTATGTATGTATGTATGTATGTATGTATGTATGTATGTATGTATGTATGTATGTATGTAAACTCCCTATTGTTGTGAACGTACCCGGGCAAACAGCTTCTTTGATTTTCAGGAGCTCATCTTTCAGCTTGCCGGTGTCCTCTATCCGAAACACTTTGCCATCGCTTCCCGCAATGTAACCCAGTATGCGGATCATCTTCTCCTCATTAGCTTTCGGGCCAAAGCCAATAACTACCTTGAATACGTTCTTCGCCTATCAAATGTTTGACAGTTAAGGCAAAAAACTCAGATGTTAAGGCAAAAAACTCAGATAACTTATTTATGACAACTTTATTTGCATGTACAACTGGAAGAGAAAAAAAAAGAAGTATAAATGCAAAAAGGGTGTCAACAGGGAAGAACTTAATCTTCATATAAAAGCCGACCCCCAGAAGAAAAAATTATATACATATATGTAAATATATATAAATATGTATAAATATATAAACATCCTATGACAAATAAATCAATAACAATCTAAAAAATGTAAATTATCCTAAGATCCATAATATTGAGATTACAATATATCCAAATAATTTAATTAACTAATAAGGTGACAATAACCATTAACGAAACTAGAAATTTAATATCGGGTTTTGCTAAGACACGGATGGTTGCAGTCAGTAACGAGCTCACGTCGATTTGAAAACTTACCTGAATTAGAGTTACCAAGCCTGTGTGAGTGGAAACGAGGCTGGAAGTTGGCTTTGTCTTCATTTAAACCTTCCTGCTTTTCATTAGTTTTAGTCTGTGATCATCCCCAGTTACATTTGAAAGGATAGAAGAGCTGGATGATGATGGATGATCTTTTTTGATCAGTATATACATTTATCTGGGCGATCAAGGTCTCTGAATCGAATAGTTTGACTGATATTTACAGTCAGTTTCTGCATTAAAATAATTTTGTTTACGAAATAGGATCACAATAAGCGGATTCCTAAACCTCTAAAAGTCAAAAGTGGCCACATCAACTGAACTCTGAATTGCTAATATTGGTTCTTTACGTAGATTTGGTGCCTTTTCAGCAACTATAAGCAACCATAAGTCTTTCGTTCCTTCGTTCTTTCTTTCTTCTTATTATGGGGCGCTGACAAAAGCACTTTTAGACTCTTTCAAGAGCGTGTGAAGTGACAAATGTACATTGTGTTCGCAAATTCCGCAAAGTTCTAACGGCCTGGTAGTTTGGTTGAATTATTTTACCCCTCCACTGATACCGGTTTGTCATCAGAGAGTCAATGAACATAGTCACACCGATATCATTTTAAAATTACGAATGTGACGAAACCCTCTTACCTGGAACTGTTTATTGATATTCTCTGCAAATTCCCTGAAGACCTCTTCCGAGGGGATGGGGCCATTCTGGTTTGTACCCCAATACGGTGCGCCATCCGTCAAAATTATCAGCACATTGGGATTCTCGTCTCTGTCTCCCCCAGCCGCAGTAAACAGCTTGTCCCTCGCCATTTCAAGGGCCAGGTCCGTGTGAGTGTTTGAATGAAGGCCTCCTTTTTCACTGTCTAGCTTATCCTTCAGCGCCGACTCTTCTTGGTACTTTGGATCTTTGAAATCGAACACCAAGGTTGTTGTGTTGTGAAATGTGATTAACCCAAAATGGTCTCCTTGGGGGGAAGGGTTGAACTGTTTTACCAGATCTTTCAAGAATTCGATTACAATCGCGAGATTGTTTAGCCCAACACTTTCCGATTTATCGAGGATGATTCCAATATCAAGTCCAGCTGTGCAAGGCTCTGTGTCAATTGAAAAGACGATGTCAAACCTTAGAAATCCGAAATTTAAAATTCCAGGGGCATTTGAAAGTAAAGCGAATATCTTTTCCGGTCGAGTATTAATTAATAACAACAGAAAAATTAAAGGTGTGTTCCTCATGGACTGCCTTTTAAGGTGGCTTGATAGTCTAGAAAATGTATGGAAACAAAAAAAAATGAAAAAATGTATGTTTTGCCAAAAGCGATTTGGGAAGGGGGGGAGGGGGTGGTTTTACAATTCTTATTTCGCCAAAGATTTTGATGGAGGACTGGGCATATTGTTAAGCATGTATCTTGTCACGTGACAGCTGATCACTTTGTTATGCTAATTAGTAGGACTCTCTGGTCGACCGAATCATTTGCAGAATTTGCCTTGAATGTGTCAAAATTGCCCTAAATTACTGTGTTTTGCTGGTGCACGAGCTCATGACCAAGGGCATGAGAAGGCTCAAACCTTTCCAATTCCAAAGAACCGCTTATTGGCACTGCGAATGCAACAAACTTTGTTCGAACGCTCGCTTCAGTATGCTGACAGTATGTTGTTCGTGGACAAGGGGCCTGAAAGCAAATGAGCCTTGTCTCACCAGGCTCCAATCTTCATTGGTGGAAGTTTCATTGAAAGTTGAAGTTGCCTGGACAACCCTTAGTGCAAGATTGAAGCCTGGTCAGAGACGTGAAAATAGAAAATAGTAAATTGTCTAGGAGGAACCTTTTCCGTTCAAAGATATGTGGAATTTCCCAGGATGCAACGGGGTCAGATTCTTGCTGTTTGGCTGCTTGGTTGAGGTTACTGATAAAAAGGGAGCTGGCAGAGCTCTTGTTTGCCTTTTTCCCCAAACTTCCTTATTAATTTGGAAGCAGAAGAACTGTTTTGTAATGTTTACTCTCTGAATAAACGATTCAGTGGGAAAAAGATTTGTCCAGACTGCTCCTTTGCGAGGTAAGATTTTCATTTAATTCTTGCACTAGTTTTGAGCTGATATGTTGTTTACCCCCATCTCTATGCTTTTACTTTGCTGGAGAAGTGCATTGTCATGTCTGTTTGATTTTTTCCCTTTGCTTCATGTGTAACAAACACTTTTGTACTGATATTGTTCGAAAAGATGGCAAAACCTGACCACAGCAATGTTTTGGTGACCCTTTGCAGGTTTGAAATTTGAAACTGGCATGGAATTTGTAGATGGCAACAATTATTTACTTTCCATGATTTTACTTTTACCAGCCTTTTAGGGATCAAATTTGAGGCAATGGACCAGAATAGAGCCAATCTGTTGAATTGTTCTTTCGTAACATTTGAGATTGATGGTAGGTATAGACAAAAAACACCCATTTTTGGTAAAGTGAAACTTCGATGATTTTTCTCTCTGCAAAATAACCAAAGTCAGTCCACAAGTTTAGAGATCAATACAGACATAATTTGTAAAAATATGTTTCTTGTTCCCCTGACTAAGTGCTTTTGCTCATTTATTGTTACCGAGGAAGCACTATTAAAGACATCTGACGAAGGCTTGTTTTGTTTCCATGGCAACAAGAGACTCAAACATCATTGTGTTTCATAACTAGGTGAAGCACGATCGTCCGGGTGAGTATAGTCCTGAGAAGGACTGTTTGTGGTGACATTGACTGACGTTTCGACAACCTGAGCGGAAGTCATCATCAGAGTCAAGTGATTTGGGCAACGTCAGGACATGGTATAAGTACTCTGGTCGTTGATTTGATTGGTCAACGAAGTCGGGATGTTATTGGTTGTCTGTCAGTTAAGCCGTGATGTTATTGGCTGTGAAGACTGTAAACCGTGATTGGTGCGTTTCGATCCGTCTTTTGTTAGTCAAATGTTCGTAGGTGTATTATTAGTCAAATTAGTGGGTTTGTCTATTGTTTGTCTGTTGTTGATATCGTCAATAAGTCGTTTGTAAGGTGCGGGAAGCTGTTGGCAACGGTTCAGTGGTGTCTGTTCTAAGTTAGTAAACCAACTTTCAAGTACGATCCGTTGGTGGTAGTTAGTACAGTAGGTAATGTATTTAGCAGAGTCCCAGTCGATTGTGTGGTTTGTCAGTAAATGGTGCTCAGCAATGTTATTGTTGATGTCACCATTTCTCGTCGCTCGTTTGTGTTCAGTCAGTCTTACGTTCAAATTTCTGCCAGTCTCACCGATATAAGTGGCCTGACAGTCGCAGCATTCGATCTTGTAAACTGCCCCCTGCCTGTCCTTAGGTTCGTCTGTGTCCTTAACGTTCGTCAATAGTTGTCGTAAGGTTGTGATGGGTCTGTGAGCGACACGGATATTGTAAGGTTGTAGTATCCGCGCAATGTTTTCAGAAGTTCCTTTGATGTAGGGTATAGTCGCTGTAGTGACTGGTGTCGGGTTAGCGTTTGTAGCGTGTGGTTCTGTCCTGTAAGTGTTGCGTATAACAAAGTCGCGGTTGTAGTTGTTCTTACTGAAAACGTTGTCTAAGTATTTGCGTTAGTCTGCTAAACTGTCGCGTGAGTCGCAAACTAGTTGCGCTCGTCTCGTTAAGGTCCGTATTGTCGTTACTTTGCGTGCAGTAGAGTTGTAAGATGATTCGTGAAGCAGTCTGTCAGTGTGTGTAGGTTTTCTGTAAACTGTCGTCTGTAGTCTGTTGTTGTCACGGCTAACAAGGCAGTCTAGAAAAGGTATCTTACCATTTTCCTCGATCTCCTTGGTAAACTGTATGTGGGCGTTCTGTCTGTTGAGGTGTTCGTGAAAATCGTCGATTTCGTCTTTGTGTACAGCTGTGAAACTGTCGTCGACGTAACGTAGCCAGAGCGGTAGCGTTCGTTCGTAAGTCGCAAGCGCTTGTTCCTCGATGTTTTGCATGACGATCTCTGCTACAACAACGGAAACTGGTGAGCCCATAGCTGTCCCGTGCAACTGTTTGTAGTGTTTGTACTGCTGTTGTACTGAAAGTAGGTAGACGTAAGGCAAAGGTTCAGTAAGTCCATTAAGTCGTCTGTTGGTAGTGGCAGTTGTAACGTGGAGTTCTTGATGGCGGTCTCAGTGCAGTCTAGAGCCAGTTGGAGTGAAATACTGGTGAACAGTGATTTTCACATCAAAAGACACTAGTTTGTAGTCGTCAGGTACTTGTGCTGTCTTGATGGCGTCAATAAAGTTTTCAGTCGACTTAGTCTGTGTTGTGACTCGTCAGTCAGCGGTTTCAGTATTGTAGTCAGGTATTTAGAGAGTTGGTAAGTCGGCGAACCACAGAACGAGACTATGGGTCGCATAGGTATGTTAGGTTTGTGTAGTTTGGGCAGTCCGTAAAGTTTCGGTGGTTGTGGCACGTGGCACCTCAGTCTGTTGTAGCGTCGAATGTCAATAACGTCAGTTTACTTAAGTGAAGTAGTTTGCCGTTCAGTTTTCGTTGAAGTGCTGGCTTCGGGTCTCGTTTAAGTAGTTCGTAAGTCTGTTTGTCGTTAACAAGTTCGTCCATTTTGTCATGATAGTCTTTCTTGTCCATAACAACAGTAACACGTCCTTTGTCAGCGGGAAGTATAACAATGTCATTGTCGTTTTTCAGTCGTTTAAGTGCTTGTCGTTCGTCTCTAGTCAAGTTATTGTCTGTGAGAGAGGCTAATTGTATAGTAGAAGCTATTCTGCTCCTGATGTTATCCTTGGTCGGTTCTGATAGTTCTCTTTGACGAGACAGAGCCTCTTCAACACTAGATACAATGTCCTCGGTCGGTATACGTTTAGGCGTCAATGAGTGTTTAAGTCCGTAAGAGAGTACCTGAGTTTCAGTCTTGTCTAAGGGACGGGAAGAGATATTCCTCACCCAGTTGGCGTCTGTTTTGCTTCACGGCTTAACTGACAAACAACCAATAACATCACGACTTCGTTGACCAATCAAATCAACGACCAGAGTACTTATACCATCTCCTAACGTTACCCAAATCACTTGACTCTGATGATGACCTCCGCTCAGGTTGTCGAAACGTCAGTGTCACCACAAACAGTCCTTCTCAGGACTACACTCACCCGGACGATCGTGCTTCACCTAGTTATGATATGACTCCTGGGTTCAAAACCATTTACGATCATTGTGTTTGTGTTTTACTACTTGGGGGACACCAATCAACCCGGTCGCCCTTTTAAACAAGAGGGTTACCAGGTTACACGAGTCGCCCTATTAGACAAGAGGGTTACGAGTGCACAAGGAAAAGTTTTTCCAGTGTTATATACGCGGGAGAAATGGTAAGCGGAAGAGAGAGAACAAGCAAGGCATCACAAAATGCCACAACTAAGGAGGAAGAGTACGACGAGGCGGCCATATTGACATACCTTGATGAGGTATTTGGAGTGAAGGAAAGGCCGGTGCCTCCGCCCCGAAGAAAAAGGCCTGTACCGGCGCCCCGCAGAAAGAGGCCACCCGTTCCCACCCCGCGCAGACAGAGAGAGCCAGCTATTAGCGAATATATCCAACTTCTCCCACCCGAGCTGCGCGAAAAAATTTTGAAGGAAGTTATTGCTGCAAAACTGAAGCAGTGAGCAGAAATGGGGTGGAACAACGTTTTAAAGACTTTTTCATCAGTGTTTTACTACAAAAAGATGGGTATCCCTTATTGTGAATATGACCAAAGTGAAACGAAAATTATGAAGTGTAGTAGGTGCGACGATTGTGTTAGAAATAAGATGTGTTCCTTATGTTGGAAAGATGAGCTTTGTCGCCCATTGAGACCAAGCAGACAAATGATATTAAATCGGAGCTATGTTATATATTTTGAACTTGTTTAAGAAATGGGGTTGTATATTAAAACGTCCACAGACACTCGGAACACGAACAACTTTCAGCCTTTTTACTGAATTTCAACGTTTTTCTTCTCCCCATTTTGCAAATATTTCGCAAATGTTCCTCATTCCACCCAAGTTCATCCCTTTCTAACAATTTACTGTTGACAAAAAACCTTAAAATATGAGAGGTCAGCTCCCAAGGAAGGTGTCAGGTAAAATCCATTCTATATTTTTTTGTGTTACCCCTTTTGAAAAAATGTTTTTTCTTTGAAGAAGTGCTTGGTACGTTGGTGTTTCTTTTCCATTTTGTGCAAGACAATCTTGTGCATCCAATCATTCAAGAAGTGAAAGAAGTAAAATGGATCGTGTTGTGAATGTGAATGTTTGCCACAGGCACACCTCTCTGAGAGTTTTAAATTTTTTAAACTCTTTTTTCATCGCAAGTGTACACCCTTTTGAACAAAAGGGATTACAGGGGTATCAATGGAAGCAAAACATAGCCAGGAAGAGGTCAAAGCTGACCCACCAATGCAAACAGGTGGCGTCGATCTCGCTGAGGACAGACGAATTCACGAAAAAAAAGTTTGAAAATAGTTTGAAAAGATTGAGGTTTATTGTATTTTGTATTGATTGTGGTCTTCCAAGACCATATTGTAAATGTTCTTACAACAACGAAACAATATGTCTTGGTTGTGATTGAGAGGTTTAAAATTTTGCTGGCCCCCTTTTCTGTAAGGTACCCCCTTTTAGACAAGGGTGTCTCACAAGTATGTGTGGCGATGGCTTGTGAGAAGGTGGAAGTCCCCGGAAAGGATTTGTCAAATTCCTTTGAAGCAATTCTTTCGGAGATTGCTTTTTTTCAGCTGGAAAACGAAGAAGTTTTGCAGCCCCCACAAAACAAAACGGATGCTTTTCAATTTTTCAAAAAGTGTAAAATTCTTTTGCAAAAAAATTAAGAGCGAATCTCTTTACGACGACACGAGAAATAAGAAACGATTTTAAGGAATTGCAGCTTCATTTCGAAACGTTTCTCGACCAAAAAACCGAAGACAACGAAAATCGAATCAGAAACTGTTTGATTGACCTCAGGTGTATCCAAGAACAATTTTTTGCTTTGCGTTAATTGCGTTGCGCGCCAACGCGTGGACCCACTGTCTTTCTTTCCATGGGATCGAATCAAGTGCCTTGACCATTTTCCGGTCCGCAGCATGCTTGCACCTTTTTTCGTTCCACCTATATTTTTCTGCCCAGTGCCCACAGCTGCTGTAATCAACGTCCTGTTGCATCGCGATAGCGTCGGCTGTCCCCGTGGGTTGTTGGTAAGTTTGTTGGATTTCCCCTGTTTCAGGATCGTAGTCCAATTGTTTGTCGAGGGGATTATACGGGCCGGTGTAATTATGTCCAGAGAGAGTCCAACCTTTTTTTGGTTTCGGAAGTTTCCCAATCAACGCGTGAATATCGACCCCCGTGCCGTAATAATTTCTCAACGTTTTCTTGAGAACATCCATGTATCCACGGTGGTTGGGGACAGCTTTGGAAAAGGCTTTCAAAAGTTTCGGGTCTGTGGCGAACTTCGGAACAAGAACTCCATACGAAACGAAACGAGGGTCGAACAAATCTCCATATACGGCACCAAAGATTCCTTTCCCATAACCCTTCCACTTTATCCACGAGCCGTAGTTTTTTGTTCCCCCTTTTCTTTTGTATTCGTTGTACTGTCGTTTGTATTCCGCAACCATTGCGCGGCCTTCTTCCGCAGAGACGATTGGTCCCTTAAAAAGAGTCGGATCGGAAACAACGCTCCATAATTTCTTGAAATCAACAAAAGGGAAAGGAGGAAGAGGAATTCCGCGCCCCTCGAGATCGGGTCTGTCGGTTTTGTAGTGAGTATTCGGTCTGACTTTCGTGGGAAGCTGGTCCAGCATTTCACTCCCAACCTTTTGAAGCACAGGTTTGCCTTTCTCCACAGCCCAATCGATCGCTTTTCTCTGAAGTTCGGGGTTTCTCCTTGCTTCGGAAGCGTAATATCGCCCCATTTCCATTTTCGCAAGAAATGGAACACCGTGGTGAAGAATAAGATCCATGGCCGTTCCAGCAATGTCTGTGCTAATTCCACTGCCCTCTGCAAGAGAGGACCCTGCTAGTTTCCCTTTTTTGGTAAGAATCGGGTTTTGGTGATGCCACAGACTGCACATTTTGTTTTCAACATTCTTCAGTTGTTTTTCGTCATGACAACCTTTTCCGTCCCCGGCACATTCGGAGTTTTCCATTTGTCCTTCACACAGTACACGTCCACCATCACGCTATATTTTGGAAGTAATTTTTCACCACTCTCTCGTTTGCGCGCGCATGCGAGAATGTCGGAGTAACTCGTCCCTTGCTGCGTTCGTTGAGGAACAGCAAGCGAGAATGTCGGCGTAACTCGTCCCTTGTTGCGTTCGTTGAGGAACAGCAAACAGTAATACCCGCAGCGCACACTGTCGACCGCCTGAATTTGGTTGGAATTGCGCGAAAAACTATTGTTCCCCGCTTTCCTCATTTCTTTTTCCCATTCCAACGGGGTTGTTGTCCAAAAGAATCAAACTATTCCACATCTCTTCCGCGCCAGCAAGCGACCCAATGTGTCCCCAAACTTCTGAAATCGTCCATGTTCAAGATGCAGGGTGAATGGTGGAGAGGTTTGGCTTCGTCTCTCGAGAAAATCCCCTTTATCGGGATGCCAAGATATTTACACCAATTCATCAGAGCAATGTTTGAAAGGGTTACATCCCGAAACTTCAGGGTTTTTTTTTATCCCAATCTCCCCAAACCGGTGGGGGCGATACCAGGGAGGGTTTATCCGCATACCATGTCCTTGCGGAGGAGGAGGAGGAAGGCGAGGCAGCGAGCGCCGAGAACGGGAGGGCCCAGTTGCATTCCCTTCCCGATCAGGCTCTTCACAAGGTCAATGGCAAGGGGAACCCCAATGGACGCCAACATCCCGAGAAACCCCTTATATTGCGCTGCGCCGCCGCCATGAACCATCCCTCTCCCAACCAACTCTCTTTCAAACATCTTTTTCTGGGTGGGGGGCAACTTTTGTGTAAGGTTGTAGAGCTCCACTTCATCTGGCCCGTAGCCTTCTCCGAAAACCTTTGTCAAAATTTTATCCACACCGTAGCTCACTCCCACAGTTGCCGCAGATTTAGCGGCAGATGAAGCGGCTGATTTTACCGCGGGCACAATGAAAAGTTTTGCCAGCCTGTACATCGTCGAAAACAGATTGCCGCCGCTCTGCACGGCTTTCGCGATTTGTGTTTTGGAGATGTTGATATCAGCTCCGCGCCTTTTCGGGCGGCTTTCTTCAAGCGGTTGATTTGGGTGGCGGACAAAAGTAGAGTGTCTCCGCGCCCGATTTGTTGGGGTTTGACCCGCAGAGTCACGGCCGTTTTCGAAGCAACCGCTTTTTGCAGACTGTGTTTCTGCCCATCAGATAGTGCAATCTGGAACGGATGATACGACGCCATCTCATACTAAAGAAAGAAATTTGCTTACCTCACCCCACAACCAACTCATTTCCAACCGCCTTGATTACAACCTCTTCTTTATTCAGGATGGCAGTGAAGATAAGGTAATCATGAGCGTCGGCGGCTTCATTCAACTTAAAATGCAGAATCATTTTCTTCGCATCACCCGTCATACTTTCTTTGGTTGCGCGGAGGTTCAAGTAAATGACGGGGTAAAGAGTTGAATAGTTACTCGAGTTGATTTGGGTTCCAGAGTTGGGGTCGTTCTTCCTGTAACGAAACTCGATCAGATCGCGGCGGATACGTATTCGGTCCTCGTCCTCGTATTCGAGCTCGGGAAAGTAAGTTGAACCATACTGCAGGCGACAAGAGCTTAATTTTGCCGAATTGTCTGAATCGAGGTCGAACGTGTCAAATAAGTACGGGTTTTAGTCCAGAGCATTCTCCTTTCGCGACTGTTGGAAGAAGACAAAGACGTGTTTTCCGTTTTTAACGCCAGGGGAAATTTGCCAATGACCGCTCGCATCTCTTTGAGCGGGGCTGGAGGTCAAGGTCTCCTGCAAGAAGGTCCATTTCGTTGGTTTCAGAAACTGTTCATTCATCATTTTCTGTCCTTCCGGTGTTAGCGTCAGCTTTGAAACCCACAGGCGAAACTTTTTGACCACAATTCGTCGCTCTGTGCCGTCGTTCTGAAAAATCATTTCAGCGTCGTCCCGCAACACAATTTCAAAAGTGAGCTGCATCAGGGGAGAAGTCTGTTCCACAGCTCCTCGAAGAACGATAAACGTTTGAAAGCCCCCTTGAAAGTTTGTGTCGCGCCACAATACCCTTGTTGGTGCCGGTGGCGGGGTTTGTTACAGTTGCGGCTGTGGCGGTGGCGGTGGGGGTGTCGAGATACCAAAATTCGTCTTCCGCCACACTAATCGCGTAGTCGTTGGAGTCCTCCAACAACGATTTGATGAACACCTCTTTGTGAATATTGACTGCTTGGTACAGGTTCTTTCCTGTGGACCTCACCGTCAACTTCTTGAGGAGTGAGAAAGACCCATTGACCGGCGCCGATTCTGTATTGCTCGCAATGTTGTCTCCATCAGCCTTTGCTTCGAAGCGGTACTCGACGCTAAAATAGGCGTTGTACCAATCGTGGATGACGTCCCTGTCTCTTGAAAAGAACTTGTACCCTTTCTTGGTCTGGTATTGACAATTTCCTGGCAACACGATTGGTGTGTCGAGATCGATGCGCTCATAGTCCACCTTCTCAAGATACTTCCGCTATCTGAATCAAGCCATGGTGTATACAAGTGAAACAAATTTATAAGGCGATTAGCCAAAATTTGGGTTAGTTTCCACATCGCGTCTCCCTTTGGCTGCGCTCTTCGCTTCAACATTTGGCGAATTTTTTTCACTCCCCTTTCACCAACCCTTGCGGGGATTGGCCCTTCGAGGATTTTCGTTACTTCCTGAGGAGAAATTCCTGTCGGCAACGGTGCCGGTTTCCCAACCTTTTTCGGGCCGATGTCCATGAGATCCTCGCGAAGCACGCTAGACCCTTTGTGCATGTAGCGATACCACCCAACACTCGGGTCGAACATTTTCGTCCATTCACTGGGGTTGTTCATTTTGAGACGGGACAATATATTTTTGAGAGAAATTTCACTCCACTTCTTCTTCTTTTGGCCCAACCTCTCGAATCACAAGAGCCAAAGCCACATCGGAGACGTTGAGATCCAAAATGTTATTTCTCCCATCTGTGACACGTACTCAAATTGAGTTGATCGTACTTCCGTCAACAGGGTGATATCTGAGGCGCAAAGGTTCTTTCTTGAAAGGGTAATTGACCGGCAGCCCCAAGGTGGAAAGACTGAACAAAACGTCGTTCGCCACATCGTTCACCCTTCTCGTGATTAAATCACAGTGAAGAAAAACCCAGTCGACGCCCTTTGTGATGTCAGGGATTCTGCCACCGACATAACTTGTTGTGTCTTTCAGAATCTTTTTGTCGAAGCCGAACGGATTTGCGAACTCACCGACAGAAAGGTCGAGCTGATAGTCTTGTGCTACCCCAATCACCATTCGATAGATCGTCAAATCAAAGTACAAATGAAAGATGTATTTTTTTCTCTGAAGCAGAAGGGTCAAGTACCCCGTGTGCGCCTGCAAATACGAGGTGAGGTTGGTGTACCCGTACATCCCATCGGGGAACGTCAAAGTTTTCCAACTTGCTTCGCTTTTTTTCTCCATTTCAGTTGGTTGTTATTGTACTTCGCCGCCACATTGTGCCACGAGTAGGTCATCGTGATCAGCTCCTCAAGAGCGGCTTCGTAGTTCCGCGTTGAATCGAGTTGGATCGGGGAGTTAAAGAAAATTCGAAAATCGTAAGTCTTTTGGTTGTGGCGCCCCTTCGCCTGCAGCTGCGCGAGCCTGGAATCGAGCAGCAGGTGGAAAGTCATCCTATATAGTCCCGCAGGATTTTCTGGCCTTGAGCTCGAGTCAAAAACCCGCGTTTGACAAGTTTGGTAACTATTTCCACAATATCTTTTCGCAGTTTGTTCGCAACGACCCAATTTTCACATACAAAGAGTTGATCATTTCCTCTTCCTCAGCTCCCACCCCACTCCCCTAAATCCAGTCGAAGTTTGTTTCGTCGGTGTCGTCGTCGTCGTCGTCGTCAGCAAATGATGGGTCTGCGGGCTTCGATTTCCTCGAAAGCCCTTTCCAAAGACGATTTCTCGGCGGCGAGTTCCTTTCGTGGGGGTTTTTCACCAACCTCTTTCTTCCTTCTCAGAGCTGGTGTGCCGACAAAGACCGCCGCCCACTTTTTTGGTCGAGAATCTCAGCCTTTTCCCGTTTCAAATCTTCCAAAGAGTAACCGAACAATTGGGATTTGGGGTCCTTCGCTCGTTGGGTGTCGGGGTCGGCAGTGTTTCCGAACTTCGTGATAAGGCTGCTAATCGATCGCAGCCTGTTCGTCATTTGGCGGCCGCTAAGGAATTCGGTTGTCTCGACCGGTGGGCCCCAGGTCTGCCGTGGAGGGATTTCGTTCACCTCCTCATCCACAAGGGGCGGTGGGGGCGCAGGATACTCGAATTCCTCGTCGGTAACAGGATAAGAAGCAGGTGTTAGAGCCTTCGGCTGGAAACATTCCTGCCAGTCAAACAGGGTTGATTCGATCAAACTCATCCATCGCGTAGTCGGGGCCAGCCTCGGGTTGTGGCTCGGTCTGGTGGGTGTCGACCAACCGTTTCGTGATCGCTTTGAAAAGCTGCTCTGCCGATAATTCTCCCATCGCTTTTGCTAGTTTGTCCTTTTTTGAATTCGAGCCAAATTTCTCGTTCCTGTGCCTCCAGCTCGGCCTCTTTTGCGACTTTCTCGCGCCACCTTTTCACGGACATGTTGGTTTCTCACAGGAGGGTATATAGAGAATGAAAATTCCAACTATGACCCAGGAACCTTGTCAAAAAATTGGAAACAGGGGCATCCGTCAATGCCCGAAGACATTTTCCGGATGCTGATCTGCGGTCCCAGCAATTCCGGCAAAACCAACATCCTGCTGCACATGCTTTACCAACTGTTGGAGTACGACAAGGTTCTGCTTTTCTCGAAGAACCTTCACCAGCAAAAGTACCAGGCGCTTCGGCAAGACTTCGATGAGAACATTAATCCCAAGGTTGGATACGAAGTCGTCGAAGCGTTCGGGGACGATATTGTTCCGCTCGAGGATCTGCCCCCGATAACCAGAAAATATAATTGTCGTGTTTGACGACCTGGTTTGCGAAAAAAAATCAAAACGACATCATTAACTACTTCATCAACGGCCGGCACCGGAACTGCGCCGTGATCTATCTTTCCCAAACCTTTTACAAAGTCCCCAAACACATCTGCGACAACTGCAGCCACTTCTGCCTCTTCCGTTTCCTCCCGAGAGAGAACAAACGAATCGCAGACGAGCTGGGGGTGGATCCCGACCTGCTGGACCACGTCACCGACAAAAAATTCTCCTTCTTTTATTACGACAAACCCAAAAAAGAAATGAAAAAGAATTTCGACGAGAGAATATAGGAAAGAAAATCCCATGGGGTGGCTCAACGAACTTCCAGGTAGGTTTTTCAGAAGAGCGGGTGAGGAGCGTCCCGGCCTTCCCGGCCCACCAGGTCCGCGAGGCCAACACGGTGCAAAAGGAGATCCCGGTCCTGCCGGCCCGACCGGTGCGCAAGGTCCGACGGGGCCGCACGGTCCTGGAGGCCCTGCAGGGCCCCAAGGTACACGTGGACAGGAAGGCCCTACAGGCCCACAGGTCCTCGAGGGCCGCCAGGCGCACAAGGCCCAAAAGGGGATCGTAGTGCATCCGGTCCGAAAGGAGACAAAGGCGACCGCGGACAAACTGGTGTGGAAGGTGACAAAGGGGATGCTGGCCCCCGCGGGGAAGCCGGCCCACGAGGTTTCCAAGGTCTGCCTGGTCCGCGAGGCGCGCAAGGACCACAAGGTCCACAAGGACCAGCAGCTTCACTTGGGAATTACATGCAAATCGACGGGTTGCAACCGATGAGTGGAGATTTGAACCTGGCAGGGCACCGAATTCTTGACGTGAAAGACGTCGATTCGACCACCAACGAGGAGGACGTTGTCAACAAAAAAATACGTGGACGCGGGTTTGCAGGCCAAACTCGACGCAATCGCGCAAAAAGATTTGAACATGACCAACTCAATCACCAATCTCGCCCCACCTTTCTCCGCGACCGACGCGCGAACAAATTTTATATTGACGAGCATTTCGTCCAAAGAGATGGGTCAATCACAATGTATGGAAACCTACACATGGGTGACCGCAAAATCGTGAGTCTGGGGTCCCCACAAACGATAGAGACGCGGTAAATAACTTTTATGTTGATTTAAATTTTTTGAAACGGACCGGCGGTCAAATGGTGGGTATGTATGTATGTATGTATGTATGTTAACTTTATTTTGACACGGTATATTCATCAGTTACAAAATCCATCTTAATTACGATTGACATGAACGACAACGCTCTAACAAACTTGAAAACCCCTGTAACAAACAAGGATGGGGCGAACAAACAATATGTCGATGAGACATATGTAGGGACGTCAGGCCCACAGGCCAATCCTTTCAAATATTTGATGGATGATGTAAATGAATCAACTAATGAAATCAACATCGAGAAAACGAAAATTGCGAATTTTGGCAAATCCCCCACGCAGTAAACAAAAACGCCTATGTTTTTACTCTTGTCGACGAGAAAGATGGAGGTGAATACTATCGTTCTATGATTAGTTTCAATTATTTTACCCTCCCAATTGGTTTGTACACTTTCGTGGTTGAGTTTTACCCTCCGGAAATGCGAAACTTAAGTGTTCAAGGAAGTGCAGATACTGCCACCATCGTGTCGCAAGTTTTGAAAATCTTCCAACCGATTCCAACTTCAACGGCTGGTTATGTCAAAACACGTATCCAGTTCAACAAATGGCAAACAGGCCAAAAGGAATACATTTATCTTCTTCTACGTGGAAAAACTGCCCACCCAAACCCCCAGGGACATATGGTTGTTTATGGCGTGAATGGTTATGCCTCACACGTGTCTTCCTCCGTGTATGACCAGGTTTTTACCACCAAAAATGGGCGAACAACGTTTGAAACCGACTTGGATTTAATCGGACACCGTTTGTTGAACAACGGGCAAGGGGGACTTTCTTTCGATGCTGGTGGTCAAATTTCTATTCACGATAATTTTAACACCAACGGGTACAACGTGACCGGAAAATATGGAGGCGGTTTCGAAGTTGATTATAATGGTCGGTTGAAAATGCACGACGATTTGGATTTGAATGGGCATGGGATTTATCAGGTCATTGATTTCCAATCTGGGCGACTCCGATTGTTGAAAGATCTTGATCTGGGTGGAAAATGGGTTTATAGTGGAAGTAGAGCATTGTTCGGTGAAACACGCGGGCAATTAACATTGGTAAGTGATTTGCAAATGGCGGGGCATGTCATTTACCAACCAAAATTGGGCAACGATATTATTTTGAATGGCAACCGAATCATTGGTCAAACACTTTTCCTCAACGCCTTCGTTCAGGAAACACAAAACCACAATCAAAATGTATTGAAAAGCGTTTTGATCAATGGGGGGATTCAGATGGTTGTTTTGAATAATTTTTATTTCAAACGTTTTCACATAATACAGAACGCTGAGGCTGGAACGCTGGTTTTCGTGAATACACAAGAAAACAATCCACGAGCAAGAACGATACTTCGCCATACAATCAGCCAAACCTCAACTGTTACAACGTTACCGTTAACGTCAACCAACAATTAAACCGAGGCTACTTTTACATCGACTATTCACACCCCAATTCAAAACCTTTTGATTTGTCTCTTTTGATCGAATTTCTTGTCAACTAAATTTTCATTCACGAGACAATGCCCAACCACATCGATAGCTTCCTTTGCACATAAACCTGGTGCGACTGGTGCAACAAATGCCGCCTGGTTTGCCCCTGTAAAAATCCCAAACCCAAATGGCACGAACGGGAAAAACTTCGCGCAACCATGCTCGCTGCACAACCAACCGGCTCTTCTTACGACACCGTCTTTTGAATTTTCCCAAATATATACACCATGCGGTTGCTGAACAGAAAACCCCGACTTCCCCCTCTCAACATCTTCGACCTCAACCACATCGACCCGGCCCTTCCGAAGGAAACCGTCGAGATGTTAAAACGCCTCTATGCTTTTTACCACAGGAAACATTAGGGCTACGACAAGCTTTTCCAAATGTACCAGCGCAGAAACTTGCTTTGCAATGTGGTTGCGAGGAAGGCTCTGCTGATTGGGGCCGTCGCGGGAGGAGTAACTCTCAATCCTGGTCTCATTGCAGGTCTGACCGCTTTCGGCGCTGTCGTCAAAATAATCGCGACTGCGAAAAAATACGACAAGAAAGCGGAGAGAGCTGGCTTCGCGCGAGTGGAATACAAGAAAATTCTGGATACCATCAGGTTCCATCTCCGGGGTGAGCCTCTCGACCAGGAAACCTTTCTTGACAAGCTCAAAATGATCGACGACTTTGTTTCCAATCACTGCATGGAAATTCCTGAGAAACTGCAGGCAAAATACGCCAAACATTTCACTGCGAATTAGCGCTCCACCATCTGTCGAACTTTTGATGATGATGATGATCGTTTATTCAACCTTTTTGCAGCATAAACTGAATTACAAGGCGGGTCATTAATTAATTACATTACAATTACATTAATTACATACAAATACCTCGGAATTATGACATGTAAATATAACTATTAATGTTAAGACATATCACATTTCGCTATTTTAAAAGTGATTCTGGTATTTGATGGTGCAAAAATTTCCAAATCTGTTAGTTCTTGAGGAGGCAGGCACAGAAACAGATTCTCCCGTTTTAAGGGCATACGGTCTTGTATGCACAACTCGCGGCACTAAGCTTCGTAGCAGGTCGGAAGAAGAGTAACTTCGCTTGAGAAATGTTATGCACGCATCCTCCCTCCTCTGGCGCAGCAAGATTAAGCCTGATTTCTTAAGCGCGTCCTCATAGCACAGAGAAGGAAAAATAATTTTTAGCGCCCTCTTTTGTATTGATTCTATTTAATCGCTTAGGTATTGCGTGAGGCCAGCCCAAGCGGGAATCGCATACTCTAAAACAGACCTGATGATACTACAATAGACAAGAATAAGCTGCCTATCAGTTAGTCTGCACTTCTTAACGGCGCGTATTGCATATAACCGCTTACTCCCTTTCTTTACAATATGAGTGACATGCTCGTTCCATGTTAAGTTATCGGACAAGTGAACCCCTAACAGCTTGTAACAGGAAACCTTTTCTATCAGAGAGCCACCAACCAATAGAGGGGCTGGGGGAATGGGCAATACTGCAAAAAACTAATGCACATTTCCTTGCATTTTTTTACCGTTAAGAACCATTCCCCTAGAGGAAGCAAACGAGTAAATATCCGAAACAGTAAAATTCAAATATGAAGGAGAGAGCCTGGGAACAAATTCCATGACTGTGGCGTCATCTACATATTTAACTCTATTTGTACAGTTAGAGGCCATTCTGTTCACAAGAATACAAAACAGAAGAGGAGCCAGTTTAGTTCCTGGAGGAGTTCCGCCATTCAGCCATATGGGTGGGGACAGAGACTCCCCTACCCTCACCCTCTGGTTCCTGTTTGTAAGAAAGGCAGCAATGCACCTCACTAAATGTGGGTTCACATCCAGGTTATCCAGTTCACGCAGCAGCACATTATGGTCAACGAGATCGAATCCTTTGGAAAAGTCAGAGAAAAACATTCTTACATACATCTCACCACCATCAACCGATTCCAGAATTGTGTGAAGTAAATAAACCAAGGCCTGCGTAGTGGATCTCCTGGAAGAGCAAACTGCTTACTGTCCAACTTGTCCCACACACACATGAGTAGGGACTTAGCTGAGAAACGTTCCAGTACTTTGGTTACAGGTGAAGTTAACGACACTGGTCTTAAGTCACCTTCAACAGAGGCTGGAGGGCGGCACTTCGGGACGGGAACCACAATAGCTTGCTTCAGTTGTGCTGGAACATAACCCTGTTCAAGCGAGGAGTTGTATATGTCAGCAAGAACAGGAGAAAGTTCAAAGGCAAACTCTTTCCAAACAATATTTCTTTCGCTTTTTTTCGTGTTTGCGGTTTGATTTTCTCGAAAATTGGCGAAGTCTTCGCAAGAATTTCTTTTTTACCTGGCCATATTTCTTCTGGAACCGACTCGAAAAAATCGTGAAAGAAACAAACGTAATTAACTGACTGTTTGTTTCCTTGGGGAAAGTTCGCGAAATTGTGGACAATGTTGCCTAAAAATTGCCATCTGGGCATACTAAATACTCGCCTATCGGGCAACCTCCCGGTGTTTACGGCACCAAAAATATCGTATTTTTTTTAGCGTTTTCCGAGTATGGGTGAAAGGAAGCACAACAACTTGCCAACCCCTTTCTTCCCTCGTAGGGCAAAGAATTGTGTCGAGCCTTTCCACCCGCGGACAGTCTTCGCAAACGAGCTCGAAATCAAGACGCCTTTCGTCCATCGTTCCCCCGCACTTGCATCGATTTCTTTTTTACGTGAACAAAGGGAGAGGCAATTTAGGTTTCTGGTCTGAGAGCAATTGCCAAGCTTTTTGTTTCTCTTCTTCTTCAATCTCAATTCCAAACATCCCTCCTCTGTTTTTCAACGAAATATATATATTCATATGAATGTCAAAACAAGAGCAACGGCTTTCCAAAATTTATCACAGCCCAAAAGGCTATTGGAAGGGGTGGACCGCAACAAAAAAAATGGCACGAGCCGCGCGAATCTCGGAAGAGGTTGCTGCAAGTTGGCTGCGCAAACAGGCTCTTTGGCAGGTGTTTCTTCCCCGCCATGATACATTCCTCGCCCGAAATTTGATGTGCCTGTCCCCAACGCGGTGCACCAAGCAGACCTGCTCTTCATGCCCCACGACCGGGTTGGGGGAAACTTTGGAAATATGCGCTGACTGTCGTTGACATTGGCAGCGGTTTCAAAGAGGCCGAGCCGCTCTCCACGAAAGATTCGGGTGAAGTCGCTTCAGCTTTCGAGAAAATTTACAACCGCAGCCCGTTGAAGTGGCCGAAGTTGCTGCAAGTCGATCCGGGAGGCGAGTTTATGGGCGCTGTCTCGCGAGTGATGGAAAAGCATGGCACAACCATTCGACGTGGACATCCGGGGATCCACCGCGACCAAGGAGTTGTGGAACGGTTCAACCGCACACTTGCAGAACGGTTGTTTCGCTACCAGTATGCCGTCGAGATGCGCCTGCCTGAGGGGAAACGGTCTGTAGCGTGGGTACGGAGGCTTCCGGGGGTTGTCGCCTCTCTGAACAACGAGGTGACTCGGTTGACAGAGGAGAAACCGGTCGAAACGATCAAACAACGCAGTGTCTTCGCGGAACCCGCCACAGCTCCTTATCGAGGACCTGTTGGGGCAGCAGAAAAAAGGCTTCCTCCTGGCCTCGAAGTTCGCTATTTGTTTCAACCTGGAGAGTTGGAAGGTGGGGTGCGAAGGGCCAGCAACCCCATATGGTCGCTGACCACTTTCGCCGTCGAGCGGGCGATGTGGAAACCAAATCAATCCGTCCTGTATTGGCTTCGCAATGGGCCAAACCGCAGCTTCGTGCGGGAGGAATTGATGGTTGTCCCTCGGGGCACTGAATTACCACCACTCAAACCCAACTGATTCGTTCATATCTTTCACCCATTTTTTTCGTTCGCAATAACTTGTGGGAACCTTTTCATAGTAAACGGTGTAAAAGGTTTCAAGCGGTAAACAATCGATTTTATGAATCATTCCGTCTCGTAGGCAAGACAAACAGGCTTTATGAAACATACAATCACACTTTTCGCAAACAACAATTCTTGTGTACCTTTGTTTCTGTACACAGCAGGGGACCTGGCTTTGTGCCGCCATATTCTTTCGGAATTTATTTCTTCAAAAGGTGAAACTCAATCGGTTCCGTGTGAATCCCGTCCGGCAGCACGTGCCGCTTGTCGTAGTAAGCGGAGAGCCCCAGTTCTGTTGGCGATATGTAACCATCTCCCCATCGTGCCGGCAAAAGCCCATGTTCTCGGCAATATCCTTTTGCCCCTCGAGTGCAGCTTTAAACCGCTGCCAAGAAATTTTGTTTTGCCGCTTCGACATTCCCTTTGTGGACAACTTCGCGTACGTTCCGTCAAGATCTACGTAATAACATTTCGAGCAGAGAGAAATTGCCCCCCTTCCTTCACATTCGAGTTTGAACAACCTGGGGGTGCGCCCACTCCACTTGTCCCACGCCAACCAGTTCTTTCTGTCCGCCTCGAATTCCTCTCGCAAATGCGGTTTCACGATGTCCTCCAACTTCTCACCACTGATCGCCAGATAGTTGCTGTCTGTGTCCATCTGAACCAACTCGAAGTCTCTGCGGTCTACGTACTTGTCCAGGAAGTCGAAGTAAAACTCCAACATTCTCAGCTTTGCAAGTTGGTACACCGCAATTCCGATTTGGAAGGGGCGATCGATTGAGACCTTCACCTTTCGCTTTTCCAGCTCATACGCATCGCCGATTTCAGCAAGATCCTCAAAGAATGGGCTTCGCATTACCCTGTCAACGATCTTCTCGTCTTTAGTGTAAACCACATTCCTTTGCCTCTCCAGCGCTTCTATCATTTTTCCGTATGCGCTGTTTCCCAACAGTTTGAACATGTAGGCGAGAAGCGCTTTGCTTTTGTCTGTGTCGCCTGTCCGGGGAGCCGTTGTGACGTCTTCCACGAAGCAAACCAATGGTTTGGCGGGTTTATAGTCAATTGTGCGGTACACTGCTGTGATTCTTGCGTCGTGGTCAATATACCACTTTAACAGAGGGGCGAAGATTAACATTTTTTCTGCGGACAGCACCCCAACCAACTTTTTTCCATTCCCACGAGTCCTGCCGGTTTTCTCCAGATAGTCGAACATGTGTTGGGGAACGGCTTCGGCAGGCACTTCCTTGTTATAGAAGAAAGGACACATCTCCTCGAACTTCGCCCACAAACGGTTGGGAATCTCAATGTCCACTTCCGCAAAACCGAATCAAATTCCTTCCCGAAGTCTGTACACGAAACCCCCCGCCGATCTGGTTGGATCTTTGAAATAACAAACCTTTTCCTTCCCACAAGGCATGTTCTGCGTCATCGTTGAAAGATATAACGCGTTGGCGTCGTAACCCAGGATTTTCCGGCAGAGATGAGGGTTTCGAAATTGGTGGTCTTCTGATTTTAGTTTTTTCCGCTTCGTGGTACCGAGTGAAAACAATGCTGGGGCCACTAACCACAGCCGCTTTCAACATTTTGTATGCTTCTTCCCTTGGAGTCCAAAGGTCTGCGCCTCTCTCGATTGCCCCGCGGAGAAGATAGTGCATGCTGACACCGGGGATCGACACCGCGTCTTTCAGAATATCGATTCCTTTCTTTGTGTAAAATGCGCGCATTTTGTTAAGCGCTTCCAATCCCGGTACCGCAACCAGTCGGCGAAAGTTTTCATTCTTTTCGCTTCAAACAACCGGAGACACCGCGCGTGCTCTTCTTCTGTCAACACGTATTCGTTGCGAAGTTTGGAATACCACTCGGAAGAGGGCGGAAGTCCGGGGAAATCGAGCTTATCGGGAGAATCGAACCAGTCGTATGGGAACCATGATTTCTCTCCCTCGCACTCAAAGGCTTTCACCCATTTATCGTAACTGGTCCCTGGTGCAAGATAGTTGGCAATGTCGAGAAAGCGAGCCTCTGGTGCAAGAATGTACATTAAGTTGTTGGCTCTTTTTCCCACTTTTATGTCATCTCTGTTGGAACAAAGGTATTCCACAAATTGGTTTCTAATCAAATTCAAGTCGTATCTCCCAGAGTTGAACCCGAGGGTTGGAACTTGATTGCACCAATCCTCAATGCTTTTTCGCTGAGAGTTTGGAAGATACATCCATGTCGGGAGAAGAAACGCCGCCGTTACCCCCTCCCGAATTCTTTCCCCTCGCCTGTGCAACTCGTCCAGAAACCGGGAAATCAAGACATCGGGGTCCTTGTCGCAAATACGGGTTGGCTCTCGATTCAAAGTGTCGGCAATGGAAACTGAGATTGGTGCGTGCACATTCTCAATCATGAGAATTGGTGTCTGCTCTTTTCGACGACTGCAGTCTCCGAACGCGTCAAAATCGTAAATAATCGCGTGTGGATAGCTTTTTGGGTAGGCTTGAGGAAGCAAATTGGAGCTCAAGAGCCCAAGTTCGCACCCCCACGTTTCCACAACTTCGAAACCCGCGTCGCGAAGTTGTTTGGTGCGTTTTAGGGTTCTTCCCCACCGGCCGTTGAGTGTTTCCCCACACTCGAATGGCTCGTCTCGGTCTTCTGTGAAACATCTGGGGCACCCATGAAATGCGCAACCATGAAATTGGAAAATTGTTCCGGTTGTTGGGTCGTACCCATCCACAAAGGCCTTTTCAATATGCCTCTCGCCTCCATGCCCACAAAGCGCGTGGTGGATATGTGTTCTTCGCCCGCGCGACTCTTCTTCCAACCAACGACATGCTGTGTTAGAGAATTTTGAGTTCTGCGGAAAGAAGGCTTTTTCGAATGCTGATGCGGTTTTTCCCACTGGTTTCGACCAACAGAATATTTTGGTCTCCCCATTTCTGCACCTCCCGTTTGCATGGCGATGAAGATCCCCGAGTCGCGTTAATCTCGCGTTGCATTGGGCGCAGTTGTACACTCGCGCAAGTTTGGAAATGTCTCGGATGAAAAACGCGTAGCCCTCGAAAATACTGATTGTCAAAATGTCTGGGGTTGGGGTTTCGGCGGAGATGCCAAACAATGGTTTCGTTTTCTTGCTCGGGTTCGTAAACGCGAATGCCGAGCCATTGGGAGAGGGGCAAACACTTGTTGAAGTGCCTTTCAATCTCGTCCAATTCGTTCAAAGAGGTTTTGTTTGTGTTTCTTGGTGGAGAATCAAGTTTAAAATTACTCCGCGCCAACTCACGACAAGTCCGTTTGCATCTGTCTGGCCTTGCCCCGCGACGCACCGCCGAGCAGCGCCAAATTGCGCAACCATGTTGGAAGTGGTCCTGTTCCCAAAAGGGGTTGGCAATCCAACAATACTTTTAAAACCACGTGATGAAATTTTTCGAAAATCCATTTCGTGTCTGGGCCAACCACGTTTTGTAACTCCAACCGCGCTCTTTCCTTTCCTTTCAACCATTCTTCGGCATCTTTGAAGTTGGTGAACCAAGGGGAGAGGGTGTTAACATTGTTTTGGTATTCCATTCTTGTGTCGTCTTCAATATTTCGAATAATGTAGGTGTTTGTGTGTCTCAAGAAGAAAGAAGTGCGAACATTCTCGCGAATCATTTGCATCATTTCTTGTGTATGGTCACGACCATCAGCAAGATCCTCTTCTGGAATTGCCCACGCGATATAGCGCCGTCCCCTGCTTCCTCGTTGTTTACCATGGAACTCCTCGGGGGCAAACGTTTCGTGCACTCGCCTTTTGGGAGGATGATAAAATACTCCATCAAATACTCCACGTTCAAGAACTGAACGCGGTCTGCGCGGGGCGGGACGGGTGGCCTCTTTCTGCGGGGCGCCGACACGGGCCTTTTTCTTCGGGGCGCAGGCACCGGCCTTTCCTTCACTCCAAATACCTCATCAAGGTATGCCAATATGGCCGCCTCGTCGTACTCTTCCTCCTTAGTTGTGGCATTTTGTGGTGCCTTGCTTGCTCTCTCTTTTCCGCTTACCATTTCTACCGCGTATACAACACTGGAAAAACTTTTCCTTGTGCACTCGTAACCCTCTTGTCTAATAGGGAGACTCGTGTAACCTGGTAACCCTCTTGTTTAAAAGGGCGACCGGGTTGATTGGTGTCCCCCAAGTAGTATAGTGGTGTCGCCACGAATACCGTTTTGCACCCGGCGAGGAGCGAAGCGACGAAGCCGGGTGCAAAACGGTATTCGTGCGACGCCACTATACTACTGTTTGTCATCATTCGTGGCAATGAGTTGCACGATCGTGGTTGCTTCTACATGAGTATGATTTTGGTTAAAAGGCAGTCTAGATTCTCGAGCTCCCTTCAAGCTATTTAGGCTCTAGTGGAACCGAGATCAGCATTGCGAAAATTCGTACAAAGGAATACTAAATAGGGAAACATGCTCAAATAGAAAATTGCGACTAACTGGTATTCCTTAAAGAAGTTACAGTTAAAGTGGCTGTGGCAGAAGTTTTTCTCGATGAAAAGCTTTAAAAGAAGATCCAGTTTTGTTTAAAATTTTGCTACCAGTTCTGTGAAACGATAAATAAATGCCGTTAGAAAAGGATTGCAACTTGAAAACTTGAAAAGTTTTTCTTCATGGCTACCAAAAAGCGTAATAAGCCGACAGTGTATTGTTCTTATTTCGCGAATTAGCTTGGTGTCCTTCGGCTCTTGATGTTTTTAAATCATTTTGTGTCTTAGAAGGTGTTAATGTTGAGTTCACCCGAATTTTTTGACCCCAAGAACATAACTGAATACCAATGAAACAGTCCTGGCATACCCACAGTACTATATCTATAGTCATGTTTAATAAATGAGCCTGAATGTTTTATCAACTGAGTTGATTAAACACGAGGCGCAGTCGAATGTTTATAGGACTTGATAGAACACGAATTGGGAATTATTTGAACGGCTTCAAAAGCTTTACTGGACATCTATCCATTCTTTTGGCCTAGCAAATCGGACACAAACTTAAACCTTGTCTATATCAGATACAAAGACACTCATTACACATTAATTTATTTTGCATTTCTTTTATGAATTATTAATGCATTTTGAAAGAAAGATAAGACTCAATAGGTGCCATTTGAATCATCACACTTTTGGACTGTAATAATAATGATGATGATGATGATGATCACTTTATTAAAGTCTCAAATCGTTCTAGCCGAGCACAGATGCTCTAGTAATTTTGGAGACTTAATCAAATTAACGCTATATCAAGTAGAATCAAATTAAATCAAATGTTGGTTTTGGGAGAGAGGGGAAAACTGGAGTACCCGGAGAAAACCTCTCGGAGCATGAAGAGAACCAACAAACTCAGCCCACTCATGGCACCGAGTCCGGGAATCGAACCCGGGACACATTGGTGGAAGGCGAGCGTTCTCACCACTGCGCCAACCCATGTGGATTCACATTTGATAATTTGGTGTTTTGCTCGCTGAGAACTAAGTTAAGGCTTGCCATAAAGCTATTGATACCATTGCACGGCTGGATGTTGCACACTCTTGTAACAACTAATGTCTGTGTTCCTCCTCCGCAGCTCTTGCTGCAATCCGTAATACTCCAGTGATCACTGCATTCCCCAACACCCTCATTTCCTAGAAAAGACAGACGTTTTAATGTGATTGGAATGTTAACCGCAGACCGGTTAGCTCAGTGGTAGAGCACCGGACTACCGTGCGGGAGGTCGCGGGTTCAAACCCCGGCCGGACCAACACTCAGAGTCTTTAAATAATTGAGGAGAAAGTGCTGCCTTTGTAATGACATCTACAAACGGTTAGACTTTCAAGTCTTCTCGGATAAGGACGATAAACCGTAGGCCCCGTCTCACAACTCTTCATAATTCTCTGATTCTGTGGGACGTAAAAGAACCACTAGGGACGTAACAAAACTCTGGCAGTGACCACCCCTAGTGACTGTCTTAATTTGATATTACGGGGGCGCTCATAACTCAACTTCATTAATTGTAAACTGCGTTATAAGCAGTCTGGTAAAGTTCCCCGGCCAGTGTTGTAAACCGCCATGAGACTAAGTGATATGAGCGGTATATAAATACACATTACATTACATTACATTACATTAAAGGCTCATGGTGATAACTACCACAACCCCCGGGGTGGCACTCCCTATAATGGCCAATACGGGGAGGCTCCGCCCGAAAGGGGTACCTTTTTCCCACTTCAGGTATATGACTGAAAGGGTAGGGATTTAACGAGTCGAAGTATATGAAAAGGTAAAGAAATTTGTCATTTAGGTATTTAAAAGAGGAACGTTACATGAAAATGACAAGAAGACTCTCTGTTTTAGGTAACAAAAGGGTACCATTTGTCAATGCGAGGTATACGAAAGGGGTAACTTTTCTGTCAAAAATGGTATATGATAGGGTAAGGGGTTATACCTCGGGGCGGAGCCTCCCCGTATCAAATGTTTTAGTACCCACCCCACCCCTCCCCCCCCCCCCCCCATCCCCCCGGGACCACAACTGCAGACAACTAACTAAAAACTATGGGGTGAGGGTGAGGGGGGTAATTAGGAACATTGGTGACATCAAGTTCGGAGGGCTTTTGGAATATGTAACTTTGCTTGACTTAGTAATATTGGATTTGTGTGGGGAATTCAGTTTTGCTAAGGGGTACAAAATGTTTGTCAAACAAATACAAATTACACCTTTTGCTTGTCATTACCAGAAAATATACTTTCAATAACGCATTTATCAGGTTCATTAACGTCAAAATACATTCATTTTTAACGAATCATCATTCGTTTTCGTTGTTTTCAAATTCGTTGAGCATTTTTCCATATTCATAAACATACATTTGCTCGTACGGACGTCCATTTACACTATGGGGCATTCTATTAATAGTGGTAATATAGAAGCGTTAACGCCGCTCTTAAGTTCAATAAGGAAAATAAAATTTCAATAACGCAAAAATTTTAACGTGTGACGCTGTAACACATCAACTTAGTGCACGTCTTTCACATGACTAAGAAACATGTTTGTACTATCAAAGTTCAGAAAAAAAATTGTCACTATCACTAGATTTCTTCGCCTTTTAAGCACAGTGGCAAATATGTTTGCATAAAACGAGGCACTGAGAGCGTTTATGGGTGGTTATAGTGCCGACGTCTCGATGGCTTGCTCTCAACAGTAAGAACTTGACACATCACTCTTCAGTTAAAATTCATTTATATCTGAATGGAAAGTTCGTACTTCAAGTTTTATTCTATCCCCATTTTGTATGAAAAACCCATTCTATTTTCCTAACCGAAATAAAAAACGGCATTATGTCTGAATATAGCACTACAGAATGCCCCATAGTGAAATAGTTGCTAAAACGTTATGAATATATTTGACGTTAATGATCCTGATACCTGCGTTATTGAACTATATTTTCTGGTAATGACAAGCAAAAGGTGTAATAAGATCGACGAAAAGAGAACGACTTACACAAATGCTTCCAGTCAGAAGAAAGCCAAACACTCTCACCTGAGATTAGAGCCACGGTGATAAGGGTGATAGCCCAGAAACTTTCCATATTGTTTGTTCTGAACAGAAAGAAATTAAAGCGTATAGGTGTTAGCCAAATTATAGAAAAGTAAATGGGGATAATCCAAAAATTCTTGAGAAATTTGACTAGTAGAAGAGCCTGTGAGTGCGAGCCACTTTTACAATTTATTCCTTTGAATTTGGCTTAAACCGCATGTTGTGATAACGAAACTACAGTCGAACCTGTATTAAGCGGCCCTGTATTAAGCGGTCACCCTCTATTAAGCGGTCAGTTGTCAAAGTCCCGAAAATTACTTCCCTTAATTACTGTAATTTTGACCTCTATTAAGCGGTCAC
>JAEMWC010000383.1:282500-427500 GCA_016490735.1 Pachyseris speciosa
AATCGCCCCAACCTTCTAATCACGAAGCCTGGAATCCCTTCTCCACACCTCCCCGATTATTTCGTACACTCACAGTGTGATGCGGAGAAAGTTCACGCATCTTTACACGATTCTTGTCATGTTGTCGCTGCTGCTTGGCTTGTTGGTTTTGGACACGCTCTTGTAAGTTTGGCCGTAAAACAGTAAGCTTGGTACGAGGTTTGCGCTTCAAGAACAGTTCTGCTGGTGTCACCCCCGTCACTGAATGAGGAGTGTTCCTGTACTGGAATAAACAGTTGGCTAGTTGATGCTTCAAGGACCGCCGTTTACTACCTCTTCTTACACTTTCGGAATGCTTCCTCAGTGCCTGCTTCAGAATTTGCACTGAGTGTTCTGCTGCCCCATTGGATGACGGATGATAAGGAGGCACTACTGTCTGCTTAATTCCATTCAGCTTCAGGAAACTGACGAACTCGCTGGAAATGAACTGCGGACCACTGTCCGAAACGACTTCTTCGGGAAGTCCGTAAGCTGCAAACCACATTCTCAGCTGTTCAATAGTGCTCTGACTTGTTGTAGAGGTCATATGGGCCACCTCAATCCACTTGGAATGACTGTCAATTAATCCAAGGAAATAATTGCCATCCTTCGCTGCAAAATCAATGTGTACTCTTTGCCACACCCGAGTAGGCCACTTCTACGGGTACAACGGTGCAACGGGAGGCGCTTTCTGTACTGACTGGCACACCTCACAGTTTTTCACCACCAGCTCAATTTCGGAATTCACATTAGGCCACCAGAGGTAACTTCCGCCAATAGCTTTAATAGCGACAATGCCTGGATGCTCTTCATGTAACTCTTGCCATAGCCTGTTCCTTAATGACGGTGGAATGACAACACGCGTACCCCACAAGACACATCCTTGGTCTGCTGTTAGCTCAGTTCTACGCATAAAGTACGGTTTCTAATCAGCTACATAATTTGGCCATCCTGAGAGGGTGTATTCCAAAACTCTTGACAACACCGGGTCTCTTGTTGTACCTTTGCTGATATCTGATGCGTCAACAGGCAATTCATCCAGGCTTGAGAAGAAGAACATTTCGGCTTCTTCCGGGAGAGGTTTCTTCTCGCAAGGAAGACGTGATAATGCATCTGCATTGACATGATCTGTAGATGGACGGTACTCGACCTGGTAATTGTAAGCCTGCAAAATAACTGCCCAACGCTGCATCCTTGCTGCTGCTAGAGTAGGTATTGCTGTCTTCGGACCGAAGATTGTCACCAAAGGCTTGCGATCTGTAAACAAATGAAAGGATTGCCCATACAGGTACTTGTGAAACTTTCGCACTCCGAATATAATTCCCAGTGCTTCCTTCTCGATTTAAGAATAGTTCCTTTCACTCTTGGTGAGTGTTCGGGATGCGAATGCGATGGGACGTTCTTTACCATCATCCATTTCATGCGAGATCACCGCTCCCACACCATAAGGTGAAGCATCACAAGCTAGGATCAACTTCCTCTTTTCATCATATGAAACCAGTACCTTGCCCGCCACAAGCTCAGCTTTGCTGTGAACGAAAGCTTGTTCACACTCTGCTGTCCAATGTCATTTCACCCCCTTCCGGAGCAGTTCGTGTAATAACTGTAGCAGTGTAGAGAGATTGGGTATGAAATTTCCATAGTAGTTCAGCAATCCTAAATAGGAGCGCAGTTCTGCCACGTTCTTTGGGCTTGGCGCCTCATTAATGGCTGCAATCTTCTCGTCTGTAGGATGCCGACCTTCTCCGTCCACCCGGTAGCCTAGTAACTCGAAACTTGGCACCATAAACTCGCACTTTGAACATTTAGCTACTATGCCATGCTTTTCCAGCCTGGATAACACCTCATCTAATACTTGTAAATGTTCATGAGGTTCTGTTCTGATTAGAATGTCATCAATGCGACAACGCACATTATCTATTCCCTGTAATATCTGATCCATCGTTGATTGAAAAATGGCAGGAGCAGACGCTATTCCGTAAGTAAGACACCGGTAAGCGTACAGACCTTTGTGAGTGTTCACAGTTAGATAGTGCTGACTTTCAGGAGTGAGTTCCATCTGCTGGTATGCATTTGACAAATCAATCTTGCTGAACACTGTTCCACTTCCTAATGTGGCAAATACATCTTCAATGTCAGGCAATGGGTATCAGTTGTCTAGAAGAACCTGGTTTACGGACACTTTGAAGTCACCACATATGCGTATGCTTCCATCCTTCTTGGGCACACAAACAATAGGAGAAGCCCAGTCACTGCGTTCCACCTTCGTAACTACTCCTTGACTCTCCAAACGATCCAGTTCTTCTTCAACTTTTTGGCGCAATGCATAAGGTACTGGCCGGGCTTGGCACCCTCTTGTATCTTAATGTCCGCCTTGAAGCCCTTAATGGTACCCAGACCTTGGCTGAACACCGCCTTGTGACAATCCAATGCATCTGACAGGCCTTCATTCTTGCTTACAAGGAGGATGCTGCTCCAATTCAGCTGCAGCTCCTTCAATCAATAGAGACTTTAAGCAAGTGGTGGAGGCGGCAAGGTGGACATCAACCGGAAGTAATTTTTCTCCCGCTTTACCTAATTAGCATAATCGCCTAGAAGGGAGACCGCGTCGACCTCACTTGGCGGCGGTGAGAAAGGTGTGTTTGGCCGCCTCGAGAGGCGGTCGTATTTTCTTTCAAATTTTGATGTTTCAAAACCTCAGAATTGTCCTTTAAAAGTCCGAAAACAATTTTTTAACTATCATCGCTGCATTTTACCCGGAAAAGTGATATATTTTGTGTATTTTGTAGAGTTTTCAAGAAGAATTCAAATGAGTCAACAAACCAGCACGAGCATGGCTGCCGACAAGAGCAATTCTAGCGAACGAAAGGAACAAGTTTGTATAAAGCTTTCTGGTGAATTATGTCCTTTTGGCTTTCTAATTTGTCATAACTTTACTTAGCAGGGCTTTCAAAAGATGATTATATTTATTGTATGGCTAATCCCTAAGGAAAATGTAAAGCTTCAAAATTTGATCGACAACCAAACCCACACTCTTACAAAACCTGCAACTGTTTTACTTCAAGAAAAGTAGCCATTGGGGCGTGAAAATTGCGCTAATCGTCTACTCAAACTGTTTCCACTCACAGCACTACTACCAGTCTTTGTTTTACATACAGCTGCAAAAGGACCCACCTTGTTGCACTTTGAACACACTGCTTGGCGAGCTGGACAAGCTCTATCTCGGCTATAATGTCCCTCTTGACCGCATCGGAAGCATCGCCCCTTGACTTGACCTGGCTTCTTTTGTGACTGCTTGACAGGTTTTGAAAAGGACTTTCGGCTAACTTTATTCACGCCTAATGGTTCCTCCGTCTTCGACTCGAAGCCATGTGCTCCCATTTTCTTAGCTTTCAGGTCTACCGCTTCCATTGCCTGGGCCACCTCTTGGACCTTCTTTAATGTGAGACCCTCTTTGCCCAGTAATTTTCTCCTCAAAGCTGATGAACGGCATTTATCGATGACCTGGTGTCTGATGTCAACATCTGGATCAGTAAGTTTACATTGCTGTGCTTGTTTCCGAAGTTTAGCGATAAATTGATCTACTGTCTCGCCCTCCTGTTGAGCCATATTTCTGAACACATGACGTCTCTCGTACGGCTCGTTAAGCTTAGTGCCAAAGTATGCGTTTAGAGTGCGCAGTGCTACCTCGAATTCCGTAGCTGTATCTTCTTCAACTCCAGCACCCGGGCCTGGGTCAGTTAACGTTTCGTACAACTCCTGAAACCTCTATTCCCGCTGTGTGAAGTAGCAAGGCCTTCTTTTGTACATTATTCACCACTCCCTTGGCTACCAGAAAGTATTTAAACGATTGAAGCCACTTCTTCCACCGTGGTGCTAACGCCAACGAATTACCCTTACAGTCAAACGGAGCTACACCTTGAATTTCGATGTTACTGCCGCCATTATGCACTAATCAGTGGATCCCATCCTCGTCGCCACTGTGAAATATCGAGAAACCAACGGATGGTTAGATTTCGGACGGATTGAACCCGATTACAAAGACAAGCACACAACACGTTTTAACAACATGGCGGCTATACTCCGAACACAGGCTGCCCAAGCTCCCGCGGTGTGATGGGTGTCATGTGTCATGATCATCTTGCGTAATAACGGTCATGGCGAAATTATAAGAGTTTGTATGGGAATATTTACCATCGGTCTTAGAAAGCAAAAATACGGTCAAATTCTTAATAAAAATAGCTAACCTTACTTCCACGCTGTTTTGCTTGTTGTCTGTTAGCTTACTTTGCTGTCTTGAGGCCTTTTCAGCGAATTATCTCTTGGTGATTTATCTCGTGGGTTTTCCACTCATAAGAGAAGAAGGCATCACACTGAAATTAGGAACGCCTGAACCGAGAAGAGAAAAATCCTAGCTCAAAATGGTCGGGCGGCCACAAATCCCACCTGAAATCCAAGCACAGATCTTCTACTTTCATATCGTTTCGCTAGACAACTCAATCCTCTCATGAACCCGACGCCAAGCGGCAGTTTGCTTGCAATAATTACAGCTCACAAGATTGTAGAGACGCGAGTACACATTCACCTCGACACACGACCGTTGAAAACCCGCTTGGTAGCCCTGCCTTGTTTTCAAAATGAGCCTCCCCAGGGAACACACCGTCACTTTTTGGCGATCGAGACAATGGCCCGTTGGTCGATTCGACCTGAGAGGACCCGTGGTTCGAAAACAAAATGTGACGGTGTGTTCCCTGGCGAGGCTCATTTTGATAACAAGGCAGGGCTACCAAGCGGGTTTTCAACGGTCGTGTGTCGAGGTGAATGTGTACTCGGGTCTCTATTTATAAACTTTCGAAACTTCTGCCATGAACTGCTCTTTCTATTGTAGCATTTTTCCAAACGAAAGGAGATCGCTTGCCCGGCTTTGCTTGTGTCCTTTCTTGACCTCCGATGCAATGTACTCAGCACCATAGCTTCGCTTGTATTCCTTCTGTTCCTTTATTGGCTCGCTTTTTCCAAAGTCGATGATGATCGGACGATATCCATGGTCTTTTGGCTTAAGTAATACGTTGTCAGATTTCAAGACGTTATGTAGAAACCCTTTGCCGTGGATGTATTCCAGAGTACTACAAATAACTCATTGAAATACTCCAACGGTTGCTGTTTTCTTTAGTAGTCTTCGTCTGATTCCCTTGTGAAGGGTAAGGCTTTCCTCTCCATGGCCGTGAAATTGAAGGACTAAACAGTATGGTTCCTGTTCAGTGCAAATGCCCAAAAGAAAAGGAAGTCCAGCATGATCGCCGAGGCTATGCAAGACACTAGCCTCGTGAAGCAGCTCAAGCTTACATCTTTGACTCTCTTTCGAAATGTCATTCCGTGTTTTCGTTTCCTTAATGCCTGCCTTAATATTTCCACGGTACCAAGCCGGGAAACAGTGTCCAAATGTTCCACACCCAACTGGTTCTTGAGAAAATTTGACAATCAATGACCAGTCAATTTGGCGCACTGAATTGGACGCACTGCTGCATCGATTTTTTGCTTCACTTTTTGTGGTGCATTTAATTGTCGGCGCAAGGGTTTTGGATTCTGTGCGGAAATGTTTTGGATTCTGTATGGGAATGTGTGGCCTTTTAAGCTTTGCAAGAGCAGCCATTTTCTTTCCTCCGCTCATACCCTGGCTTGCTTTATTTCCGATTGCATCTTCAGGAAAATGGTTTGTCTTCTCTATCAAGATCTGTTCCTCTGGACCTCCCTCACAGTCAATAAAACCAATCTTTCTCTTTTTTACTGCGCCAACCACCTCATCTTCTAGCAATTCTGCGTCTCTTTTTAACTTCCTACAGTAATTCAGGAATTTCCCGCACCCAAGATCATCATCACAGGCCCTATCAATCTCGTTCTGTCGCACATCGGGCATGTCAGTCCCAGCTGGCTTTCCTTTCTTTGCATTTCGTCATTTCCTTTTTCGCTCCTCCTGAAGCCTTTCCTTCCACTCCCGTTTTTGTCTCTTCTTCTCCTCTTTCTAATGTTGACGAGAGCGGTACCTCCCGTCTTTCAGTATCGATATTTTGTTTCTACGTTTAACAACGTACAGCTGTATACCACTTTTATTACAGGTAAGGTTGGAAAATGATTCATGTCTGAAGAAAATAGAATAGTGTAGTCCAGGCTTACCTTCAAACGAGAAATTGTGCGTGTTTACGTTGTGTCCAACTATTCCTGAAGCCTCGCAGAGAACAATAACTTGAATTTGAAGATACAGCAGTTTTATGTTTAGTGTCGAAAGCTGAATTCACCTTTATTTTTGTTTTTCTTCACCTCGCTCTTTGATTGGTTAGCAAAATTCGCATCACTTTCTCAACTAATGAGAAGTACAACAGTCAAAGCGTAATTTTCCGCTATTGCCGTCGGTTACATTTAATTGTTTTGTAATATGTTTGGTTTATTGCGCTGTTCGCGTCCTTTGTGATTGATCAGAGTAATTTCTTTGGTTTTGTTAAATCGCTCCTTTAGTGTTATTGAGTAGAAATGTTTAACCAACATGAAGCGCGACCATTTTTTAACACAAATTGGGAATTAGCAGAACTAAAATAAGGTGAAATCATTGATGGTTATGAAAGATGCAAATTTTATAAATCCCTTCTTATAGTCAAAACATGCCAGTTGGAGCAAGGTCACCGTGTTTCCAAAGAGATGAGATCTTCAAAGTTAAGCATATTCTGTTCCAGTCCCTTTCCAATTTTATTTTACGCTGAAATGATTTTACTTTGAGTTATACACAGTTTAAAATCATTTATCTTACCAATTAAACAAACTACTCACCAAGCAGAACGGGCATTCCTACAAAAAGAGAATTGAAGTTTTTCTTAACTTATCGAGCAGCTTTCCATCGGATAGTCAAAGCTGATTTGTCATGACAACACAACACGGGGAGAAAAATGTATCCTTTCATGTACCCACAACTTTCAGACAATCGAAATAAGACATCTCCAGCTGTGATCTTCGTGTATCCCAAAATAAGGAAAAAGTTGGTATTTATCAAGCTTGCTTACTTCTTTATATTAAAGCATTTTAGCTGAAATTTCTGTATAATACTAAAATATTACTGATCATTCTTACATTGACTTTTAAGAACAGTTACATATGCTTGAATGAATTAAAGTTAACTGTGAACTCTCTCTCTTTGCTCCTTTGAAAAGCTTGTGATTGTAAACAACAAAGCGGAGGAACCAGTAAATCACTCATTGAATAAGAAAGATTTTGTACATCTGCAGCCTTCCCTAAATATGGGAATCGTTAATCAGCCAACTTTAAAGTGACCGAGGCCGTCCAAATTAACATCCAGCGTAAATTGTTTAAAAGAGAATAGAATAGAAAGCAACAGCTCATTTTTAAAGTTTCACGTTTTTCTTCGTAACGAATGCAACTTGTAAAAAGGTTCCATATCAAAGTTCTGCGTATCTTTTTAACTTCCTACAGTAATTCAGGAATTTCCCGCACCCAAGATCATCATAACAGGCCCTATCAATCTCGTTCTGTTGCACATTGGGCATGTAAATCCCAGCTGGCTTTCCTTTCTTTGCATTTCGTCTTTTCCTTTTTCGCTCCTCCCGAAGCCTTTCCTTCCACTCCCGTTTTTGTCTCTTCTTCTCCTCTTTCGAATGTCGACGAGAGCGGTACCTCTCGTCTTTCAGTATCGATATTTTATTTCTACGTTTAACAACGTACAGATGTATACCACTTTTATTACAGGTAAGGTTGGAAAATGATTCATGTCTGAAGAAAATAGAATAGTGTAGTCCTGGCTTACCTCCTAACGAGAAATTGTGCGTGTTTACGTTGTGTCCAACTATTCCTGCAGCCTCGCAGAGAACAATAACTTGAATTTGACGATATAGCAGTTTTATGTTTAATGTCGAAAGTAATTCACCTTTATTTTTGTTTTTCTTCACCTCGCTCTTTGATTGGTTAGCAAAATTCGCATCACTTTCTCAACTAATGAGAAGTACAATCAAAGCGCAATTTTCCGCTATTGCCGTCGGCTACATTTAATTGTTTTGTAATATGTTTGGTTTATTGCGCTGTTCGCGTCCTTTGTGATTGATCAGAGTAATTTCTTTGGTTTTGTTAAATCGTTCCTTCAGTATTATTGAGTACAAATGTTTAACCAACATGAAGCGCGACCATTTTTTAACACAAACTGGGAATTAGCAGAACTAAAACAAGGTGAAATCATTGATGGTTATGAAAGATGCAAATTTTATAAATCCCTTCTTATAGTCAAAACATGCCAGTTGGAGCAAGGTCACCGTGTTTCCAAAGAGATGAGATCTTCAAAGTTAAGCATATTCTGTTCCAGTCCCTTTCCAATTTTATTTTACGCTGAAATTGTTTTACTAAGAGTTATACACAGTTAAAATCCTTTATCTTACCAATTAAACAAACTACCCACCAAGCAGAACGGACATTCCTACAAAAAGAGAATTGAAGTTTTTCTTAACTTATCGAGCAGCCTTTCTATCGGATAGTCAAAGCTGATTTCCTTGGTATTATTTCGATTTCCCACTGTTAGATGAATTCTCCGTAATGTTTCCGTTCCGAAATGAAAATTTTCCCACCGCAGCAGAGCGAATATTCATTTGCAATCCTCGCGAGAGCTTTTCAAGGAAACAGCGCCCTCTGTGGTCGCATTGAATTGTGGGCATAAAAATGGCCTTTCGAACGCGGGCAACACGTCTTCAAACATCCGACTTTTTTTGCCGCAGTCAAAAAACAACTCTCCTTTCCGAATTTCTAGCACGGCAACCTTTGGCAAACGGGCCAAGACTCTCAACGCGGGCCGCTTTTAAGACGAGAGTTGCTTTCATACTGTCCCGCCTGGGTCAGTACTCTGTACTGCAAAATGCCGATTTGTTCCGGGAGTCAACTTAAATCTTTTCGCGTTTGGCAAGCACAGAGAAACACCGCTGGCTTCTTTGAGAAGTGTCTGACTTGCGGGTCTACAGCCTTAAATGACGTCTTTCGACAGCTAGCGATCGACAGCTCACAGCCACGTAAGTTTCCTATCAATAAAACTTAAGAGGCTGTCTCCTTAAGGAGCGACCAGTGATTTTGGACTGAAAAATAAATATTATTTTATTTGCTACAATTTAAAAGCCTTTACCGTAGTAATAACAAAAATGCATTTCATTTGACCGAAAAGGATTGGGGTATTTTTTTACGATTTATCAAAATTCTTACTGGTCTGTGATGGTTATCTCAGGCTGAAAACTGAAGAACTCACGCACTTTACCATAGCTATAACAAAATAGCAATTAACTGACGAGACCTAATTCCGAGTTTGAAATACAGATACACCTTTGCAGGTAAAAGAGCCATATCAAAATTATAAATCACTTTGTTATTTTAACGGTAATAATACGTTTTTCGGAACTCATAATCGAGCCCCAATCAAAACATGAAAATAGCTCAACTTTGAGGGCGTATAACAAAAAGTGTGGCACCTGTTTGGAACGTCCCTCCTAAGTAAATAGAAACTAGAAATGACCACAAATTTCCAAGTTATGGTAACATTTGTATGCTTTGGATGTTTATAAATTTTAGAACCGTTTGAATTTCAAGAAATTTCGAAAACATGTTGAAAGAACAAACACTTGCCTTTTCATAGTATTCGGGTAAGTTCATCATTTCTGGTGTCTTTCTTGTTTTCAACCGTAGAAGTTTGTCAGAATAAGTCATCCCAGGATCTTGCAAACCATGGATTCCGTGTATTTCTCTCGAGCGACAAATTTTATCGACGTCTCCATCTTGTAGCTAATAAGATTTGTAGCGAGCGTGACGATTTCGTCACGTTCGAGCTTTGGCATCCTCTGTTGGCTGTGTCTGGTTTAAAAGCATATTACTATTTGAGATAATGTAAAAAGACATCTTTAGGACTTCCAAAAAATATATATTTTTCAACAAACTACCGTGGAAATGACACGAATCTACGACAGTTTAGTTCCCTGGATACTCGTTCCCAGTGCCCCGTAGTGCCCAAAAGCTCTTGAAGCAATGGCGTGTTCTTTTTCCTAACTTTTACCAGGCAAATCCGGTTGCGGTGATTTTCGGGGTTCAACCCACGTAGTAAGTAAATTATGACAATGTCAAGAAGACAAAACGCACCACTTGCAAGCGTGCCACCTCTCAAAGCTTACTGGGATTCTGGAATACGAACTAATACTTGCCATGGCGGGATTATTTGACGTGCCACACAGGCACGAAGAAATGTTTGTTTGTCCGAAACACAGACATAATCTGGGCCGAAATAAGGACGTGTCAGTACCCCGTTCGTTCTGGAGCGAGAAAAAAAGCTAAGAAACAGAAATGTTGTGAATGTGCAGATGTCCAAGAATATACAGTCTATTTTTGGATCAATAATTCCTGTTGGGTCAGTTGAGTGCTTTGTTTATTTTTATGTCTGGTGCGTGGTTTAATATATTATAGTGACAAGGCGAGACTACCGTAATGACGACAAAAATGTGTCAATTTTCATGACAAAATGTACTGGGTTTGCGATTTTGTGATGAGGCGTCTTAATTGTGACACACAATTTGAAATTAAATTAAACACTCCTTGGAATAGTTTAGCTGCATTAAAATTCAGTCTTACTTTTTGCTAAAGTCATAGTTTTTTTTTTCCCAATAATATTGAAGAATTATTTTGAATTCTTTATTGTCGGAAATGTTCTTATTAAATGAGAAATTGCGTTATAAACAATGATGGTTGAAATGTTGTGTTTATAATTTTTATATGCAAATAAGGGGACAAAATGGACAAGCTGCACGAGGAGGATTGTCTGAATTTTAAAATCTCTCGTGTCGGTATTTAAATCGCTAATTCTCGTCACTGTCGGAATTTTACCGGGAATGATGTCTCTCGCCAGGATTTCATTTTATGTGCTGTTGCTACTATTTGGGCCATGTAGCTTGTCGGGATTTACCCTGGCAGGGCCTCATTATAATTTAATTTGCTACCGTACAGCCGATATCTTTAGCAGAACTACCTTCCGTAAAGGTTCTAAAATCAAGAACATTGTACCCTCCAGGCTTGTACATTTTTCCACGATCCCCGATCGGCTGAACTCACATGATACTAGGAAATGTGGGCTTGAAATTGATTGCTGGAGTATTTAATAGAAAAAAACATAAAAGGGACAATCAATTTCAAGCCCCCCGGCACGCGAGATTTTAAAATTCAGACAAGCGACACGCCCAAGCCCCCACACCACCCCCTCTCTCCCCCCCCCCCCCCCCCCATCATCTTCCTCGTCAAGGGAAAATGTCTTGTCCTCGTGCAGCTTGTCCATTTCGTCCCCTCATTTGCATATAATTTCATGTCAACTATCACTCTTTATATCGGAATTTCTCATTTAACCCTTTCACTGCCAAGAGGTCTCCCTTTGACGAGTAAAATCGCCTGGCGTTAGACAGAGTGAAATCTATAAAGTCGCCCTTGGCAGTGAAAGGGTAAAGAATAAGAACATTCCGACTGTCAATGAAGAATTCAAAAGAATTCTTCAATATTATTGAAAAAAACTATGACTTTAAGCAAAAAGTAAGAAGGAATTTTAATGCCGCTAAACTATTCCAAGGAGTGTTTAATTTAATTTCAAATTGTGTGTCACAATTAAGACGCCTCATCACAAAATCGCAAACCCAGTACATTTTGTCATAAAAATTGATATTATTTTTGCCTTCATAAGTAATTTCGCCTTGTCACTTCAGCATATTAAACCACGCACCAGAAATAAATATAAACACTCACCAGACCATAGTTAATGCCCCCAACAGGAATTATTGTTCCAAAAATAGATTGTATATTCTTGGAGATCTGCATATTCACGACATGATCTGTTTCTTAGTGTTTTTCTGGCCCCGGAATGAAGTGGGTACTGACACGTCCTTAGAGGACGCCAATTTCGGCCCAGATTATATCTGTGTTTCGGAGGCGGAGCCTCCCCGTATAGGCCATTATAGGGAGTACCCCCCACCCCCGAGATATAAACAGGCCCTTAGCCTGTAAAAGCCATCAGGGAGAAACTATTTAATCTGCTGTTGACTTTGAAGCACGACATTAATTCAAATTAGTTTTCTCTTCTTTTGTTACATTTTTTTAATCAAGCCATTTACGTGGTCTTCACTAGTCATCTAGGAGTGATATCTTTATTTTCTCAGCTAAATCTTTTGCCAGTGATATTGAGTTTGCAGACGCTCACTCCTTCAAAACGTAACTCTTCATGACATCCAGGACCAGGCGTTTATCTCGCAATTTCTAATAATACTTTCGCACCGGTCCTTAGGGCGCTTTCCATTCAACAAAAATTCCGGTTTGAAATTTCGGAAATTCTATGTGTTCAATGGAACGATACATTCCTGTCGCACAGACCCGACGCAAGCCACCGCGCGTTTGATTCACGCCAAATACGAACATAACAAACGCCAAAACAAAAAATGGCCGACTCTATGCCGGTTTTATTGGCTTTGGAGTTGTTAGACGATACTGAAATTAAAGTGGACGAGTTTTTTGATGATAACGATGACGTTATTCATTTTAGGAAGCAATAGCTCACGCCGAATAAAGAAATTTTAAAAGGTACCGAAACAGTGATCAAATCATTATAAAATAACCCACCTGATATCGATGAGCAACTATGCATCAATAGTACTTGTAAATCTGTGCATCTGTTTCCACAGATGGAGCACTCGTACATTGAATCGCTGCATTCCGCCATTTTGTCTTTGAAAGCAAGGTACAGAAGAGCGGTACTGGGAACGACAAATTTGTCAAATGGAAAGGGCCATTTCGGTTCGACCGGTCCGACCGGTCAAAGTGGACCACCTTCAAAGGTGGTCCCGAATATTCCGGTCGGACCAAACCGAAATGGTCCGTTCTATTTGATGTACCAACCGAAATTACCGGAATTTTGGGTTGAATGGAAAGCGCCCTTAGTGTGTGTGTGTGTTGATAATAAGTTTGGCTTGCACACCCGGAGAAGTTTTTCCTGGCTCTTCTCTTCGTAAACAAAATTACTTTGCTTTGGTAAGAACGCGTTGTCAATCTCTAGTTCCGTCAGTGCAGGTTGTTTTGAAATGTAATTTATTCTTAATATACGAGATTGAGGGTAACTTTAAAAGTGAACGCAAGTATAAAGAAGGTACATTTATTATCAGTGACGCGGAGCACAACTTTTGACCTTTATTTTCTTAATTTTCCCTTCAAGTGTTCTTATTTGGTTGCAACAGTCGTTGGCTGAGTTCAGACTTCACAAACGACGGAATAATTTTTATGCATCGCTATCTAACAGCTCAAAATCCTGCCGTGTGAAGGATGTATTTTACACTTGTAATTTCAAAACTTTTCAAAATCACTCCGTTGAGTACAAATATGTTGACAACTTGTCCTCACGAACGCAAGATGATTTTCCTAGCGAAGAGAATAATTCATGGCCTTTTTAACGCGTCGCCTACTTTAATTTCTCTAGGTCACATTGACCGTTAAATTGTATTTTTAGTTGTCTAAGCCCATCGACACTTCAGCCATCTCCTGAGATCTTTGTGGTAAGACTGGCCTTTACACGACGAGCCAAATACGTCTTCGTCTTAATGGTGATAAGAGAGAACTTTTAGTCATTGGATCGCAGCATCTTCCTGCTTCTCAGCTTCCATCTTTTTTACAGCGCGGATTGATTTATTATACAGCCCTCGCAGTCTGTTAGATTAGGTGTAATATTTGATAATAAGTTAAACCTGGATCGTCAAGTTGCAGCCATTTGCAAATCCGCATGACGTCCTTAACCTTTCTCGTATTAGGAAGTTTCTCTCTGTTGATAGTATGAAAATGTTAGTGCGTGCCTTCGTAACGCGCAGATTAGATAACTGCAGCGCAACTCTATTCTATATGGGCTTCCGAAACACTTAGTTCATAGATTTCAATTGGTTCAGAACTCTGCTTGATCTTATGCCGTCGCAAATAAGACCAAATTTGTATTTGTATTTGTATTTTATTTTTTCTCTATTTTAGCATTAATTACAGAGCTATTAATTACAGAGAATGAAGTAATACTAAATAGGAGAGGGGCACATCTAGGTAGACTAATATTGTGCCCCTTAGCAAAATTATTTATTGTAAGACTGACTCTTTCAGCGGTCAAGATGACTCAATTCTCCTGCTGTGATTGGCTACCCGCGAGGTCAAGATGGAGGCATTTTGACCGCTCGGGATAGCCCGTTCGTACCGCGTTTTACTGAATCTATTTAAATAGCGTCCTTTGAGTCATATTAAATCCTCGTTCTTTTTTGCATGTTTATGGACCTCGACTTCGTCTCGGTCCATAGACACGCAAAAAAAGAACTTGGCCAATATCTCGCCATCTTGACCGAACAAGCTTGGTCAATAAAGAATATATATTATGACAGCAAAATAAAAAACCTAGATACACCTAGATACAAGAGCAAATTACTCCTCTTCTGAAAGAACTTCACTGGCTTCCCGTGGAACAGAGGATTGGTTTTTTTTTTTTTTATTTATTGTTCACTTTTAAAGCTTTGAACAATTTATGTCCTAGCTTTATTACTGATTTGTTACAAACTTACAAGCCTGCCAGGAGTTTACGATCATCAAGTATGAATATGTTGGTGATACCTCGATCAAGGTTAAAGGACTAGTATGCCTATCAGCAGTGAATGCTGACGTGCAAGTATGGTGAAAGGTCGTGAAAGGGATAGATTGTGCAGCCTCCTTTCCAACAGTTGTAGCATGTTACGCAATGGTTTGAAATCTGTTTCCTTCTAGATATCACGAGGGCGCTGCTGCCCAGCAACTTTTAATTGCATAGAAAAGAGGTTGCCAGGGCTACAAATTTTTCTTTGATCATGTTGCCAGTGCAGGGTCTAACTGCTCAAAAGTGGGTTCACTTGACTCTAAACAAAATCATTAATCCTGGTTTAATGTTAATCCTGGTTTGAGTAGCCGGACCGAGAATTCGGTACAAGCAAAACACAGGTTAATTTTCAACAATATAATTTAGCACTGAACTAATTCTAGGTTTAGGCAGGAACGTATGACGAATCGACAAATGTACCCGGGAGGTGTGATTGTTGCCAGTTTGTGTTCTGAAAAGGAAAGAAATTTGGTCAGAAATCTAACAAACTTGCATAAGCCGCCATTCATTTTGTGATGTCGCGATGTCTTGTAACAGTGCAGCTCAGAAATACAGTAAAAACCCGCGTGTAAGAACCTAGAAAATTAAGAACCTCCTGGCAGAAATTTGCTACTTTAATACCCCAAAATATAAGAACCTGTTTAGCCAAAAAAATTCCAACAGGTTCTTATATGTGGGGTTAAACTATTTTATTTATAATATTTTACCAAAAAGGTTGTCTTTAGAGATCAAAAAATTGCACAGTGAAACTAAAAATGCACAGTGTATGTTAGATGTGAACTGTTGTTGATTATAAGCATTTATTCTATAAAATAACAGTTTTTAATGAAGAACAAACCATATATTATACTATTTTCTACTCCGTAAAAATTAAGAACCTAATTAAGAACCTACTTAGCCTAAAATGCCAGCACGTACCCCAAAATATAAGAACCTGGTTTGCCAAACTCTAAAAATGTAGGTTCTTACACGCGGGTTTTTACTGTACCTGAACTTCGCATATTATACGAGCGTATTTTGTAGTGTAAGCGCGTAGATGTCTCTTTGCCCGGGGGGGGGGGGGGGCACTCCCATATATGGGCTAAATAGGTACGTGCCGGGGAATAGGGTATGGTTTTTGAGGTTCTCGATCCTTAAATAGCGTATCATTTTTGACCATGTTGGCATAGTGTTCCCGGTGTGATCCTTAGAAAGGGTGCCACATAAGCGGAAAACAAATGATCTGTTAAAGTTAAAGTATTAGCAAAGGTATTTTATAAAGATCGTGTTGACCCATTCAAGCTATTTTTAGTTTTTGTTTTTCCCTTGCATAAGGTGTCATTTTTCAGGTTTGGGCCTTTTAAAATAGGGTATCAATTTTCGTTTGCTTCATCCTTAAATAGGGTCAGGGTTTACGACCCTTCGCGGCACACACCTATCCAAAATTTATGGGAGTACCCCCACCCCCCCCCCCCCCCGGTCTCTTTGTCATGCATTCCCATAAATTCTCTATATGAAGCATTGTTGGTCAAACAAAGGACAATGAATCTGGGAATGAAAAAGCGCCAGGTTTCAAAGCGAAGTTTGCATATTGTTAAAACGTCAATGAAAGCTATCATATTTCGAGTTTTTCGATCACTTCGCAAATTCACCGACAAACTCCTGTTTATTAACACTTACTTGATCTTTAGCTCGCGTTGGCAAGTCGTTTGCGAAATATTTACTGTCTGAAGCGTTCCGCGATCCAGTTGAATTTGATACAAATCGCTCATTCAAATGGTAAAATACTCTTTATTTAACCAAAGGAATGTTTATCAAAGTTTCTGTACCGCGCCGCTCACGTTTAGATATTTTTTTCTTCAAGGAAGAGTGCTGTGTTTCGGCACGCGTCACGCGTCGGCAGGCAATGTCGACCTACCGAATGTTTACATTTGAAAGAAATTAGGAAGCGTGCATTTTACAGTATTTTGTAACTGCTGGATTTTCAAGAGTCATGAAAAAGAATCATGAAATTTGCTCGCTTAAACTCGTTCGACCTAAAATAACCCGGGTAAGTAACGCCGAGTAGAGCCGAGAATTTTTTCTTAACCGAGGCATTCTTTTCTCACAGTGGGGAGAAGGAGAAATCATTGATCTCGGCAAAGATAAGACGCAAAAAAAATTTTTCGACAAACCCCACTTTTAAGCGTTTAAGATCCCAAGATTGCATCCAAGATAAATAAAAGTTAAACGTTGATAAAAGGATAGTTTAATTCATGTGGGAGGAAAACTGGCAATTGAGCATTCGGAAATAACCCATATTGAGCCTTGTCACGTTTGCGCCAAGATCATGTTAACATGACGAATAAGCGTTGCAAAAAACGCCGGGGTGAATCCGAAATAAACGTATCATTAACGAGAAATTTCCATAAATAAAGGATTCAATTGATACGATTGAAGGAAAGGATAAGTAATATAGTATATTTCATTTCTCCTGCTCGGCTGTGAAGTAAGCTCTAGACTGAATGAAACCAACAACATTCAACGCGGTTTTGCAAATCAAAACTTGTCTGTGTTAATTTCTTTCGTATAAAAGAAATCAGCTTGTGAATTAAATTTAATTTTGATAGGACATGAAATAAGCAATCTTCTGCAGGATTGCTATTCCAAGAGGCTAACGGAGTAGTGAGAAAATTCCGAACAGAAGTGTAAATATTCGAGCCCAGGAGAAAGCACATCAGAAGAAATACGGAGTGCAAGGCATTGTGGTTGAATATGTGGGAACAGCGCAAGGCATTGTGGTAGAAAGTTTGAGGCTTGATTCGCTTGCCGATTATATCTGCTGACTTCGCTCAGTCGCTTCAGGCTCCTTCGCTGCGTCAGCAATTAAAGGATTCCTGAAGGATTATTATTATTATTATTATTATTATTATTATTATTATTATTACATTTACCACGGTTCATGTTTATGTTTCCCACCGACTTTTCCCACGTTCACGTTCACCTTCTTTAAATTGCTTTCTAGGTCCAGTCTCCGCGGGTGTACTACAACTACCAGACGTCTTTGCGCGTGTGACGTCATAATGCAAATGGCGGATAAACAATCTGGTCAAACTCAACTCGGCGCAAAAGTCAACAAATACGGCCCCTCCATATATGGTAAACATGCGTTTATTTGGGCTTTCATGCTAATTCACCGTTCGGGGTACGTTACCTGTAACGGATATGCAGCGAAGAGTCCTCGACGTGCTCTGAAAGCGATGATGGAGGGACATCATGCGCCCACGTCTCTGTTCTTATCTATCAATAGTAGATATCCAAACAAAAAGGAATTCATAAAGTGTGTATCATTCAGGTGATTAGTAGCGATGCAGTAATGATCTTTTAAAAACGCAAAAAAAGTGTCTTGAAGATAATGGCCTCGCTTTTTTAACGCTAATTATAATTTTTTATAGCCGCAGGTGTGTTGCCTTTAGAACTATCAGCCTACCAAGTTTAAATGGTCTCTGCTGCAAATTGACCAAAATAGCTGTATTTGTATACTTGATGTTATATTGGGTTGATACTATGACATCTTCAGTCATCTCATTTGCACGTTTTACACGTTTTTGAAACTTAGATATCTCCGGAACCGATGTAGATATTTACAGATACTTTTAATCTTTCCTAGAATTCTATGCGATAAACTTAAAAAATCAAGGGGTAAAAATTTGGTCATAGTAACACTTTAAAAATATTTAGCTTAACAGTTACGTCGAAAGGTCTCCGCATTCCAAGAATATTTGTTAAATATGTTAATTTGTTTTTATTCCTGTTTCAAGCCGACTTTGACTTTGAATGCGCCGCAGCTAATGGGGAACCAAAATGTCTTGTTTCAATATTACAAATTACAACACTATCGACCAGGAAGTTCTAAATGTATGGCTAATTACTTTTTAGTAAATAGCAGCATTCTAAATGGTTCCCTGGGAGGTCCATATTTTGTGTTACAGACCCGACAAGACTAACCTCTTACGAACTTGTTTTGCCGTTCCTTTGTGTTTTCATATATGAACAGATAAATACGTGAAAAAACCTCTTTCTGTGTTTAAAACTATGAATATTTTACTGTTGATATTAGCGGCGTATTTACGAGTTTGACGTAAGAGCAGCGGCGTGAAACTGATTTTTTTGTTCGTATGACGAATTGTAGATGATATCTGTCTCGCTCATGATTCTAAAAAAGACGATATAAAATCTACTGAATTTAATCCAGCTTAATCTGTTAATGTTTCAGAGACATTTGCGGATCCCGGCAGATCTTAATTCCAAGGGTTTGAGTGCTAGGTCCACTAACATCTGTATTTTTGTCTGCTAGAGAAAAACAAACAAAGCTATTTAAGGTTTGCGCCATATGTAGCCACTTAAACCTGTCACTCAAACACATTACATTCTCCTACAAAAGGACAATCAAGTCCAAGTATTGTCATTTTCAAACCGAGGGCTTTACACTGAGTCACAGCGATGGAGTTGAATCGCTATCTCGTCTCTCACGTCTTTTGTTTTGCAGTATTACTCCATTTGGCTTTGGGTAAGTCCACATGTACCAAATTTGTCTAGAGCTGCCTTTTAGGTACGATAAGGTGACTTTTCTCTTGCATTGATTTTATTTTTGTGTCCTACAGTATGTACTCAGTCCAATCAGCTTCTATGTGGCCTTCACTTAGCTTCCTGTTATTTGTTAAGTTAAATCAATGGAAGTCCGAGGCCTAGTTGTGGTTGAGTTTTGTTTCGTTTAAATTCTAAATTTGAATTTTCTGGAACTATGCGTAATACCTTTCTTTAACTACAGAATGACAAGAATGGAAATTGATTGTGAGTTGAAACAATGCTTTTAAATCTTTAAAAAAAATAGCTTAAACTATTCGTTTTTTCTCCCTGTATTCTATGTTTTGGATAACGTGTGAGAAAGGTAATATTCAGTATTATAATTCAGTATTATAATTCTAGCACAATTTTGGTCCAAACCATAAAAGGCCTTTAATTTCAAGTATATCAGCATCAGTCGATAGGGTATCAAAAACTGTGTACATTTTTCCATCGTTTCTTATCATGTGCACAGTAAATACAAGAACTGTTGAAACGATGTATTCGCCGACAGAACTGTGGTGGCATTTTCTATTTAAGGATCAGCCTTTTTAGCTCCTTAACTCTAATTCAGTTTTTCCTCTTGTTACTGATGCCGTTTGAGTTTGTTTCGTTACTTGTTCGAGTCTTTGACGATGGCTTCAGCCTTAAAATATTTTCATGTTAAAATCAGTTCTCCCTCTACTCTGGCGCGAGTTTATCTAAACTCCAGAAAACGTTCATGACGTGCATTAGTTCATTAAGGGAAATTGAGAAATAGTTTGAGTTTGTTCGTTTAAAACGTTAGTTGCAATCGGTGGAAAACCGACTTGAAAAATACTTCTCGCACCTGAAATGGCTTCTGAAATTTTGATAAACGAACGCCTGGTGAGGTACTAGTTACAGCGCATTACTAAGGCGGAACAGGGAAGGTCCCTTAATACCGGATATTTCTTCTGTTCCTGTTCCGCGGGTTAAAACTGCGTGCGACCATTATCCTCTTTCCTCAAATAACTCGGATTTGCTTTTGACGTAGGTTTACTTTGAACTGCTGAAACAATAATAATAATAATATATTTTTTATCTTAAATTGAGATCTAAATAGGTATTATTTTTATTGTTATTAAGAAAGAGTTGTGTTATTAATAAATTTCTAAAAACAAAAGAAATAATAATGATAATATAAGTTAGCTAACTAAGGACACCTAGCTAAGCTAAAAGTACAACTATACAATTGAGCTAACTAAAAGTAAAACTATATAAAACATCAATACATACAAGTTAAAAGTGATCTGATCAATATTCATGAGTTACAAAGTGTTCAACAACCACTATCGTTGTCAATAAAGCTTCAAAGATTCAATCAGTTTCTTATTTTTGCCTGGAATGAATAACTTCCTTCAGTTCAACAAGTTAACGAACTTTGAACTGCCATAAAAGCAAAATAAACAATACCGCATAGAAGTACCCCACAAGAGCCCTCATATCAATGGTCACACCTTAGGATTTCGTCCATAGATTAAAAAGTTAGAACCACCTTGTTCAGCATAATAAACAGCACCACAGGGAAGTACTGCTCAGTAGCTTTCATTTGAATGGTCACACTTTAGGATTTCGTCCATAGATTCAAAAGTTAGAATCACCTTGTACAGCATAATAAACAGCACCACAGGAAAGTACTGCTCAGGAGCTTTCACTTGAATGGTTACACTTCAGGATCGTACTCACAGACTCGAGCAAGATGCTTTTTACTTAAAGCTTGTTTGATTGGTCGAACTCAAAGATTCATCCACAGAAAGAAACTTCTACAATTTAGAATGAGAAAACTTAGAAAAACTTAGAAAGTTCTAAAATACATTAAATAGTAGTATAGAATGGTACATTTTAACAGGTCCTATAAGGTAACCTGTGGAAAGTATAGCGTAGGCCCCGTATCCATAGTGGCAGAGAGTAGAACGTATCAACAAATCAAAGTGCGCGTTCATCGAATGACAAGTAGTTGAGCCAGATGGCGCATTTTAAATTATCGATGTTTGAGAGTAAGACTGAAACTTAAGTAATAGTTTAGTTTCTGCAAGCTATACTAAAATTCGGGGACGTAAATTAAAATTGTTTTTCAGGGCTTCTTTGCCTTCTCATTCTAGTGTTTTTGTAGTGTATAGCCATTTCACTTCGTCTGAAAAAACTCATTTCTATCCATTTTCCTGAATGTGTGGGAAATCTCATTAATATTAACAGAAAGCAATGAGCGAGAGAAATTGCTCTAAGTTGTAATAGATTCCACTTGTAAGCAAGCAGTGATATTAATGATATTACGTGATAATATCCTTTTTTTTGCGTCGCATATGCATGATAACATATCAAATCCTATATACACAACACACAGTCCAATATCCAGAGAAATAACAGAATTATTACATGGTTGCTGTTTGTTACGCACCATTGCGACCTTCTAAAATAAGAGTCTTTAAGTCTAAATTTTACGTGGACAACTAAATTTAGTAAATCTGCGATGCTCAAATACACGTAATGACCATCATATCAGGGGCACCCAACGACAAGTTTCGGTAGATATCTGTTCGTTGGAGGGTATTTCGCCCAAGGCTTTCGGCGTCGATTAAAGAGTGCACTCGGGTTTTCGTAACTGAAGCGTGGCCTAAAAGATTCGCAATGGGGAAATCATAGTCCCTGAGGTTTTTGGAAAGGTCGTAATTGCTGTGTGGCAGTTAAAAAAACGTCAGCTAGCATTTTCCGAAAGAAAATAGTCCCCTAGAAAGTTCGTGGAAAGTTCATTTCAGCTAGTACTTTCTCAAAGGAAGATTTTGTCGCCTAACATTTTCTGGCAATTAAAATTCCAGCTCATGAATCCGAATATACCCCTTCCGTACACCTTCCATTGACGAAGGTATGTGCTCGAAATATTTTAATGAAAGGCCCTTTTAAATACCTAAATGGCAGTTTTCCCTACCCTTTCGGGGAGCAGGGCTGGCGCAGTGGTGAGAGCACTCGCCTTCCACCAATGTGTCCCGGGTTCGATTACCAGACTCGGGGTCATATGTGGGCTGAGTTTGTTGGTTCTCTACTCTGCTCCGAGAGGTTTTTCTCCGGGTACTCCGGTTTTCCCTTCTCCTCAAAAACCAACATTTGATTTAATTTGATTTGATTTGAGATTTGTAATTAGTAGGCGAAGAGCCCCCTTGAGGAAGTAATACTAATAAATCGTTATTATTATTATTATTATTATTATTATTATTATTATTATTACTGTTATTATGACTATGATTAAGAATTTTTTCCAATAGTTTTTACATTTTTTTTAATAGTATTTATCCTTGTAAATGGTGTTTGGTTTGATATTCTTAAATAAAGATTATTGTTTATTGTTATTATTATTATTATTATTATTATTATTATTATTATTATTATCATATATCTGAAGCGTGAAAAAGGTATCCCTTCCGGGCGGAGCCTCCCTGTATGGGCCATTATAGGAAGTACCCCCACCCCACCCCCACCGAGGACTTTAGACTTTCGAATAAATATTGCTTTCTGTGAGGTAGCACATAATTCTACATGATTTTTCTGTTCTTTTTCTTGATCACCTTCAAAAACCTCTCCCTTCGCGTTGGTCTTGTAAAAAGATTCGCAGTGATTGAGGAGAGTATTTAAATTCTGATTGCCTAAGATTAGACAGTAAATAGTTTTATTATATGACTGGCTCTTTCAGCGGTCAAGATGAATCAATTCTCCTGTTGTGATTGGCTACCCGCCATGTCAATATGGAGCCATCTTGACCGCTCGGGATAGCCCCTTCGTCCTGTGTTTTACTGTCTTTCAGTAGCGTCCTTTGAGTGATATAATAAATACTTTATTGACCAAGCTTGTTCGGGCAAGATGGCAGGATATTGGCCTCGTTCTTTTTTCGCTTGTTTATGGACCTCGACTTCGTCTCGGTCCACAAACACGCAAAAAAAGAACTTGTCCAATATATGCTGTACAGATGTATACTCTGGAATTCATGCTGGGAACGTTTGCAATTAAAGACCATTACTGTAATGGGATATTGGTCTTCAAAAGTCACTAATTTTTAGCATGATAATTATGGAAACATTTGCAAAGTTGATCATAGCCTTATCTGTGAATGATCTTAAAACTAAAGGACAAAAGTGAATTCAGTGGACTATGTTCAAGTATTTGAGTCCAGATTGCGAAGCTCACTTATGAAGAAGATGCGGCTCTCGGCTTTTACCCACTACTTTCACCAACTAACAACACCACATCACTTCGATGCTCCTTAAAAGTGCTAAAAAGTCTAATAGTATGTTAAACTATCTGCACCACTAAAATGTACTGCCAATTCATGATCAAATGGCCACAGACTCAAAAGTTAGAACCACCTTGTATAGTTCACTGCTTAGTGCAGATTAACCGCAACCATGTTGCTCTGATCTGATCACGACTGCAGGAGATTGTTCCAAATTGGATCTTGGAATGGAAAGTCGATCGATTCTTGACAACTGGATAAATGCTTCGTCTGAGCTACACGCCGGTACAGCAGCCAATAATGGTCGATTGAACTACACTGCAGGATCATCATGGTGTGCATCTACAAATGACATTAATCCATATCTACAGATTGATCTACAGACACCTCACATCATTTGTGCTGTGTCCACTCAGGGAAATTCACAAGGAGATCAGTGGGTGAAGACCTACACCCTACAATCATCTACAGATGGGACGACTTGGACAGATTATAAGGAAGATGGTCAAGTTAAGGTAGTTTACTCGCACAATGCATGGTGGTTTAGTGGCATTAAAAGAAATTGTACTACAGGTACTTTGGAAGACACACTTTTCGGGAGCAGTAAACGAGAACATTTTACCCCAATACTTAAGGTTTATTTCCTGTGGTTTCAGATCGTCGCGTGGCCTTTTAGAAGCATATTTGTGTAATCCTATACAAGACTAATCTGTTGTAATTCCTGAGTTTAAAATTTAAGTTGCATAACGCTTTAGGGTAAGGAATCTCATTTCCAAAAGTTCCCCATATTTGGCATTTGTTACTAGCATATTTGCCCTTTCGAGAACTAAGAGTTTTATACTTTTCTAATTTTACAAATTTTTGGGAGATATTTTGTCAAAGCTTACTCTTCTAGTTTCCGTATCAATGTGCTCCAAATTTCAGTTTAAGTGGTCTAGGTTTTACGAACAAGTTTTCCTTTTACGGTTGTCAAATATGACGGTTGAACTAGCACTCTAGACATCATTATATCTTATCATCTGTTTTTGTAGATCTTTGAGGGAAATAGAGATCGGAACACTGAAAATAAGAAGATTCTTTATGAAGGGCTTTTAACGAGATGGCTGCGGTTCGTTGGTAAAACTGGCCACAACGGATTTTGCATGAGAACAGAGGTGTTCGGAGTCAAGCAAAAACCAGGTGATTTTTCAGTTACTTTTAAATCTGGACCATACATGCGTATGTTTATCAAATCCCGATCGGCTAAATAATCAAACATTTTCGTCTAACATCATGTTGCCACTCAGCCGCCTCTCTTGCATTTAGATAAATTTCCATGTTTCCATGTTTCCATCGTTATTATATGACTTGCTCTTTCAGCGGTCACGATGAATCAGTTTTCCGTCTGTGATTGGCTACCCGCGAGGTCAAGATGGAGACATCTTGACCGCTCGGGATAGCCCGTTCGTCCCGCGTTTTACTGTCTCTTAAAAGCGTCCTTTGGTTCATTGCGAACGTATCCTAATCTTCGGTGCCCTGTGGTACTACGTGCTGAGATTTTTCGTCGTTCGTGTACCATTTCTGCGCCATCTTGAATTACGTCATAAATGATATCGTGAGTTGCCTGACCTCGTAGCGCCTGCGCGTGACGAGTAAAGATAACTGATCAATAGCTTCCCGTAAAATCAAGTACTGTTTATGTTGTAACAACGTAGAGCAAAGTCAACCAACGTTGGCGTCGTTTAGTACATAATTTTTCCCTCACTTTTTAAGGAAACTAAGGTGCCCTGGCAGAACATAATGACATACCTGTAAGTGATTTTTGTGACATAAAATGCTGAACACATCTTGTATCAACCACGCTGGCTGAGTCTGAAAATTTTAATATTTGCTGCAAATAAGAACCAAATCCTTATTTTCGCTTCAATATTTCTGTACCATCGCAATATCTGAAATATTACCGAATCACAGCGCAGGTGAAAGCGAAAAACCAGCCGGCAAGGAGTCACACAACCGATCTCAACCCTGTCACCTCATATTACATATGGGTTATTGGCCAAGCGTGAGGTCAAGATAGCGGGATATTGGCCAAGTTCTTTTTTTTGCGTGTTTATGGACCGAGACGAAGTCAAGATCCATAAACACGCAAAAAAAGAACGAGGCCAATATCCCGCCATCTTGACCGAACAAGCTTGGTCAATATATTAAAGGATTTATTATACTAGTTGTAATCTTAGATCATGAATGCGCTCGAGTATCCATCGCTGCGGTAGTCTGATGTGATAATAATAGAATCGATTACAGATTTTTATTATATGACAGGCTCTTACAGCGGTCAAGATGAATCAGTTCTCCTGCTGTGATTGGCTACCCGCGAGGTCAAGATGGAGCCATCTTGACCGCTCGGGAAAGCCCGTTCGTCCCGCGTTTTACTATCTTTTAATTGCATCCTTTGAGTCATATAATAAATCCTTTATTGACCACGCTTGTTCGGTCAAGATGGCGGGATATTGGCCTCGTTCTTAAAAAAAGAAAAAAGAACTTCGCCAATATCCCGCCATCTTGACCTCACGCTTGGCCAATAACCTATATATAATTTTCATCCAATAATCCAGTTTCGAGTTCGCAATGACCGCTGAATAAACGTACTGAGAGCGCATTCATAAAGGGTTAGCCTCTACCTAAAGTAAAATATTCACAAATACCGGCGGGAAGGTGCACAAATTTGAAAATTAAACAATAGTCAGAGCTGTAAACAGATGGAGGCTAACCCTGTACAAATTCGTTTCAGTGCTTTTATTCAGCGGTCATGTCGAACTCGAAACTGGACTATGGAGCGTTTTCATTCACGTGACTACCAGCCACATTGGTTTACTGAGCAAAAGAAAGTATTTGCATATGAATAGAGTTCAAATCATAGAGGTATAGCTTGGGACGCCAACATGGCCGGCCATTTCTTTGTTTTGGGACACCAACATGGCCGGCGTGACTTCATGGGAAAACATTCTACGTTTTGTGTTACAAGGAAATGGTTGATCGTTTAGCCACCCCTGCCAACGCAGTAAACAGCAACCAATTAAAAATTAGTACTTTGCTATTTTGCTAATGATCAGTTTCTGGTGAATTGTGGGTAGATCCAGTCCTTTGTGGGGGCAAACGGTCAAAATTACAAATTCAAATTACGTCCTAAAAAGGCCGTTTGTCCCAACAAAGGACTGGATCTATCCCCATTCACCAGGAACTGATCATTGGCAAAATGGTGTATTCAGCGGTAATAGCGGCAAAAGCGTTTTGTGAGTTGCCTTTGTCTGATGTTTCGTCAAACATTGTTTTGTCCATTTATAGCCACCGAACGTTGTGTGTGGCAAAAGACAATAAAATGTTTGATCGTTTGGCTGGCGCTTTACAGAGTGATTGGGGACATCGCCAAATTACAAAGTTAAACCTTACATGGATTTATGATCCGAGTTAAGTGAGATTTTTTGGCACATATTATTATTATCATCATCATCATCATCATCATCATCATCAGTATTATTATTATCATCATCATCATCATCATCATCATCATCATCATTAGTAGTAGTAGTAGTAGTAGTAGTAGTAGTAGTAGTAGTAGTAGTAGTAGTAGTAGAAGTAGTAGTAGTAGTAGCAGTAGTAGTAGTAGTAGTAGTAGTAGTAGTAGTAGTAGTAGTAGTAGTAGTAGTAGTGGTAGTAGTGGTAGTAGTAGTAGTAGTAGTAGTAGTAGTAGTAGTAGTAGTAGTAGTAGTAGTAGTAGTAGTAGTAAAAAGGACTCCTGCAGCAAGAAAGAGAAAGAATAAATTGTAGATAGTGCCTGGCTCTTAGGGCAGAAATAATAGAAAGAATTCCTCTATTCATAAATCTGCCTCTATCATTCACACAGCCAACATCGCCGCCGGTAGGCCCACAGCTCAATCGTCTACGCACCCTTGCAGTGAGAGCTGGAAAGCAGTAGATGGGAATCTTAATGTTCGTCATGATAATCGAGGCTACTGTGCACACACAACCGCAGACAACCCCAGCTGGTGGAGACTGGACCTGGGTTTTAATCAGGTGCCAGTGTTGGAAGTGCGTATAATAAACAGGTTTTCTAACAACGATGCTATAGCTGTGAGAAGCCAAGACTACAAAATAACAATAGGTCAGTACGTTTGTGATAACCAAAATAATCGATCCACATTGCAGGTGTGGTGCAAATAAACACCATACGAATGTCATTTCAACCTGGTTATAACATAGCTTGCTAATTCATTACGCATATTTACTGAGCGTACATCATAATATTGTCGAGCACTCTGGCGGCGTGAGAAAACTCGATGCGTTTCTTGCTTTTGCAAGAAGAAAGCTTTTCTCTCGCACGAGCGGCCTTCTGCCACAAAATAATATCTTTGGCCGATAAAATGGACTTCGGTAAGCGTATGCTCAAATATGAACCAACTGTCAAGTGATTCAAGAGTTATGATTGGAACAAGATACGCATGCGTAAAAGGTGCAAAATTACCTAAAATACATTAACTCATTTCTGTCTGGCTCTGTAATTTATGCGTCCTTAGGGACGCATGCTTTGAAAACCTGCAACTTTCACAATCCCGGACTGTGGTTGAAATGAGCCAATGTGATGGCCCAATTCTTAGTTGTTTAGACCTTACCACCCCAAAATCCCAATTTTCATGGAATATGAACGTTTATTCTGTTGCAAACCAAACATTTGGCTTCGAACGCCCTCGGACAACACCAAGAAGATGCAACTTTTGACTTGAAGTTTTTAAGACAAAAAATCCTCTTGAAGCTAAAAGTCTACATTGGCAGCAAACTTCAACTCCTCGTCTTGCAATCTGTTCCACATTTTTCTGCTCACTTCTTTCGCGCGATGTGAATAACGCTATTTGATTACCGTTCCTCTCACCGTCTGTAATTTTCGCGTTTGTGACCCAAAGGAATTCTAGGATATTCGTCGATAACAGCCGCATAGCAGTCCGCTAATTTCCATTTCAGATATTTCTTAGAACCGTGTCGAGCCACCCGGTCCTGCTGCCAAAATATTGCTCCGATTGCATTATTTACAGGTCAAAACTTGCCAGAATTGCCATGCCAGGTCCCGGAATCCACTCATAAAACGACTAAAGACGCAACTTCACTCCGTGAATTGCCACCACTTGCTCTAATACTTTGAGCGGCTCACTTCGTGTGAAATTGTTTCTCACCTTTGTTTTCTTTCAAAGGATTGCCTTTACCCATCAACCCAGGTTTATGATGCCAGGCAGGGGGCTTCTGAGGTGGAAAATGGCTCGAAAAACACACTTATAAATCAAATAAGTAACGAATTGTAGCTGCAGTAATCGTTTAGAAGTAAACGACAGCTAGCGTGACAAGCGTGACATGAAAGATAGAGCCTTCGACGTTGTGGGCCAGCGAAATCGCCGTGGTAACCCCTTATATGGAATAACCAGATCAACTTGACCTCAACCCCTCGAAAATTACAGAAAAACACGTACAAAATGACAGACAGAAATGAGTTAACATGATTGATGAATTCAGCTCGGCAGGACAAGAGCACTCCGTTTGAATTCAAGTCGCGCTTCTGCCGTGCGGCACAACAAGGTCTGTCGTGCTAGGTTGTCGTGACGTACTTAGTATTTCAACCTGCCGAACTGAATGATTTCAAACGTCGTGCTTAAATCGAATTTAATTCTTGAATTTAGTCCGGCAGAGCAATAACGCGACTCTTGGAACAGGCCGAATTAGAAAGAATGATCTATAGTACTTGTAGGTTTTCCGTAGATTCGTCCCTTCTTGATTCTGTCTTTGAATGGCAGGTGATAACCCAAATGTACGTCTCAATTCCAAATGCATTGGGAGATACAGCTTCATCAACTTCGTCGCATCAGCTGTGTGTTACAGGGAAAACACTCTACTGAGGCCTGGCATAAGCAGATATCTTGGTATCATGACCACCAAGGCACAAATTCTTCAGCTATGCGAGGTGGAAGTTTACGCCCGAGGTAATTTTACAACTGAAAAAAAGTGAACGCGATTTCTAAAACATTCGCTAAGGGACCTAAGGGTGCTCTTAACTCCTTCCTCTCCTCCCATAAAAAGGCCAAAACTTTTTGATCCCCTTAGGGAGTGCCTCAAGGCAGCATATTTGCTGACATTACACTACCCCCCTTCTGCTAATTGCCTAAAAGCATCTCAAAACTCGTAACACACATCACGAAATCGCAGTAAAATTTCATTGAAATGTTCCTGTTTAAATGCGCTTTGACGAATGTTCACACGAAGCAACAAGTAACGATCTTAACAGCGTTATTTTACCAAATGTACAATTCAAAATCCCACACTACAACGGTTAAGCTTCTTTAGCAAGAAAGACACCAAATCGTCAGCACTAAGTGTTCGTCTAATAGAGGAAAAAGGCATCGCGCCAATTTTGACCTTCCTTCAAATATGCGTAATTTGGTGTGTCCTTGTATGGGGCCCTTTAAAAATTTTCAGGGTCTTTTACAGCAATTTCTGTGGCGACTGCTGATGTGATTCTTATATCCCTCTGTTTTATTCTACTCCTATCATTCTCATCCTTGTCCTTATTTCAAGAAAATCTGGCACTTCGAAAATCAACGGCTCAAATAAGCACGTACAACCCTGGCGCAAGTGCCAAAGCAGTGGATGGTAAAATCGTCACAAACTATCAAGATGGGCACTGTAGCCACACCAATCCCGGTGAAAGTAACCCATGGTGGAGAGTGGATTTTGGAAGAGTGGAACCTGTAGCTGAGGTGTACATTGTCAACAGGGGTGATTGCTGTGGTTATCGATTGAATCCATTTGAGATATTAGTAGGTAAGATCGGCAGCTAAGCTCAGTAGTAGCACTAGACCGGAGAAGGCGACGGCTCTTTGACCAAAAACACGAACTGTTCTCTTTGGTTTTACGGCTTTCCAAGGGGTAGACGCGACAAGCAACTTGGCTCCGAAAACAAGCGACAATCTTCTCCCAAAACACCGACAACCGACAGAAATTGGCAGAAAACGCGCGACAGTTTGCGACAGCGAGAATTCACTTTACATTCCTCTTTGTTTTCTTTGCGACTGAGTGACATTTGTCTCTAACTGGAAACAAGCGAGAGACAGAGACACCAAGACCACCCCCTGGAAGGTCTCGTTATACAAACCCGTAGTTAGTCAGATACGGCCTCACACCGGGAACTACATCCCCTGCTCTTTTTTAATAGTGTGTGGGTCCCACAGAATCAATTATGAAGAGTTGTGAGACAGGGCCTACGGTTTATCGTCCTTATCCGAGAAGACTAGAAAGTCTAACCATTTGCAGATGTCACTACAAAGGCAGAACTTTCTCCTCAGTTACTTAAAGACCCTGAGTGTTGGTCCGGCCGGGGTTTGAACCCGCGTCTTCCAGCACGATAGTCCGGTGCTCTACCAACTGAGTAAACCGGTCGGTGATTTACTTCAGCGTTCACAAGTTGCTTCTCGCTTTCATTAGAATTTTCCTTTCATTCAGGTACAGTTTCTAGCAATGGAAGCATAATTAATGCCAAGTGTGGTGTTGGTGATTACAGCGTTCCTCAAGACCGGGGTGCATCTTTTTTCTGTCACCCGGTTTTGTTTGGAATATCTGTAACCGTTAGAAGAACTTCAAGCGTAACTGAGGAACCTTTCACGCTCTGTGAAGTTGAAGTTTACTCTGCACGAAGAGGTATGATATTGTAAATAAGCGAACCTGTTGCCGCGTGATGCAGGCGGATTGTGTTGGCGAGGAACACACGTAGTTATCCGAAGATACCGAAGGTACCATCGACCAGGCGTCGATATACCGAACTACAGGTAGTCTTTTGCTTGGAAGAGTCAATCCAAAAAAGATAAACAAAAACAACCAACCCCGAGTTTCCAGAAGACAACTTATTATCAAAACCTAGTTGAAGTTTGCAGCATACAATTATTTCATCACGCACATTAAGATCTTTTGTTATTTATTTGTTTAGCTACAATTTGTGTGGAGTATGTGGTTATCTATCCTCCCATACAGCAACACCCCATAAGAGGATTATTTGTCGGGCGGTCAACAGAGAAAAATTTAATACACACACACACACACACACACACACACAAATCCCTCTTTTTTTAAATAGTATGTGTTAAGAGCTTGATATCGCTATTATATTCACTAGTATTTATCAGCGTATTGCTCATGTGCTCGTCATTTCGAGTATAAAATTATCCATTATCTGAGATGGATTGTTTATAGCTTGTCAGATCCAGTCCCTTGGCCTGGAAAGCAGTTATGCATTTCCTGGCAGCATCTTTTCAGCCTCTTCATCAAGTGTTGGTAATAAGCCTTTCAAAGCTCGACTGAATGGGAACGCACATTGGTCACCGAGTACTGACAGTAATTCCAGCGACTACCTGCAAATCAACCTGCCATATGAGGTCTTCATCTGCGCTGTGGCTACTCAAGGAAGTCCGAACACTGATCACTGGACAAAAAAATACAAGATGCATGTATCTCTAAATAACAAACACTGGATCACTTATCAAGAAAAAGGTGCAGATAAGGTGTGTTCCCTCCTCAGTTTCCATGTCAAACTTTCTTTCAATGTTCTCTCCTCCACTCCGTGCCACTCTTCCCACCCCATTGCTTTCCACCCACTCCACCTTTCAACTACACTCACCGGTCCTCCCCGCAGTCACTTACTCCACTCCACTGTACTCTATCATACTCTATCCCACCCTACCCCACTCCGCTCTACTATATTCTAATGTACTCTACCCCACCCCACTCTACTCTACTCTACTCTACCCTACTCTACCCTACTCTACTCTACACTACTCTACTCTACTCTACTCTACTCTACTCTACTCTACTCTACTCGACTCGACTCGACTCGACTCGACTCGACTCGACTCGACTCGTCTCGACTCGACTCGACTCTACTCGACACTACTCGACTCTTCTTTACTCTGCTCTACGCTACTCTACTCTACTCTTCTCGACTCGACTCGACTCGACTCTACCATACCCTACCCTACCCTACTCCATCCACTCCACTCCACCCTACCCTACCCTACCCTACCCTACCCTATTCTACTCTACTCTAATCTATTCCACTCCAGTCCACTCCACCCTACCCTACCCTACCCTACCCTATTCTACTCTACTCTACTCATTCCAACGCTACACTGCTCCAATATAATCCACTCTACTCAACCATGCTTTTCCACAGTCTGCTCTGCTCTATTTTTATCTCTACTCCACTGACGGTTTTTTGCTTCGCAGATCTTTCACGGAAATGGCGGACGAAACGACATAGTTAAACATAATCTAGCTGGAATTGTGCGAGCAAGATTCATCCGATTCCAGCCAACTGCATTTTCCACCCGTAAGGCTCTGAGAGTAGCTGTGTATGGATCACCTCTTCCTTCAGGTAAATCTCATAGGAATCTCACATTTGATTGAAGGACTTGTAAACCGGCGTAACCTGTGTTACTGTAGAAACAAAACTGCATTGTTGTGAAAATACGTTTGTTTTTCTGGAGGCCATTTACAAAACGTATTGAAGAAATTCAATTCTAAGATATTTTCTTGTCTACAAACACCTGGTTAATAGCGGGTTTCATTACCTGAGTTTCGTTATAGTTTTAGTGCGGTTGGAAGATTCAAGGAGTCGAGGGTGGCGTCGGTGTGAAGGGGACAAAAGGGGAATTCAGTTATCTATTACTGTGTTGCGGGAAGACTAAATTTAACCCAAATAACATATTGTATAAGCTGCAATGAATATTTAAGCCTGTCGTTTTGTTTCATTTCACCTCGAGGGCATTCTAACTTTCTAACTTCTGAGAATTAATATATGAAAATCGTATATTTGAACTGCGGATTAATGATTAAATATGTGACTGATCATCGCAGTTATGAACACTACTTAAGCAGTAGTGAAAATAAAGCCTGAAAAAAACACAGGCATAACTTGCAGAGTTTGCCCAGGCTTTATTTTGACTACTGCTTAAGTAGTGTTCATAACTGTGATGATTAGTCACATATTTAATTTCTAACTTCTCTTTACCAGTCCCAACAAGATCATCAACTAACTTGACTCTGAGAGCAGTTTCTTCTACCAGCATTGTTGCCAGTTGGGAACCACCCCCAGAATACTCCGTTAATGGGGTCATCAAGGGCTTTAAGCTTTTCTACAAGAGAAGGCACCCTGCTGGTTCACCAGCTACCATGGTATATATCAACAATGCAACCGTTCGTGTTAAAAATGTAACTGGGCTGGACGAATTCACCGATTACGAATTTCAGATGGTGGCCTTCACTACTGCTGGTGATGGACCAAAGGGTTCTGTAGTTGTTGCAAGAACCAAGGAAGATGGTAAGAAACTGGCGAAGTTAAAAGCCAAAGTTGCGCTACATGTTGCACTTTCAGAGTGTGGTAGGATTTTAGAAAGTATGCTATAGGAATTAGAAATGTCAAATGAACGAAGTTAGAAAACGGCTGCGCAGTGTACCGCAAGATTTGGAAAATTGCGCTTACCTTGGTTTTGCATTGTTCCGCTCTGTGATTGGCCATCAAAACTCGCGCTCTTTCTCAAAACTCTTTCTTAACCAATGAAAGCCAAAACCAGTGGCGATTTGCACCCACGCATTTTCCCGCGCTTTGCGTTGTTTACTTGTAATTGCTTCGAATTCTGATTGACTCATTGCACTGTTTCGGTCTGCTGTGATTAGCTGGAGTATTATTAATTGGTTTTGGTTTTGGTTTTACAAAAACCAATAGACCATACTCATATTCTCGGTATTGAACTGGATCTAACACGAAGTGGAGGCTCTTGCTGGGGAATAAATTTACATATCACTAGTTCCCCCGTTTAAGCCTCGTGTGAATGTTACTGAGTTCCAGCTCATTACGGAGGATACGAATACCGCCTTTTGCAAAGAATTCTAACGCTTAGTGATTCCCAATTCCAGTTCCCGCGCGATCTCCTATAAACGTCATAGTGATAGCAACCTCTTCAACTAGTATTACAGCCAACTGGCAACTACCACCAGCAGAATCAAGAAATGGAATAATAAGAGGATTTAAAGTTTTCTGCAAAATGAAAGGTTTTACCGTCTCACCAATTATACTGACTGTCCACAATGGGTCAGCGCTCACTGAAACTGTCTATGGTCTAGAGAAAAACGCCCAATATGAGCTTCAAGTGCTGGCCTTCACTACCGTTGGTGATGGACCGAGGAGTTATGTAAAAACTGAAAGAACAAAAGTTGGTAAGAAGTTTAGTTAACATTATCAGAAATATAATTGACAGGATAACTTTGTGAATACTTTGACAACTCGAGAAGGTCTGATTTCGCACTTAAGACACTGAAATTGATTTGGTTTATTACAGTAATGATAAATACAATGATTATTCCTTTGAAGAGTATAACAGTGACTGTATCCCTAAGCGTTTTGGCCTTTGCTGATTTGTATGTCTCCTCAGCTTAAGGGAGTTTATTTTTAAGCGGAATGTACAAAGCTTGTATAGAGCGTTTCCATTCACGTGACTACCAGCCATATTGGTTTATTGAAACAGAAGAAAGCATATGCATAAAAACCACCAACATGGCCACGGTTTCTTTTTTGGGACACCAACATGGCCGCCGTGACGTCTTGTGAAATCATCCTTTTTGAGTAATGTAATTTAGTATGGTCGATATCATAAAGTCATCCGTGATTAACTGTCTCTACAGAACCACCCACCATAATAGAAGAGGCCTCGCCGTCTTCAGTGATGTGTGGAAAAGAAACGCTGTGTTTGTTGAATTGTCGTGCTGCCAGTAACTATCCAGTAATATACTCGTGGACAAAAAATGGCAAGATGGTTTCAGATTGTGATAAGATCAAAGTTATGAACAGCACTCTTGCTATCACGCCTCACCATGCAAGAGACTATGGAGAATATGTGTGCAACGTTACAAGCCGTTTTGGGTTCACGTCTTACCGTATTACCATTTCAGAGGCCCTGCAGTCCTCGATTGTTGCCGAGAGAATGAAGGCAGCACAAAGTAAGTTATTTATAAAATTTGTCTTGTTGCTGAAATTTTCTGAGAAAAAGAGCCCTTTCATAACGGCGCCCGAAAAATTCTTTTTTTTTTATGATAATTAACCTTACTAGCCTCGTTAGCATGAGCAAAATTCAATATAATTTTTACTTTAAAGCGAGGTTAGTAAAGCTAATTAACATACATACAAAAACATCAAATCGCCCACCATTATGATATAGGTCTATAGGCCTTCGAAAGGAATTCTTAGCACTTTCCATACTAGAAGACAAAACGGATGACATCTAGAGATCCGTGAAAACGCTCGCAACACAGCGTTTGGACAAGATGTTTTTTGCGCTGTGTTGTTGAGAGTTTTGGATCTGTTTGTTTCAATTGTCGACACCTGTTGACAACACATTGACTCAAACTACATGTCGGGCTAAACGATGTTTGGCGCGGTTTAACGCCGAGTCTGATGTAGTTGCGAGTTCTTTGCACCCAACATGTTGGGTCAAACAGTGTTAGATCGGTTGTTGACCGACAATGTTGGAAGCGTTTGAACGGGCCTTAAAAAAGACTGAACAAAATGCTTTAGACGGACAGGCTTAAAGAAACGTTGAAAAGGGAGGACACGATTTTGAACGAGCAATTATAGTCAGGGGCACTCAACGAGCCAATTCAGCCTCAAGCTGTAGGAAGACATTTTTATGTACCTTATAGTATGGGTGTTTGAAAATTTGATCTTCTCGGATCCCTTAGCTGAAATTGGTCCAGATCTCTCACAGAATACAGATAAATATGTTACATGGTGTAGCTACCTGTAACTGCTGCCTCTATTTTGTTTTGTTTCAAATAGTCATGAGCACTATCTTCCGTTGTGTCATGATGGGTTTGTCTGGTGCTGTCGTCCTGTTGATTATTGTAGTTGCAATGTTGGTCATGCGTAAACGAAGAAAATCGCGAAAGAAGAAAGCAAAAACCCAAATGATGTACAAAGCCGAAGAACGAAAAAGACCGGGCATACCACGTGATCGCTTCGTATCGCAACTGCCTCCAAGCATAGGACTCCACCCCAGTCCTTCGGAAGAGCAATTAGGCACGTCTCTCGAGGACGGGAAATCACAGAATTTAAAAGGCGACAACACATCTGACGAGTCTGAAACTATGAGCCCAGATGGAGAAAAGCAGAGCGAAAAAGGAGGAAAGCGAGAAGGAAAATTGGAAAACCCCTATGAAGTTCCAATCGATGTGAACCAATCAGAACCAGGGAACTATATGGCTCTTAAGAAAAATGGGTCGGTAGAACAGACATACCAGTCAAGAAAAAAGGAAAACCAAGATTGTGTATATTACAACCGAGGCTTCAACAGGGAGAAGGTGGAAAAACCGGGGCACGATTTCACCCAAAACGAATACCAAAGCAGTCCTGGGTATTACAATCGGAGCTGTAATCGAGACAACTTGGAGTTATCAGCCCCAGGTTATTACAATCGCAGCAGTAACAGAAAAAGGCTTGAAAAACCGGGAGAAGATGTGTATGAAGAGGCAGATGCCCAGGCCTAGAAAGGAATTTTGTCATTACTATAACATTGCATTTTATCCTTTCATTTCCAGTCGGCCCAGTAGCGCTATTTGCACTATACTCACTCGCACGAAGATATTCAGCAATATATATGGGTTATTGGCGACGCATGAGGTCAACATGGGGGAAATTGCCAAGTTCATTTTTTCTTGCGTATTTATGGACGCGACAAAGTCGAGGTCCATAAACACGCAGAAAAAGAACGAGGCCGGAAGGGACCTTATAAAGCCATGACAGTGACGCTCGAGAATACGTACCGTTTTTGTTTTTCGTGTCCTTGTAGTCTTCGTGGTGATTTCCAATTACAGTTCCTCGTATAATATAGCCAAGCTGTCTAGGAGCTCAACTGGTGAAGACTGCGTTACAGTTCAAAGAGAAAAAAATTACCTTTGAGAATTCGTAGTCGACATCACATTTTCAGATTGTATTCAGTTTATTATGACGTAACATTCAGTGTATTATTAATTTTATATTTTTTCTTTTTCATTAAATTGGTCTGTTTTTGGTAGTTTAAAATTTTGTTTCAAATAGAGTGCATCCACATGACGTCACGGCGGCCACGTTGGTGTCCCATAACAAAGAAACGGTGGCCATGTTGGTATCCCAAACTAAACCTCTGGAAATTGAACACTATTTTTATGCAAATTTATACCTCCTTTCGTTTCAGTAAACCAATACCGCCGGTAGTCAGGTGAATGAAAACGCTATCTAGTAGAGGACGCATCCAACCATCCATACATCGACTCTCCTCCTCTTCCTCTCTCCACTCTCTCCCTCCCTCTCTCCTCCCCTCCCTCTCTCCCTGCCTCCTTCGCTCCCTCCTCCCTTTCCCTTACAAAATCCCCTAACATCCTTTACAAACTCGTGAATTCACCCACACCCTAATCTGTGATCGTAAAACACTGTCGAGATTTTCCCCTACCCTCGGGCAAAGAATCCCACCCATCTCTTTGCATTCCTCCACACTGTCTCCTTGACTGGCCCGGGGGTCGACCCCACGGGGAAGCCGATGGCGTGTGCATTAGGACCTCAGCAAAGAATGCACGCGTGGTTGGAAGAAGAACAACATGGCTTTGCGCCGGATGAGCACAGGGATTTTTGATTGCTTGAAATGCGAACGAGTTATGAATATTAAATCCATGTTAAGCGACCTAAAAACGGTGTTCAGGTGTACCCGCGCCTTAGTCGTGTTCTGTTTCACACTATGTCAACCCAACTTTCTGGGAGGTAATCCCTTATATGGGCTATATAAGTATATGCGGCCCCAAAGGGTATGGTTTTTAAGCCGTTTTGGTCTGAAATAGTTTATCGGTTTTGACCATTTTGGTCTGAAATAGGGTATAGTTTGTTCACTCTAGTCTTCAACTCGGTGAGTGTTTTAGGAGAAGCTACTTCTTCATCATTACGCGACAAGACCATCATCAAAAAAGCCCTTCTTAAATTATGTTTACGCCAACCGTGTAGGTCATTTCTGGTCAGGTCTGAATTAGGCTAGAGTAAATCGCAGATTCTGGTCTAAAATAGGGTAAGGGTTTTAAGAAGCGGGCCGCACACCCACCCAATCTTTCTGGGACTACCCCACCTCCCCGGGACAAGTGCCCACGCTTGTGCTGCATGGAAATCTCGCAGAGCTCCTTGCGGCACGATATGTGATGGAGGTCGGCCATCTTGCTCGTCCAGTCGCTTGTCCATGGAAAAGGTTAGTGGACGACTTCGCTTACATATTTCTCTGTGAACTATGGATTTTCAACGGCATATTTCAGACAAAGTGACCTACGTGGCCTGTTGTGTCTTATCTTCTTTTGAGTTCACAGGATGTTTCACAGGCAAAGATCGACGGTTCAGGGTTGACAGCTATAAAGCTCCAATCTCGTACCCAGATCCTACTCGTGATTAAAATGTAGGATCTGGTAAAGTTCGATACAAGCCCATTTTTCATTAGCTACCTGAATAAAATCGTATCTGTTTTCTGATTGGTTGGTTGGTTTTATGCAAACACAAATGTGTAATGGCGTCGGAAGTTTGGAGCGGATGGCAAATGTGTGGTGTGAAGCCAGTTAAAATTTCATTCTTTCTCTGAAAATGGGCAATTCCTTCAATTAACCAAAATTATTTCAAGACTTTGCAAGACTTCCGTGAGAGAGTATGACGGATTGCCGAGAGTTTGTTGCAGGAATTGTCACAAAAAGTCAACTCTCAAAAGTTAAGAGAAACACAGGAGAAAAAGAAGCAAACCCGGCTCTGGATTTACACTCATTAGTTCTGAAAAGACAACTTAACAGGTGTGCGTAAAAACAAGGACGTGCTCGACAGCCAGAAAAAGTTTAAGCTTGACGTTCCTCAGTCTGATTGCAGCGATCCTGGTGATAAAACCGTGCTACAACTATTACAGCACAGGCAGAGGATAATGTTCGCTAGTTGTTCATCGCATTTGTTGGTTTTCTTTGCGTAACTATTTACCAGTGTACTTTTATATTGTGCAGATGGTTCTATTATTGTACACTTTGCTTAAAACATATTGCTTCAATTCCACGCTCTCATACATTGTCCTAGGAAAAGAATGAATGGAAAGGTAAATTGTTTCAGGTATTGCATGGATAATCAAAGTTGACCGTTCCAATAAAAAAGGCAAAATTCTTCAGATGCAAAATTTACAAGTTTGTTCGTGAACTCATGTTGGCATAACCTTCACCCTTTCTTGTTAGGCTAGTGTCTTTAGAAAAAGAAAGTTAATGGTTAATTTGGCACTTGCCCCTTTGTACAGGAGTTCATCAATTCTTTGAAAGATCTCTTCAGAATGTACTTTTTTCAAACAGGAAGCTTTTCTCTTAATCCATCATGGGTATAAATCGCATGGTCAAACCTGAGCACATTCTCAGATACAAATAGGTATTTCTTTCAATTGATTTTCAGGCAAGAGTAAGTTTTTATTGGTCATCTGTAAATCTGTAAGATTTCACACAGGCCAACGCATTCAGAGCACTGACAATGATTGTGTCAAACATCACAGTAGCTGTGTTTATTGCTTTTACCTGGAATTCCAAAGCGGACTTGATGGGTTGCATTCCTTCTACATTTGTTATTATAGCGCAAGGTTGATAATGCTGGTCTCCCACCTCTACCAGTCCTTCCACTTTCATGAAAAAAGTGGTTTGTGGCTCACCAAAATGGATTATACTTTCTTCACAAATGGAGTAGGGGTGGATGGGGGTTGAACTCCCATTCTGAAATCCACTGTCACAAAAATTCCCCTTACACGTTTCTGTCACAAAACTAGTGAGGATTTCTCCCTTCATTTCTCTCAGTCTCTGGAGAATGAAACTGGGCAAATAGTAGGGGATTTTTTGAGCCCCAGTAGGGTAGAATTGAAGATAAACCAACTCTTGATCCAGAAAGGTATAACCAATTCCACTTAGTTCTAAAGATAATTAAATTATACTGACAGGCATTTTCAGTTTGGTGATAACAATGTTCCTTTTTCCTGAAACTGGTATATGAAGGCCTTTCCAGTACCTCATAAAAATGTTACTTCTGGAAGGATTTGCAATAACTAGCTTTGGATCTTTTTTATATTCAAACTTTTGGTGATAGCTGTTTGGTATTCCTTTGTTGTTGCTGCTGCCATTGCAACAATATTAGCTTTAGGGTAGACTACAGACATATACATATGTAAATACCTTCGAAGCCATGAAAGCCGTAGAACAATATACTAAAGGAACCATGCAAACACAGTTTGCCACTCAGCTTTCGACACACATCTCCGTTGAAAGAAAAACTTTTTTGCCCCGAGTCGGAATCGAACCGACGTTCCCCAGTTACTAGTCGGGCGTGATAACCACTACACTACCGGAGCAACCACGCTGGCAACGCGGCCACTATAGAAAGTGAGTAGTGTCGCACGTCGGCCATTCCTCGGAACATTTTTCTTTCAAGACTTTTGTGTGTTTCCTGGCTTCTAAATTCCCTGGACGGGAATTAGAAATATATATATGTAAATACCTTCGAAGCCATGAAAGCCGTAGAACAATATACTAAAGGAACCATGCAAACACAGTTTGCCACTCAGCTTTCGACACACATCTCTGTTGAAAGAAAAACTTTTTTGCCCCGAGTCGGAATCGAACCGACGTTCCCCAGTTACTAGTCGGGCGTGATAACCACTACACTACCGGAGCAACCACGCTGGCAACGCGGCCACTTTAGAAAGTGAGTAGTATCGCACGTCGGCCATTCCTCGGAACAATTTCTTTCGAGACTTTTGTGTGTTTCCTGGCTTCTAAATTCCCTGGACGGGAATTAGAAATATATATATGTAAATACCTTCGAAGCCATGAAAGCCGTAGAACAATATACTAAAGGAACCATGCAAACACAGTTTGCCACTCAGCTTTCGACACACATCTCTGTTGAAAGAAAAACTTTTTTGCCCCGAGTCGGAATCGAACCGACGTTCCCCAGTTACTGGTTATCAGTACAGTTCCCCAGGTACAGTTCAGTACAGTTCCCCAGTTACTGGTAATCTTCTCTGAAGTCATGCCCACTACACAGACAAATAAAAAAGGGCCAGGTAAGTTTTCAGAAACATTTCATTGAATTCAAGGGTGTACATATAATCATCCTTGTTGGTAATCTTAGCATTGATAAGGTTCTGTAATATGAAGAGTTTTCACTTGAAATAAGTTCGTCATTTCTCATAAATGGAAGTTCAATCATACCAAACATTTTTATTTTAAGATCATGGTCATTTTTTCATTAATAGTGTAATTTAGTGTAGTTAAAAACTGGTTTTTCTTATGAATTAAACGTTTTGTAAAACGTTTATCTTGTTTTCATCCTGAGAGCTGATATACTAAAAGCTCTGGAAAGAACGAGGGGTTACATAACAGAAATTAATCATAACATAGCTCTAATTCTTGCTGTTTCAACAGAAAATCATATAAATTGTAGTGGTCAACAGTTAATTTTGTTTCACTGAGGGATTTGTCCTTTTCTTTTTTTCCCAAGGTTTGAGATTTGAGGGTGGTAAAGGGTATTTTCGTGAGCCGTGAATTGCCTTTTTAATTTCCCGTGAAATGTGAAATGGCCGTTTTTTTCCTCGTGAAATGTGATTGTGGTAATAACCGTGAACCGTGATTTTTGATTATAATTGTCCGTCAAATGAGAATCGGGTGTTTAATTGACTGTGAACTGTGATTTCGTTTCATGTTTCTTTAATTTTGAGAGAAATTATGCCATATGGTACAGTACAAACTATACTGCGTTCCATTGCAATCTGAAACGTCATTCTTGACCCTGGGCCGTGATTGCCATGGAAACCTGTCTGGGATAGCTTTGCTCATCAATGGAAACAGCCTCTGAAGGTCGCGAGATTCTACCAAACGTAACTGTTTTGATGAGTTATATGGCAGGCAGTAACAAGAAATCCTTAATCCACAAGGAGAAGGTCTGTTTTTCAATGTTTGCCACGTTAAATCATGAGCTCCAAAATTAAACAATAACTGCAAGCACATTCTTACCTTATATCCTGTGTGCATTTGTTTGTTTGTGGTTGTTTTTTGGCTGTTCACACCCAATTTAAACTTGTATTGTACTGTAAACATTTAGTAAAAAAACATGTTCTTTCACCAATCTCGTTACAATCCCTGATGAAGTCTGTGATCAGAGGAAACCGGTCGAATAGCAAAAATGTTAACAAAAACTGTGGCCGTGTACTGTTCACTAGATTTTTTTTAAAAAAGCACATCAGACAAGAGAGTGCTTTGACTGTAGTTCTTCTTCTGACCAAAGTAAGGGATTGTATTTTTTATCATGTGGGAGGGTGGGCTGGAGTAATTTGGGGGAGGGTCACCGAAAAAAAATCATCCTTAGGGGGAGGGTCATCCACTTATCAAACAGCATTTTTACTCTCAGTTCAAACGTCTCAAACGTTATGGGTTCGTGACTTTCCTTTACTGTACAGTTTCGAATGAATAAATTTTCGAAAACAATGGAAATAGGCAAAAGGAAACTTACAAGGTTTTTTTTGGGGGGGGGTGGGTGGCCTCCTTTTTACTCTGACTATCTGTGAAGGGCCATGCTTTATTTTCAAGACATAAGTGGAGGGCCAAGGGTATCCTATTTAACTATTGCATAGTTAGTTAGTCCAGCCCACCTCCACGCCCCCCCCCCCCGCCACATTACGTACACTCCCCAAGAAAATACTTTTTTTGTTCTCATTTTATTGTCCGTGAAATGTGAAACAGCCGTTTTATTTCCCGTGAAACGTGATCAAGACCCCCCCTTTACCACCCTCAGATTTGTTGCTGAATGTTTCTGACAGAAATAAAAGAATATTGATACTTTACCAATCAATAATGCAATGCACCCTGTCAACAACAAAAGTCAAAACCATTTTGATAGAGCGTCGATAGGAACAATTCTCTGCACGGTCTGCTACTAACTGCCACATCAAGACGTACTACAAAGATAATTTGAAACTTTCCTTCTGCAAGCGGCACCGGTCGAAAAAAATCCTCTTCATAAACTTCAGCCCCTCTAAAACGCAAACTGGTACAATTTACTCCAATTTCGTTGAGGTTATTCAGCTGGTCAGCAATGAGGGCATTACTTAAGACCACTTAAGGCCACAATTACAATAGATTTGCTCTTCGCAATTATGTTACAGATTGCACAAGCATTTGTTCAGCAGTTGAAGGCAGAAGCTGTTATATTTACCGAATCCAGTTGGAACAAACTATGGTTGGAAGTATAACCAAGCAATCCCGCTTTTAAACAATAATTTCCAGCAACACTCCCCTTGTTTCGGCTTCAGATTGAAGTGTTTCTGTCCTCTGACAAGACAGCCGCCATTAACAGCACTGTGAACAAAGGACTATGGGAAGTCCCGTATATCGGTACCGAAAATTCGAACTTTGCCAGATTTCCCTTTTGCTTGGCCCTGGAAGATCTCAGCGATCTCGATCTCGAACCGGTAAGCTTTTTCGGGTTCTTCTAAATATCTTGTTAAGTTAATGGAGGTTCCTTGTACCTTCATATTAAGTTAGGACTTATGTTAGTAGCAGGGTGGAGATTTTTCTTGTAAATTAGTCTTTTATTGAATATAATGCGCATGTCATCGGCTTCCCCGTGGGGTCGACCTCCGGCTAACCAAGGGGATTGTAAAATCAGTCAAGCAAACTTGAGGGATTTCACCGGGGTGTGAGGGAATTTTGCAAGACAAAGTCTCATGGTGAGGTGTCTCTCAACAGAAAATTCCCCTGACATCCTTTTCAAACTCATGAATTCCCCCACCCCCTAATCTTTGATCGTAAAACAATGTCGAGATTTCCCCCTACCCTCGGGCAAAGAATCCCATCCATCTCCTTTTATTCCCCTATATATCTCCCTGGTTGGCCTGGGGTCGACCACACGGGAAAGCTGATGACATGTGCATAAGCTTAATTGGTTCAAAACTTCATGAACGTTCCGCCCGTCCACCCAAAATAACTGCAGCTGACTAAGAGTGCTATTTTGTATTGGCTGCTAGCTGGAATAATAAACAACTATTGGGCGAGGTTGAGCAAAATATCGTGATTTGTCAGTGCGAGCATTTCGGCTGAGGCAAATAATTGATCTGCGAGACTCTGGCAAATCACAATATTTTGCGAAAACCAAGTTCAATAATAGCTTTATCATTTGATCACCGAGCTTGTTTTTCATAATTATTTTCAGGAAGTGTGAAACGATCTGTCATCTTTCACTGAATTTGAAGAGCTTGGAGGCATGGGGCACAACCTACGCATCAGCAGAATATTATTTGCATCACAGTTGAACGGTACTGCGCACGAGCAGACCATTATTTGTAGGCAATTATTTGTACGTCACGTGGTAGGCTCTGAGCCAATGATAGGGAATGATAATGCCGCTTATTGTAGCCTCTATTTAATCAGCCAACAACGTGATGAACCACACGCGATTAAAAATGCTTCAACTTACATGCTGACTTAAATTAAATGCACATGTAGTCGGCTTCCCCATGGGCCCCGGGCTAACCAGGGGGATTGTAAAATCAGTCAAGCAAACTTGAGGAATTTCCCCCGGGGGGTCAGGGAATCTAGCAAGAAAAAGTGCCTTGGGAGAGGTGTCTCTCAGCAGAAAATCTCCATGACATTGTTGACAAACTGGTGATTTCTACCACCCCCTAATCTTTGATCGTAAAGCAATGTTGAAATTTTTGCTACCCTCTTGCAAAGAATCCCATCCATTTCCTTGTACTCCTCCACATATCTCTCTGGTTGGTCCAAGAATCTACCCCTCAGGAAAGCCAATGACTTGTACATAAGTATTTTTGTACAAAATAGCTAAGAAACAGTGAGCCTGGAAAGAGATTGAGGCACAAAATGTATATATAATAATGTATGGGGCTGTGTGGAAATTTAACATGAATTGAACCCAAGAACCTCAAATGTAGTTCATTCAAACAGTTCTATGTTAGTTTAATTTGATTAATTTCATTTTTACAGGCTGCACAATGTCACTATTGCTCCCAAAACACAGAAGTGAAGAACGGACAAGCCAAGGAACTGCTGGATATCTCATATGTTTATTTTAAGTTGGGCCACTTAGATTTTAAACATGGAAAAGGGTGCCGTATGAAAATAATTTCGCTTCCAGTAAATAACCATTTATGATTTGTTTGTCTCATAAAAGGACCACGCATTAGAAGTGCGTCGGGTCAAAATTTGAAAATAATGAGTTTTTTCTGTGTTTATGTATGGCTTAAATGAATTCAAGAAATGATAGTTGAGGATGATTTTGAGTGAAGGGGATTAGTTTCTAAAGAAACTGTGGTGCTGCGTCGGTGGGGGAGTGAAACACGAAAATTTGGTTTATCAACGGAGTTGATAATGTAAATTGACCACCGTACAGGGATTCGATTAGCTGACGTTTCGAGCGTTAGCCCTTCGTCGGAGCGAATCGAGGAATTGTGGGTTGTGTATGGTTTATATACAGAAAATGGAGCTACGCTATTGGTGGTAACATGGTAACGTGAAAAACAGGAATAAATTAATTGAATGAAAAGCGCTCGCTGATACCGTGGGATTAAGAGTGCCAATTTGAAAGATCAGTTTTTGCTCGAGATTTTTACGGCTTTCCGTGGTACCTTGATGTAGGGAAAGGCCGGAGATCGACATGTGTTCTTTACAATGGTTAGGGAGATTAAAATGCCGAGCGACAGGTTTGGATGCGTCTTTGTCATTTTTCTCAACATCACGAAGATGTTCTCGGAATCGGTCACCTAGTCGTCTTCCTGTTTCGCCGATGTATAACTTTTTGCATAATGTGCAGGTTATGCAATAGATAACATTTGCGGAGGTACACGTGAAACGGTCAGTGATCTTAACAGATCGCTTAGGGCCCGATATTTTGTCAGTATTTTGAATGAAAGGACAAGTTTTGCATCGCGAGCGCGCGTATTTAAAAGTGCCAGGTTGTTCAGTTGTTTTGAATGCGCTTTTAACTAGAAAGTTACCTACATTTTTGTCGCGTTTGAATGAAATCAGCGGTGGTTCCCAAAAGATTCTAGCAGTTTCTGGATCATTTTGCAGTATCTTAAAGTTATTAAGAATGATGGCTTTAACTGGGTTATTATGCGGGTGAAATGTGAGGGTGAATGGAATTCTGTCATTCTTTTCCTTTTGTGACGTCTGTAGTGCTGACTGTTGATCAATCGGCTGAGCGCGGTGATGGCCCGATTGAACCACCGAATCAGGATAGCCACGTTTCTCGAAAAAATGGCACATTTCCTCTGATTTGTTGGAAAAATCAGAGTCATCACTACATAGACGTCGAAGTCTAAGAAATTGAGAATAGGGAATGGCGTTTTTGACATGAGATGGATGTGAAGATGAATACAACAAATAACTGTGAGAATCGATGGGTTTGTAGTGCACACTGGTACACAACCTGGCACTTTTAAATGCGCGCGCTCGCGATGCAAAACTTGTCCTTTCATTCAAAATACTGACAAAATATCGGGCCCTAAGCGATCTGTTAAGATCACTGACCGTTTCACGTGTACCTCCGCAAATGTTATCTATTGCATAACCTGCACATTATGCAAAAAGTTATACATCGGCGAAACAGGAAGACGACTAGGTGACCGATTCCGAGAACATCTTCGTGATGTTGAGAAAAATGACAAAGACGCATCCAAACCTGTCGCTCGGCATTTTAATCTCCCTAACCATTGTAAAGAACACATGTCGATCTCCGGCCTTTCCCTACATCAAGGTACCACGGAAAGCCGTAAAAATCTCGAGCAAAAACTGATCTTTCAAATTGGCACTCTTAATCCCCACGGTATCAGCGAGCGCTTTTCATTCAATTAATTTATTCCTGTTTTTCACGTTACCATGTTACCACCAATAGCGTAGCTCCATTTTCTGTATATAAACCATACACAACCCACAATTCCTCGATTCGCTCCGACGAAGGGCTAACGCTCGAAACGTCAGCTAGTCGAATCCCTGTACGGTGGTCAATTAACATTATCAACTCCGTAAATAAACCAAATTTTGATGATTTTGAGTGGGTAAGGCCAACGAGACCATTTATGAGGTTTTCAAATGTTTTTTTGTTTTTTTGTTTTTCGGTGTTTGTCTATGGCTGAAATGGATCACAAAATGATATTTAATGACGATTTAGATCAGATACATGGCCAACAAGACAATTTTTTGTATTTTTTGCAAAGGGGTAAACCTACGGTTTTGGGTCAAAATTTGACGAAAATTTGACGGTTCATGTTTGTTTCCCACCGACGTTTCCCACGTTCACGTTTACCTTCTTTAAACTGCTTGCTAGGTCCAGTCTTCGCGGGTGTACTACAACTACCAGACGTCTTTGCGCGTGTGACGTCATAATGCAAATGGCGGATGAATAACCTGGTCAAACTCAACTCGGCTCAAAAGTCAACAAATACGGCGCCTTCATATATGGTAAAGATGCGTTTTTTTGGGCTTTCATGCTAAAACACCGTTCGGGGTACGTTACCTGTAACGGATATGCAGCGAAGAGTCCTCGACGTGCTCTGAAAGCGATGATGGAGGGACATCATGCGCCCACGTCTCTGTTCTTATCTATCAATAGTAAATATCCAAACAAAAAGAATTCAGAAAGTTCATACCATTCAGGCAATTAGTAGCGATGCAGTAATGATCTTTTAAAAACTAAAAAAAGTATCTTGAAGATAATGGCCTCGCTTTTTTAACGCTCATTATAATTTTTTGTAGCCGCAAGTGTGTTGCCCTTAGAACTATCAGCCTACCACGTTTTAATGGTCTCTGCTGCAAATTGCCTAAAATAGCTCTATTTGTATACTTGATGTTATATTGGGTTGATACTATGACATCATCAGTCATCTCATTTGCACATTTTACACATTTTTGAAACTTAAATATCTCCGGAACCAATGTAGATATTTTACACATACGGAAAACGGCGTTTTTAATCTTTCCTAGAATTCTATGCGATAAACTTAAAAAATCAAGGGATAAAAATTGGATCATAGTAGCACTTTAAAGATATTTAGCTTAACAGTTACGTCGAAAGGTCTCCGCATTCCAAGAATATTTGTTAAAGATGTTAATTTGTTTTTTTTTCCTGTTTCAAGCCGACTTTGACTTTGAATGCGCCGCAGCTAATGAGGAACCAAAATCTCTTGTTTCAATATTTCAAATTACAACACTATCGACCAGGAAGTTCTAAATGTATGGCTAATTACTTTTTACTGAGTAAATAGCAGCATTCTAAATGGTTCCCTGGGAGGTCCATATTATGTGTTACAGACCCGAAAGACTAACCTCTAGCGAACGTGTTTTGCCGTTCCTTTTCGTTTTCATATATTAACAGATAAATACGTGAAAGAAACTTTTTCTGTGTTTAAAACTATGAATATTTTACTGTTAATATTAGCGGCGTATTTACAAGTTTGACGTAAGAGCAGCGGACTGAAAAATGTTTTTGTTCTCATAACGAATTGTAGATGGTATCTGTCTCGTTCATGATTCTAAAAAAGACGATATAAAATCTACTAAATTTAATCCAGGTTAATCTGTTAATGTTAATGAGACATTTGCGGATCCCGGAAGATCTTAATTCCAAGGGTTTGAGTGCTAGGTCCACTACAGTTTGTAACTTTGTCTGCTAGAGAAAAGCAAACAAAGCTATTTAAGGTTTGCGCCATGTGTAGCCACTTAAACCTGTCACTCAAACACATTACATTCTCCTACAAAAGGACAATCAAGTCCAAGTATTGTCATTTTCAAACCGAGGGCTTTACACTGAGTCACAGCGATGGAGTTGAATCGCTATCTCGTCTCTCACGTCTTTTGTTTTGCAGTATTACTCCATTTGGCTTTGGGTAAGTCCACATGTATCTTAAATTTGTCTAGAGCTGCCTTTTGGGTACGATAAGGTGACTTTTCTCTTGCATCGATTTTATTTTTGTGTCCTACAGTATGTCCTTAGTCCAATCAGCTTCTATGTTGCCTTCACTTAGCTTCCTTCTTATATGTTATTTGTTAAGTTAAATCAGTGGAAGCCCGAGGCCTACTTGAAGTTGAGTTTTGTTTCGTTTAAATTTGTTCTAAATTTGAGCTGTCTGGAACTATGCGTAATACGTTTCTTTACCTACAGAATGGCAAGAACGGAAATTGATTACGGGTTGAAAAAGGGGCCTACCTGTTTCAAGCTGCCATTTTAAGTCTTGAAAAAAATCGCTTATTAAAACTGTTCGCGATTTTCTCTCCCTGTAATACGACAATCAATCCAAGCGATTTTATTCTATGTGTGTTGGAGAACGTGTGAAAAACGGTAATATATATTCAGTAAATTATAATTCTAGCACAATTTTGGTCTAAACCATAAAAGGCCTTTCATTCTAAATATGTCAACATCAGTCGTTGGGGTATCAAAAACTGTGCACATTTTTCCATCGTTTCTTATGATGTGCACAGTAAATACAAGAACTGTTGAAACGATGTATTCGCCGACAGAACTGTGGTGGCATTTTCTATTTAAGGCAATTTTTAAGCAGCCTTTTTACCTCCCTAACTCTAATTCAGTTTTTCCTCTTGTTACTGATGCCGTTTGAGTTTGTTGCGTTACTTGTTCGAGCCTTTGACGATGGCTTAGCCTTAAAATATTTTCGAGTTAAAATCAGTTCTCCCTCTACTCTGGCGCGAGTTTATCTAAACTCCAGAAAACGTTTCGTGTCAGAAAGACTATTCAGGACGTGCATTAGGTTCATTAAAGGATATTGAGAAATAGTTTGGGTTTGTTCGTTTAAAACGTTCGTTGCAATCGGTGGAAAACCGACTTGAAAAATACTTCTCGCACCTGAAATGGCTTCTGAAATTTTGATAAACGAACGCCTGGTGAGGTACTAGTTACAGCGCATTACTAAGGCGGAACAGGGAAGGTCCCTTAATACCGGATATTTCTTCTGTTCCTGTTCCGCGGGTTAAAACTGCGTGCGACCATTATCCTCTTTCCTCAAATAACTCGGATTTGCTTTTGACGTAGGTTTACTTTGAACTGCTGAAACAATAATAATAATAATATCTTAAATTGAGATCTAAATAGGTATTATTTTTAGTGTTATTAAGAAAGAGTTGTGTTATTAATAAATTTCTAAAAAAACAAAAGAAATAATAATGATAATATAAGTTAGCTAACTAAGGACTGCCTAGCTAAGCTAAAAGTACAACTATACAATTGAGCTAACTAAAAGTAAAACTATGTAAAACATCCATATATACAAGTTAAAAGTGATCTGATCAATATTCATGAGTTACAAAGTGTTCAACAACCACTATTGTTGTCAATAAGGCTTGAAAGATCTAATCAGTTTATTATTTTGCCTGGAATGAATTACTTCATTCAGTTCAACAAGTTAACGAACTTTGAACTGCCATAAAAGCAAAATAAACAATATCGCATAGAAGTACCCCACAAGAGCCCTCATACTGATCAATGGTCACACTTTAGGATTTCGTCCACAGATTAAAAAGTTAGAACCACCTTGTGCAGCATAATAAACAGCACCACAGGAAGTACTGCTCAGTAGCTTTCATTTGAATGGTCACACTTTAGGATTTCGTCCACATATTCAAAAGTTAGAATCACCTTGTACAGCATAATAAACAGTACCACAGGAAAGTACTGCTCAGTAGCTTTCACTTGAATGGTTACACTTCAGGATCGTACTCATAGACTCGAGCAAGATGCTTTTTACTTAAAGCTTGTTTGATTGGTCGAACTCAAGGATTCATCCACAGAAAGAAACTTCTACAATAAAACTTAGAAACTAAAATTTAGAATGAGAAAACTTAAAAAAAAATTAGAAAGTTCTAAAATGCATTAAATAGTAGTATAGAATGGTACATTTTAATAGGTCCTATAAAGTAACCTGTGGAAAGTATAGCGTAGGCCCCGTATCCATAGTGGCAGAGAGTAGAACGTATCAACAAATCAAAGTGCGCGTTCATCGAATGACAAGTAGTTGAGCCAGAAGGCGCATTTTAAATTATCGATGTTTGAGAGTAAGACTGAAACTTAATTAACAGTTAAGGTTCTGCAAGCTATACTGAAATACGGGGAAGTAAATTAAAATTGTATTTAAGGGCTTCTTTGCCTTCTCATTCTGATGTTTTTGTAGTATAGCCATTTCACTTCGTCTTACTGACACATATTAAAACTCATTTCTATCCATTTTTCTGAATGTGTGGAAAATTTCATTAATATTAACAGAAAGAAATGAGCGAGAGAAATTGCTCTAAGTTGTAATAGATTCCACTTGTAAGCAAGTAGTGATATTAATGATATTACGTGATAATATTCTGTTCTTTTTTTGCGCCGCATATGCATGATAACATATCAAATCTTAATATACACAACACACAGTCCAATATCCAGAGAAATAACAGGATTATTACATGGTTGCTGTTTGTTACGCACCATTGCGACCTTATAAAATAAGAGTCTTTAAGTCTAAATTTTACGTGGACATATAAATTTAGTAAATCTGCGATGCTCAAATACACGTAATGACCATCATATCAGGGCACCCAACGACAAGTTTCGGCAGATATCTGTTCGGTGGAGGGTATTTCGCCTTGGGCTTTCGGCGTCGACTAAAGAGTGCACTCGGGTTTTCGTAACTGAAGCGTGGCATAAAAGATTCGCAATGGGGAAATCGTAGTCCCTGAGGTTTTTGGAAAGGTCGTAAGCTGTGTGGCAGTCATAAAAACGTCAGCTAGCATTTTCCGAAAGAAAATAGTCCCCTAGAAAGTTCATTTCAGCTAGCACTTTCTCAAAGGAAGATTTCATGTTTTCTTCATTATCGTCTTTCTTGTCATCCAGACTTTACGGGGGAGGGGGGGGGGTACTAAAACAAATTTATACGGGGAGGCTCCGCCCCGAGGTCGGCGCCTTACCCTTTTATATAACATTTTTGACAAAAGGTACCCCTTCCGTATACCTTCCATTGACAAATGGTACCCCTTTTATATACCTTCCACTGGAGCAGAACAGTCTTAAGGTATGTGTTCGAAATATTTTAATGAAAGGTCCTTTTAAATACCTAAATGGCAGATTTCCCTGACCTTTCATATACCTGAAGCATGAAAAAGGTATCCCTTTCGGGCGGAGCCTCCCTGTATGGGCCATTATAGGGAGTACCCCCACCCCCACCCCCACCGAGGACCTTAGACTTTCGAATAAATATTGTTTTTTACTTGAACATAGTCTACTGAATTCACTTTTCTCCTTCAGTTTTAAGATCATTCACAGATAAGGATATGATCAACTTTGCAAATGTTTCCATAATTATCATGATAAAAATTACTGACTACTGATGACCAATATCCCATTGCAGTAATGGTCTTTAATTGTAAACGTTCCCAGCATGAATTCCAGAGTATACATCTGTACAGCATATATTGGCAAGTTCTTTTTTTTTTTGCGTGTTTATGGACCGAGACGAAGTCGAGGTCCATAAACAATGCTCCTTAAAATTGCTGAAAAGTCTAACAGTATGTTAGACTATCTGCACCATTAAAAATTACTGCCAATTCATGATCAAATGGCCACAGACTCAAAAGTTAGAACCACCTTGTATAGTCCACTGATTAGTGCAGATTAACCGCAACCATGTTGTTGTCACGACTGCAGGAGATTGTTCCAAATTGGATCTTGGAATGGAAAGTGGATCGATTCTTGACAACTGGATAAATGCTTCGTCTGAGCTACACGCCGGCACAGCAGCCAATAATGGTCGATTGAACTACACTGCAGGATCATCATGGTGTGCATCTACAAATGACAGTAATCCATATCTACAGATTGATCTACAGACACCCTACATCATCTGTGCTGTGTCCATTCAGGGGAATTCACAAGGAGATCAGTGGGTGAAGACCTACACCCTACAGTCATCCTCAGACGGGACAGCTTGGACAGATTATAAGGAAGATGGCCAAGTTAAGGTAGTTTACTCTCACATTGCATAGTGGTTTAGTGGCATCAAAAGAAATTGTACTACAGGTAATTTGGAAGACACTTTGCGGGAGCAGTAAACGAGAACATTTTACCCCAATACTTAAGTGCTACTACGATCAGAAAATCACTCGTCTTTTTTCTTCAAGTTTCGAAAGTGTGTTTGCTTAATAACCAACTCGCGAAATTTCAAGCTTTAATTTAATGAAATCAGTTTTTTATTTTGACTGGAATGTTTCAATTTAGTGGTCCGCCATTACCAACTTCAAAATCTTGAGAGAACTGGATCGAGGACAAAATGAAGTAGAAAGCTCACAAGAGTAAGAATGCAGTGTGTGTAAACCTGGCTGATTTAGTATGCAGCACGGGAATTTTGAGCTTTCAGACTCTCAAACTCGTGTTTTGAATACTTAATAAGCTGCATTCACACACTGCAATTTTAAACCAATGAGCAAATGACGTCATTTTATCCTGGATCCAGGTCTCCGAGGCCTAATCGGTCAGTTATGAACGTGAGTAATGGCGGACGTTAAATTAAAAAATTGTACTCAAACTAAAGTCTTCTGCTTGAAATTAAAGCTTGAAATTTCGCAAGTCGGGTGTTAAGCAAACACACTTTCGAAATTTGAAAGAAAAAAACGAGTGATTTTCTGATCGCAGTAGCACTTTAAGGTTTTATTTCCTGTGTTTTCAGATCGTCGCGTGGCCTTTTAGCAGCATATTTGTGTAATCCTATACAAGACTAAATCTGTTGCAATTCCTAAGTTGAAAATTTAAGTTGCAGAACACTTTAGGGTAAGGAATCTCATTTCCAAAAGTTCCACATGTTTGGCATTTGTTATTAGCATATTTGTCCTTCGAGAACTAAGAGTTTTATACTCTTCCAATTTTACAAATTTTCGAGGAGATATTTTCTCCTCTAGTTTCCGTATCAATGTGCTCCAAATTTCAGTTTAAGTGGTCTAGGTTTTACGAACAAGTTTTCCTTTTACGGTTGTCAAATATGACGGTCGAACTAGCACTCTAGACATCGTCATATCTTATCATCTGTTTTTGTAGATCTTTGAGGGAAATAGAGATCGGAACACTGAAAATAAGAAGATTCTTTATGAAGGGCTTTTAACGAGATGGCTGCGGTTCGTTGGTAAAACTGGCCACAACGGATTTTGCATGAGAACAGAGGTGTTCGGAGTCAAGCAAAAACCAGGTGATTTTTCAGTTACTTTTAAATCTGGACCATACATGCGTATGTTTATCAAATCCCGATCGGCTAAATAATCAAACATTTTCGTCCAACATCATGTTGCCACTCAGCCGCCTCTCTTGCATTTAGATAAATTTCCATGTTTCCATGTTTCCATCGTTATTATATGACTTGCTCTTTCAGCGGTCACGATGAATCAGTTTTCCTTCTGTGATTGGCTACCAGCGAGGCAAGATAAAGGCATCTTGACCGCTCGGGATCAGCCCGTTCGTCCCGCGTTTTACTGTCTTTTAAAAGCGTCCTTTGGTTCATTGCGAACGTATCCTAATCTTGGGTACCCTGTGGTACTATGTGCTGAGATTTTTCGTCCTTCGTGTACCATTACTGCGCCATCTTGAATTACGTCATAAATGATATCGTGAGTTGCCTGACCTCGTAGCGCCTGCGCGTGACGAGTACAGATAACTGATCAAAAGGTTCCCGTAAAATCAAGTACTGTTTATGTTGTACAACGTAGAGCAAAGTCAACCAACGTTGGCGTCGTTTAGTACATAATTTTTCCCTCGATTTTTAAGGAAACTAAGGTGCCCAGGCAAAACATAATGACATACCTGTAAGTGATTTTTGTGACATAAAATGCTGAACACATCTTGTATCAAGCACGCTGGCTGTGTCTGAAAATTTTAATATTTGCTGCAAATAAGAACCAAATCCTTATTTTCGCTTCAATATTTCTGTATCATCGCAATATCTGAAATATTATCGAAGCACAGCGCAGGTGAAAGCGAAAAACCAGCCGGCAAGGAATCACACAACCGATCTCAACCCGTCACCTCATATTACATATGGGTTATTGGCCAAGAGTGAGGTCAAGATAGCGGGATATTGGCCAAGTTCTTTTTTTGCGTGTTTATGGACCGAGACGAAGTCAAGATCCATAAACACGCAAAAAAAGAACGAGGCCAATATTCCGCCATCTTGACCGAACAAGCTTGGTCAATATATTAAAGGAGTTATTATACTAGTTGTAATCGTACATCAGGAATGTGCTCGAGTATCCATTGCTGCAGTAGTCTGATGTGATAATAATAGAATCGATTACAGGTTTTTATTATGACAGGCTCTTTCACCGGTCAAGATGAATCAATTCTCCTACTGTGATTGGCTACCCGCGAGGTCAAGATGGAGCCATCTTCACCGCTCGGGATAGCCCGTTCGTCCCGCGTTTTACTATCTTTTAATTGCGTCCTTTGAGTCATATAATAAATCCTTTATTGACCACGCTTGTTCGGTCAAGATGGCGCCTCGTCCTTTTTTTGCGTGTTTATGGACCTCGACTTCGTCTCGGTCGAAAAAAGAACAAAAAGAACTTGGCCAATATCCCGCCATCTTGACCTCACGCTTGGCCAATAACCCATATGTAATTTTCATCCAATAATCCAGTTTCGAGTTCGCAATGACCGCTGAATAAACGTACTGAGAGCGCATTCATAAAGGGTTAGCCTCGACCTAAAGTAAAATATTCACAAATACCGGCGGGAAGGTGCACAAATTTGAAAATTAAACAATAGTCAGAGCTGTAAACAGATGGAGGCTAACCCTGTACAAATTCGTTTCAGTGCTTTTATTCAGCGGTCATGTCGAACTCGAAACTGGACTATAGAGCGTTTTCATTCACGTGACTACCAGCCACATTGGTTTACTGAGCAAAAGAAAGTATTTGCATATGAATAGAGTTCAAATCCCAGAGGTATAGCTTGGGACGCCAACATGGCCGGCCATTTCTTTGTTTTGGGACACCAACATGGTCGACGTGACTTCATGGGAAAACATTCTATGTTTTGTGTTACAAGGAAATGGTTGATCGTTTAGCCACCCCTGCCAACGCAGTAAACAGCAACCAATTAAAAATTAGTACTTCATGAATACACAATTTTGCTAATGATCAGTTCCTGGTGAATTGTGGGTAGATCCAGTCTTTTGTGGGGACAAGCGGTCAAAATTACAAATATCAAATACGTCCTAAAAAGGCCGTTTGTCCTCACAAAGGACTGGATCTATCCCCATTCACCAGGAACTGATCATTGGCAAAATGGTGTATTCAGTGGTAATAGCGGCAAAAGCGTTTTGTGAGTTGCCTTTGTCTGATGTTTCGTCAAACATTGTTTTGTCCATTTATAGCCACCGAACGTTGTGTGTGGCAAAAGACAATAAAATGTTTGATCGTTTGGCTGGCGCTTTACAGAGTGATTGGGGACATCGCCAAATTACAAAGTTAAACCTTACATGGATTTATGCTGATCCGAGTTAAGAATGAGTTTTGGCACATACCTGATTTCGACGAAATTAAAAAAATGAAAAGTTAATTCTTGATCGTAGAGCTAAAAAACCGACAAATGCAACATTTTTGCTCTAGTAATCGTTAAATTTACATGTACTTCTTTAAAAAGGACTCCTCCAAGCGAGAAAGATAAAGAATAAATCGTAGATAGTGCCTGGCTCTTAGGGCAGAATTAATAGAAAGAATTCTACTATTCATAAATTATGCCTCTATCATTCACACAGCCAACATCGCCGCCGGTAGGCCCACAGCTCAGTCCTCTATTCACCCTTGTGGTGAGAGCTGGAAAGCAGTAGATGGAAATCTTAATGTTCGTCATGATAATCGAGGCTACTGTGCACACACCACGGAAGACAACCCCAGCTGGTGGAGACTGGACTTGGGTTTTAATCAGGTGCCAGTGCTGGAAGTGCGTATAGTGAACAGGTTTTCTAACAACCATGATATAGCTGTGAGAAGCCAAGACTACAAAATAACAATAGGTCAGTGCGTTTGTGATAACCAAAATAATCGATCCACGTTGCAGGTGTGGTGCAAATAAACACCATACGAATGTCATTACAACCTGGTCATAACATAGTTTGCTAATTCATTACGCATATTTACTGAGCGTACATCATAATATTGTCGAGCACTCTGACGGCGTGAGCAAACTCGATCCGTTTCTCGCTTTTGCAAGAAGAAAGCTTTTCTCTCGCAGGAGCAGTCTTCTTCCATAAATAATATATTTGGCCGATAAAATGAACGTCGGTAAACGCATGCTCAAACATGAACCAAGTGTCAAGTGATTCAAGAGTCAAGATTGGATCAAGATAGGTATGCGTAAAAGGTGAAAAATGACCTAAAATACATTACCATGATTGATGAATGCAGCTCGGCAGGACAAGAGCACTCCGTTTGAATTCAAGTCGCGCTTCTGCCGTGCAGCACGACAAGGCCTGTCGTGCTAGGTTATAATTATAATAATATAAAACCCCCAGGCTTTCTTTACCCTCGGTAGTATTTATAGCACAAAGGCTAGTGGGGCCGAGCAAATACAGAAACAAATAATTCAAATAAACATAACATGATAAGAATCCCAACTGGCCGGAGGCAAACGAGTTGGCTATTTACAAGGATGACCGAGGAGTTGAACCAGGGACTACCCAGAACAACGCCAGCTAGTGGCTAGAGCGGGATTTGAACCCGGGGTGACCGCATTGAAATCCAGCGCCCCAAACCACTCGGCCATCCTGCCTCCTGTTGTCATACCGAACTTATTTCAATCTGCCAAACTGAATGATTTCAAACGTCGTGCTTAAATCGAATTTAATTCTTGAATTTAGTTCGGCACAGCAATAGCGCGACTCTTGGAACAGGCCGAATTAGAAAGAATGATCTATAGTATCTTGTAGGTTCTCCGTAGATTCGTCCCCTCTTGATTCTGTCTTTCAATGGTAGGTGATAACCCAAATGTACGTGTCAATTCCAAATGCATTGGGAGATACAGCTTCATCAACTTCGTCGCATCAGCTGTGTGTTACAGGGAAAACACTCTACTGAGGCCTGGCATAAGCAGATATCTTGGTATCATGACCACCAAGGCACAAATTCTTCAGCTATGCGAGGTGGAAGTTTACGCCCGGGTAATTTTACAACTGAAAAAAAGTGAACGTGATTTCTACAACATTCGCTAAAGGACCTAAGGGTGCTCTTAACTCCTTCCTCTCCTCCCATAAAAAGGCCAAAACTTTTCGATCCCCTTAAGTAGTGCCTCAAGGAAGCAAATTTGCTGACCTTACACTACCCCCCTTTTGCTAATTGCCTACAAGCATCTCTAAACTCGTAACACACATCACGAAATCGCAATAAAATTTCGTTCAAATGTACCTGTTCAAGTGCGCTTTGACGAATGTTTATTGTGTTTTGACCCATGTTCACACAAAGCAACAAGTAACGATCTTAACAGCGTGATTTTACCAAATTTACAATTCAAACTCCCACACTACAGCTGCTAAGCTTCTTTAGCAAGAAAGACACCAAATGGTCAACACTAAGTGTTCGTCTAATAGAGGAAAAAGGCATCGCGCCAATTTTGACCTCCCTTCAAATATGGCGTTCTATGATCTTTGTGGAGGTTTCCGTAATTTGACGTGTCCTTGTCTGGGGCCCCTTTGAAAATTTTCAGGGTCTTTTACAGCAATTTCTGTGGAGACTGCTGATGTGATTCTTATATCCCTCTGTTTTATTCTACTCCTATCATTCTCATCCTCGTCCTTATTTCAAGAAAATCTGGCACTTCGAAAATCAACGGCTCAAATAAGCACGTTACACGCTGGCGCAAGTAGCGCTAAAGCAGTGGACGGTAAAATCCTCACAAACTACCTAGATGGGCACTGCACCCACACCAATCCCGTTGAAATTAACCCATGGTGGAGAGTGGATTTTGGAAGAGTGGAACCTGTAGCTGAGGTGTACATTGTCAACAGGGGTGATTGCTGTGGACATCGATTGAATCCATTTGAGATATTAGTAGGTAAGATCAGCGGCTATGCTCAGTAGAAGTACTATACTGGAGACGGCTATGGCTATTTTGACCAAAAACACGAACTGTACTCTTTGGTTTTCCGGCTTTCTTATAGAGGCCTTCCAAGGGGGAGGAGCGACAAGCGACATAGCTCCAAAAACAAGCGACAATGTTCTCCCAAAACACCGACAACCGACCGAAATTGGAAGAAAAAGGGCGACAGTTTGCGAGAATTCAGTTTATATTCCTCTTTGTTTTCTTTGCGACTGAGTGACATTTGTCTCTAACTGGAAACAAGCGAGAGACAGAGACACCAAGACCACCCCTTGGAAGGTCTCGTTATACAAACCCGTAGTTAGTCAGATACGGTCTCACACCGGGAACTACATTCCTTGCGATGCTCTTTTCGAATAGTGTGTGGGTTCTTTAACGTCCCACAGAATCAATTATGAAGAGCTGTGAGACGGGGCCTACGGTTTATCGTCCTTATCCGAGAAGACTAGAAAGTCTAACCATTTGCATGTCATTACAAAGGCAGAACTTTTCCCTCAGTTACTTAAAGACCCCGAGTGTTGGTCCGGCCGGGTTTGAACCCGCATCCTCCAGCACGATAGTCCGGTGCTCTACCAACTGAGCTAACCAATCAGTGATTTACTTCAGCGTTCACAAGTTGCGGCTCGCTTTAATTAGAATTTTCCTTTCATTCAGGTACAGTAGCTAGCAATGGAAGCATAATTAATGCCAAGTGTGGTGTTGGTGATTACAGCGTTCCTCAAGGCCGGGGTGCATCGTTTTTCTGTCACCCGGTTTTGTTTGGAATATCTGTAACCGTTAGAAGAACTTCAAGCTCAAAGGAAGCTTTCACGCTCTGTGAAGTTGAAGTTTACTCTGCACGAAGAGGTAAGATATTGTAAATATAAGCAGACCTGCTGCCGCGTGATGCATGTGGATTGTGTTGGCGAGGAACACACGTAGTTATCCGAAGATACCGGAGGTACCATCGACCAGGCGTCGATATACCGAACTACAGGTAGTCTTTTGCTCGGAAGAGTCAATCAAAAAAAGAAAAACAAAAACAAGCAATCTCGAGTTTCGAGAAGACAGCTTAGTATCAAAACCTAGTTGAAGTTTGCAGCATGCAATTATTTCATGACGCACACTAAGATCTTTTGTTATTTATTTGTTTAGCTACAATTTGTGTGGAGTATGTGGTTATTAAAAATATCATGTGTTAAGAGCTTGATATCGCTATTTTATTCATCAGTATTTGTCAGCGTTTTGCGCATTTTTTCGTCATTTCGAGTATAAAATTATCCATTATCTGAGATGGATTGTTTATAGCTTGTCAGATCCAGTCCCTTGGCCTGGAAAGCAGTTATGCATTTCCTGGCAGCATCTTTTCAGCCTCTTCATCAAGTGTTGGTAATAAGCCTTTCAAAGCTCGACTGAATGGGAATGGACATTGGTCACCGAGTACTGACAGTAACTCCAGCGACTACCTGCAAATCAACCTGCCATATGAGGTCTTCATCTGCGCTGTGGCTACTCAAGGAAGTCCAAACACTGATCACTGGACAAAAAAATACAAGATGCATGTATCTCTAAATAACAAACACTGGATCCCTTATCAAGAAAAAGGTGCAGATAAGGTGTGTTCCCCCCTCAGTTTCCATGTCGAACTTTCTTTCAATGTTCTCTCCTCCACTCCGTGCCACTCCTCCCCACCCCATTGCTTTCCACTCCACTCCACCTTTCAACTGCACTCACCGGTCCTCTCCGCAGTCACCTACTCAACTCCACTGTACTCTATCATACTCTATCCCACCCTACCCCACTACGCTCTACTATATTCTAATGTACTCTACCCCACCCCACTCTACTTTACTCAACTCTCCTCGACTCGACTCAACTCGACTCAACTCTACCCTACCCTACCCTACTCCATCCATTTCACTCCACCCTACCCTACCCTACCCTACTCTACTCCACTCCACTCCACTCCACTCCCCTCCACTCCACTCCACCCTACACTATCCTACTCTACTCTACTCTACTCTACTCCACTCATTCCAACGCTACACTGCTCCAATATAATCCACTCTATTCAAACATGCTCCTCTACAGTCTGCTCTGCTCTATTGTTATCTCTACTCCACTGACGGTTTCTTGCTTGGCAGATCTTTCACGGAAATGGTGGACGAAACGACATAGTTAAACACAATCTAGCTGGAATTGTGCGAGCAAGATTCATCCGATTCCAGCCATCTGGATTTTCCACCCGTAAGGCTCTGAGAGTAGCTGTGTATGGATCACCTCTTCCTTCAGGTAAATCTCATAGGAATCTCACATTTGATTGAACGACTTGTAAACCGGCGTAACTTGTGTTACTGTAGAAACAAAACTGCATTGTTGTGAAAATAAGTTTTCCTCGAGGCCATTTACAAAACGTATTGAAGAAGATCAATTCTAAGATATTTTCTTGTCTACAAACACCTGGTTAATAGCAAGTTTCATTACCTGAGTTTCGTTGTAGTTTTAGTACGGTTGGTAGAATCAAGGAGTCGAGGGTGGCGTTGGTGTGAAGGGGGCATAGGGGGAATTCTGTTGTCTATTACTGTGTTGCGGGAAGACTAAATTTAACGCAAATAACATATTGTATAAGCTGCAATGAATATTTAAGACTGTCGTTTTGTTTCATTTCACCTCGAGGGCATTTTAGCTTTCTAACTTCTGAGAATTAATATATGAAAATCGTATATTTGAACTGCGGATTAATGCTTAAATATGTGACTGATCATCGCAGTTATGAACACTACTTAAGCAGTAGTGAAAATAAAGCCTGAAAAAAACACAGGCATAACTTGCAGAGTTTGCCCAGGCTTTATTTTCACTACTGCTTAAGTAGTGTTCATAACTGCGATGATTAGTCACATATTTAATTTCTAACTTCTCTTTACCAGTCCCAACAAGATCACCAACTAACTTGACTCTGAGAGCATTTTCTTCGACCAGCATTGCTGCCAGTTGGGAACCACCCCCAGAATACTCCGTTAATGGGGTCATCAAGGGTTTTAAGCTTTTCTACAAGAGAAGGCACCCTGCTGGTTCACCAGCTACTATGGTATATATCAACAATGCAACCGTTCGTGTTAAAAATGTAACTGGGCTGGACAAATTCACCGATTACGAATTTCAGATGGTGGCCTTCACTACTACTGGTGATGGACCAAAGGGTTCTGTAGTTGTTGCAAGAACCAAGGAAGATGGTAAGAAACTGGCGAAGTTAAAAGCCAAAGTTGCGCTACATGTTGCACTTTCAGAGTGTGGTAGGATTTTAGAAAGTATGCTATAGGAATTAGAAATGTCAAATGAATGAAGTTAGAAAACGGTGCGCAGTGGTCCGCAAGATTTGGAAACTTGCACTTACCTTGGTTTTGCATTGTTCCGCTCTGTGACCATCAAAACTCGCGCTCTCTCTCAAAACTCTTTCTTAACCAATGAAAACCAAAACCAGTGGCGATTTGCACCCACGCATTTTCCCGCGCTTTGCGCTGTTTACTTGTAATTGCTTCGAATTCTGATTGGCTCATTGCACTGTTTCGGTCTACTGTGATTAGCTGGAATATTATTAATTGATTTGCTTTTTGGTTTTACGAAAATCAATAGACCATATTCGTATTGTCGGTATTGAGCTGGATCTAACACGAAGTGGAGGCTCTTGCTGGGGAATAAATTTACATATAAATAGTTCCCCCGTTTAAGCCTCGTGTGCACGCGCCTGAGTTCCAGCTCATTACGGTGGATACGAATACCGTCTTTTGCAAAGAACTCTAACGCTTTGTGATTACCCAATTTCAGTTCCCGTGCGATCTCCTATAAACGTCATAGTGATAGCAACCTCTTCAACTAGTATTACAGTCAACTGGCAACTACCACCAGCAGAATCAAGAAATGGAATAATAAGAGGATTTAAAGTTTTCTGCAAAATGAAAGGTTTTACCGTCTCACCAATTATACTGGCTGTCCACAATGGATCAGCGTTCACTGAAACTGTCTATGGTCTAGAGAAAAACGCCCAATATGAGCTTCAAGTGTTGGCCTTCACTTCCGTTGGTGATGGACCGAGGAGTTATGTAAAAACTGAAAGAACAAAAGTTGGTAAGAAGTTTAGTTAACATTATCAGAAATATAATTGACAGGATAACTTTGTGAGTACTTTGACAACTTGAGAAGATCTGATTTCGTACTTAAGACACTGAAATTGATTTGGTTTATTACAGTAACGATAAATTGACGTCTTGTGAAAACATCCTTTTGGAGTAATGTAATTCAGTATGGTCGGTATCATCATGTCAACCGTGATTAACTGTTTCTACAGAACCACCCACCATAATAGAAGAGGCCTCGCCGTCTTCAGTGATGTGTGGAAAAGAAACGCTGTGTTTGTTGAATTGTCGTGCTGCCAGTAACTATCCAGTAATATACTCGTGGACAAAAAATGGCAAGATGGTTTCAGATTGTGATAAGATCAAAGTTATGAACAGCACTCTTGCTATCACGCCTCACCATGCAAGAGACTATGGAGAGTATGTGTGCAACGTTACAAGCCGTTTTGGGTCCACGTCTTACCGTATTACCATTTCAGAGGCCCTGCAGTCCTCGATTGTTGCTGAGAGAATGAAGGCAGCAGAAAGTAAGCTATTTATAAAATTTGTCTTGTTGCTGCTTATAATGATTCTGAAATTTTCTGAGTAAAATACCCTTTTCATAATGGTGCCCGAAAAATTCTTTTATTTTTATGATAATTAACCTTACTAGCCTCGTTAGCATGGACAAAATTCAATATAATTTTTACTTTAAAGCGAGGTTAGTAAGGCTAATTAACATATATACAAAAAAATCAAATCGCCCACCATTATGGTATAGGTCTAAGCCCTTCGAAGGAATTATTAGCACTTTCCATACTAGAAGACAAAATGGGGGGCTGTGTTGTTGAGAGTTTTGGATCTGCTTGTTTCAATTGTCGGCAACTGCTAACAACACATTGACTCAATTTGTCATGTTGGGCTAAGCGATGTTTAGCGCGGCTTAACACCGTGCCTGATGTAGTTGCGAGTTGTTTGCACCCAACATGTTGGGTCAAACAGTGTTGGATTGGTTGTTGACCGACAATTTTGGGAGCGTTTGAACGGGCTTTAAGAGGGACTGAACAAAATGCTATAGACGGACAGGCTTCGAGAGCGTGGAAAAGGGAGGACACGATTGTGAACGAACAAGTATAGTCAGGGGCACCCAACGAGCCACTAACCAAAAGCTGTAGGAAGACATTTTTATGTACCTTATGGTATGGGTGTTTTAAGTATAGTCAGGGGCACCCAACGAGCCAATTCAACCAAAAACTGTAGGAAGACATTTTTGTGTACCTTATGGTATGGGTGTTTGAAGTCTGTTTAAAGTGATGTTTTCATTAGCTAGTAAAATTTGATCTGCTCGGATCCCTTATCTGAAATTGCCCCAAATCTGACAGAATACAGATAAATATGTTACATGGTGTAGCTACCTGTAACTGCTGCCTCTATTTTGTTTTGTTTCAAACAGTCATGAGCACTATCTTCCGTTGTGTCATGATGGGTTTGTCTGGTGCTGTCTTCCTGTTGATTATTGTAGTTGCAATGTTGGTCATGCGTAAACAAAGAAAATCGCGAAAGAAGAAAACAAAAACCCAACTGATGTACAAAGCCGAAGAACGAAAAAGACCGGGCATACCACGTGATCGCTTCGTATCGCAACTGGCTCCAAGCATTGGACTTCACCCCAGTCCTTCGGAAGAGCAATTAGGCACGTCCCTCGAGGATGGGAAATCACAGAATTTAAAAGGCGACAACACATCTCACGAGTCTGAAACTATGAGCTCAGATGGAGGAAAGCAGCGCGAAAAAGGAGGAAAGCGAGAAGGAAAATTGGAAAACCCCTATGAAGTTCCAATCGAAGTGAACCAATCAGAGCCAGGGAACTACATGGCTCTTAAGAAAAATGCGTCGGTAGAGCAGATATACCAGTCAAGAAAAAAGGAAAACCAAGATTGTGTATATTACAACCGAGGCTTCAACAGGGAGAAGATGGAAAAACCGGGGCACGATTTGACCCAAAACGAATACCAAAGCGGTCCTGGGTATTACAATCGGAGCTGTAATCGAGAGAAGTTGGAGCTATCAGCCCCAGGTTATTACAATCGCAGCAGTAACAGAAAAAAGCTTGAAAAACCGGGAGAAGATGTGTATGAAGAGGCAGATGCCCAGGCCTAGAAAGGAATTTTTTCATTACTATAACATTGCATCTTATCCTTTCATTTCCATTCGGCCCAGTAGCGCTATTTGCACTATACTCACTCGCACGAAGATATTCAGCAATATAGATGGGTTATTGGCCACGCGTGAGGTCAAGATGGGGGGATATTGGCCAAGTTCATTTTTTTGCGTGTTTATGGACCGAGACAAATTCGAGGTCCATAAACACGCAGGAAAACAACGAGGCCTGAAGGCACCTTATAAAGCTATGACAGTGACGCTCGTGAATAAGTACCACTTTTGTTTTTCGTCTCCTTGTAGTCTTCCTGGTGATTTTCCAATTACAGTTCCTCGTATAATATAGCCACGCTGTCTAGGAGCTCAACTGGTATAGACTGCGTTACAGTTCAAAGAGAAAAAATATAGCTTTGAGAATTCGTGGTCGACATCACATTTTCAGATTGTATTCAGTTTATCATGACGTAACATTCAGTGTATTATTAATTTCATACTTTTTTCTTTTTCGTTAAATTGGTCTGTTTTTGGTAATTTATAATTTTGTTTGAAATATAGTGTTTCCACATGACGTCACGGCGGCCACGTTGGTGTCCCATAACAAAGAAGCGGCGGCCATGTTGGTATCCCAAACTAAACCTCTGGAAATTGAACTCTATTTTTATGCAAATACTTCCTTTTGTTTCAGTAAACCAACACGGCCGGTAGTCAGGTAAATGAAAACGCTATATAGTAGAGAAAGCATCCACCCATCCATACATCGACTCTCCTCCTCTTCCTCTCTCCACTCTCTCCCTCCCTCTCTCCTCCCTCCCTCTCTCCCTGCCTCCTTCGCTCCCTCCTCCCTTTCCCTTACAAAATCCCCTTGACGTCCTTTACATACTCATTAATTCACCCACCCCCTAATGTGTGATCGTAAAACACTGTCGACATTTTCCCCTACCCTCGGGCAAAGAATCCCATCCATCTCCTTGCATTCCTCCACACTGTCTCCTTGGTTGGCCCGGGGGTCTACCCCACGGGGAAGCCGATGGCGTGTGCATTAGGACCTCAACAAAGAATGCTCGCGCGGTTGGAAAAAGAACAACATGGCTTCGTGCCGGATGAGCACAGGGATTTTTGATTGCTTGAAACGCGAACGAGTTATTAATATTAAATCCATGTTAAAGTGCCTATCACCCTTAGCCAAATTCTTTTTTTCTTAAAAGTAGACATCAAATACAAGCAAAAACAAGGAACAGAATTGGATTTGAAGTTATTCGCGATTTTTAAAACGCGATCGAAATCACGGTTTTCGAAGTAAAAAAGGCGCCTTAAGGGGACTGGCACTAGCAAGATGTGTGACGTCAACCCGGTATCTTGGCGATAACAACATAACACAAGAAAGAAATAGGAGGCTAACAGCGAGTTGAAGTGAATAACAGTCTTGTGCTCTTCGGTTTCTAGTTAGCTATCTGCGGCAAAATGTCAGAAAGTGACTCCGAAAGGAGCTACGATTCCGATGATTCGGAAATCAATTACATTCCCTGCTATGAAAATACTGAAGTCGAGGAAGCGACTGTAGGTGAAGTGAATGCCGCCTCGCTAACAGAGCTGGACGCAGATACGTATAAGCTCTATGAAGATGAGCCGATAGCGACTGAAGAGTGGGTTTGTGAGTATCAACAAAAGCAAGAGACCCAAGCTGAATTCGAACGAAAGCTTCAGGACCGTTATGAGGGAAAAGAACCCGTAAATTCGTGGTGAGTCAGACCTAGAGCGTAATTTGCACGTTTGCTTCATTATGTTGGGTTCCTATACATTTATCGATTACTTACCGCTGGATCTTCTATAGGTGCAACTGTGGTGAATGCAGTTCTGAGTACCTACAGAACCCGAACGAATTTCAGTGCTGTTTGGAGATAAAAAAAGTGCGTGGAATGCCTGTCCAGCGAAATGGTTATTGAAGAGGTTGGCACAAAGCCGAAATGCGTTACACAACATCTTGCGTTCGGCCAAGTTTGCCTACAGAGGTGGAGTTTGCGGTTGGCTGTCGACAAGTATAAGACAAAAAACAAAACGAAGTATCGCCAGACTGGTACAGAAAACAGGTCCTTCTAGATATAAATCGTTCTTTAATTTGTCGTTTAGAAAACAAAGAGATCAACATGATGCTCATAGTGTTTTCCTTCAACAATCAGCCTCTGGACGTTCGTCGTTTAAAAATGGTATAGCATGTAAAATAAAACCGTTCTGTACATCTGGGAAGGCAGAACATCCACCAACCACACATCTACCCGGCATATTCTTTACGTGTTACAGAAAGTCGAGTGAGAAACTTGCTAATGTTAGCTAATGTTTTTTGACTGAGATACCGGGTTGACGTCACAAGATAGTTAGTGCCCAATTCCTCAACTGCTCCTTTTTGTATCCAATATGGCGGAAAATATCCTTCAAATTACGATTTTCGTCGTCTGATTAAATGAAGACAGAAACCAGAATAGGTTAAATCTCTTCAGAAAACGTCTTAAACATACATAGATTTTTGAAATGTCATATAACTGGCTAAGGGTGATAGGCACTTTAAGCGACCTAAAAACGGTGTTCAGGTGTACCCGCGCCTTAGTCGTGTTCTGTTTCACACTATGTCAACCCAACTTTCTGGGGGAGGTAATCCCTTATATGGGCTATATAAGTATATGCGGCCCCAAAGGGTATGGTTTTTAAGCCGTTTTGGTCTGAAATAGTTTATCGGTTTTGACCATTTTGGTCTGAAATAGGGTATAGTTTGTGCACTGTAGTCTTTAATTGGGTGTGTTTTTTAGGAGACGCTACTTCTTCATCATTAGGCGACAAGACCATCATCAAAAAAGCCCTTCTGAAATTATGTTTACGCCAACCGTGTAGGTCATTTCTGGTCAGGTTTGAAATAGGCTACAGTAAATCGCAGATTCTGGTCTGAAATAGGGTAAGGGTTTTAAGAAGCGGGCCGCACACCCACCCAATCTTTCTGGGACTACCCCACCTCCCCGGGACAAGTTCGCGCGTTTGTGACGCCCTTGCTACATGGAACTTGCGGCACGGTATGTGATGGAGGTCGGCCATCTTGCTCGTCCAGTCGCTCGTCCATGGAAAAGGTTAGTGGACGACTTCGCGTACATATTACTCTGTCAACTATGGATTTTCAACGGCATTTTTCAGACAAAGTGGACCTACGTGGCCTCTTATCCTCTTTTGAGTTCACAGGTTGTTTCACAAGCAAAGATCGACGGTTCAGGGTTGACAGCTATAAAGCTCTTCACCCTGCTTAACACCACTCCGCAACAAGCCGATCTCAACGATCTCGATCTCGAACCGGTACGCTTTCTCTGGTTCTTCTAAATATGTTGTTAAGTTAATGGAGGTTCCTTGTACCTTCATATTAAATTAGGACTTATGTTAGCAGCAGGGTGGAGATTTTCCTTCTAAAGTAGTCTTTTATTGAATATAATGCGCATGTCGTCGGCTTCCCGTGGGGTCGATCCCCGGCAAACCAAGGGGATTGTAAAATCAGTCAAGCAAACTTGAGGAATTTCCCCAGGGGGTCAGGGAGTTTTGCAAGACAACGTCCCCAGGGTGAGGTGTCTCTCAACAGAAATATCCCCTGACATCCTTTTCAAACTCATGAATTCCCCACCCCCTAATCTTTGATCGTAAAACAATGTCGAGATTTCCCCCTACCCTCTGGCAAAGAATCCCATCACTCTCCTTGTATTCCCCCATATATCTCCCTGGTTGGCCTGGGGGTCGACCCCATGGGGAAGCCGATGACATGTGCATAAGCTTAATTGGTTCAAAACGTGATGAACGTTCCGCCCATCCACCCAAAATAACTGCAGGCTCACTAAGAGTGCTAGTTTGTATTGGCTGCTAGCTGGAATAATAAACAATTATTGGACGAGGTTGAGCAAAATATCGTTTTTTGTCAGTGGCGAGCATTTAACTACGCATGAGCAGAATATTATTTGCAGCAAAATCACAGTTGGACGGTACTGCGCACGAGCAGACCCTTATTTGTAGACAGTTATTTGTAAGTCATGTCGTAGGCTCTGGGCCAATGAAAAGGAAGGGAAAAAAGTATTGAATGATAATGCCACTTGTTGTAGCCTCTATTTAATCAGCCAACAACGTGATGAACCACACGCGATTAAAAATGCTTCAACTTACATGCTGACTTAAATAAAATGCACATGTAATCGGCTTCCCCGTGGGCCCGGGCTAACCAGGGGGATTGTAAAATCAGTCAAGCAAACTTGAGGAATTTCCCCCGGGGGGTCAGGGAATCTAGCAAGACAAAGTGCCCTGGGAGAGGTGACTCTCAGCAGAAAATCCCCATGACATTGTTTGCAAACTGGTGATTACCCCATCCCCTAAATTTTGATCATAAAGCAATGTTGAGACTTTTCCCTACCCTCGGGCAACGAATCCCATCCATTGCCTTGTACTCCCCTGCATATCTCTCTGGTTGGCCCAAGGGTCGACCGCTCAGGAAAGCCAATGACATGTGTATAAGTATTTTTGTACAAAATAGTTAACAAACAGTGAGCCTGGAAAGAGATTGAGGCACAAAATGTATATATAATAATGTATGGGGCTGTGTGGAAATTTAACATGAATTGAACCCAAGAACCTCAAATGTAGTTCATTCAAACAGTTCTATCTTAGTTTAATTTGATTAATTTCATTTTTACAGGCTGCACAATGTCACTATCGCTCCCAAAACACAGAAGTGAAGAACGGACAAGCCAAGGAACTACTGGATATATCATATGTTTATTTTAAGTTGGGCCACTTAGATTTTAAACATGGAAATGGGTGCCGTATGAAAATAATTTTGCTTCCAGTAAATAACCATTTATGATTTGTTAGTCTCATGAAAGGACCACGCATTAGATTTGCGTTGGGTTGAAATTTGACAAAAAATGAATTTTTTTCTGTGTTTGTGTATGGCTTAAATGAATTCACGAAATGATAGTTGAGGATGATTTAGAGTGAGTAAGGCCAACGAGACCATTTCTAAGGTTTTCAAATGGTTTTTTTTTTAGTTTTTCGGTGTTTGTGTATGGCTGAAATGGATCGCAAAATGATATTTAGATATGATTTAGAGCATATACATGGCCAACAAGACAATTTTTTTTTTCAAAGGGGTAAACCTACGGTTTTGGGTCAAAATTTGACAAAAGTTTTTTTTTCTCTATTTGTGTATGACTTAAATAGATCAAGAAATGATATAATATTTCAATAATGATTTAGAGTGGGTACAAGGCCAACAAGACCGTTGCTGAAGCACAAGAAAAAATGGCCACGTGAAATCGGGCGGCCATTTAATCTCACACCAGTTTTGTTTTAGCCTCATGCTCGATGAACGAAGTAGCGAAAGAGAGACTGCAACTTTAAAAAGTTGTAATTCAATCCACCAGACAGCTGATAGACTAAAAGTCTCGTAGATCTCAAAACCCTACAATTTTCAGAATTTATCTGTTGATTTTTATGGATCTTTGTTCTTTATGTTGACACACAAATTTGGTTTCTGAAGTGCCAGAACATTGGCTGCTGTTTAACATCCTAGAATGTTCTGCCAGGCTTCTTTTTCAAAGCAGGTTGGAATTTTAGCTTGGCAGTTTGAGCTCAGGAAATTACAGATACCTCCACGAAGCTCAGCATTATTTTTTCTCATTTTTTGTTTTGACCAGAATTTACTTTAACTAGTACCCTGTGATTTGCCCAAAGATTGGAGAGGAGGGATACTTCGGATTTAATGCATCTATGGTTTGCCCCAGGATGGGGGGGGAGGGGGGGCAGCCCATGGGAAATTTGACATTTTCAGATTTTCAAATGTCAATTTCCCCACCCTTGGGTCGCCATTAGAAGTTTAAATTCCCACCTCAGGCACTAGCACAACCAATTTTTCAAGATGGCAGTCAAGTCAAATTTCACACCCTGGGGACCACTGTGGAAGTCTAACTCCCGTGGGTTGTCCCCCCCCCCCCACTCCCCACCATCATGGGGCAAACCATTGATAGGTGCATAAAGTGATGAGGACATGTCAAGGCATATAAGATAATTTGGCAACTTAATGAACTAGATACACAGTAACAATCATGCTGTACATACACTGTATTAGTGTCGCAGTGGAGTCCATCCCAATGTGTTACACAAAAACAGGCTTTCAGTTTGTACTATTGTTCCTCCCTATTGTCATTTCATCTCTTCTGGGGATAATAGCAGGTTCTATACTTCAGCAGGGGAACTTTAGGGGGTTAAAGCCCAAGGAATTGTGTTTCGTTGTGCTTTTTGCCCCTATTTTCATCTCCCTTTTACTTGAAATTCAGAGAATTCGCTGAGAATTGCCCCTTGGGATGTACGAGCTAAGTGTCAAGAGCATTAATTTCACTTGGAATTAGACTTTGTGAATGAAGATTGCTACAGGTTATTCAGTTTTGATGCAGGAAACGGATTTTTTTTTTTTTACATTTATTTTTACAGATGGCAGCCATCAGGGAATTTCCTTTCGAAAAGTAGTACCAACAGCGTATTACACAGCACTTCTAATATAAAGCGATGTAAAGTTTAATATGTGAAAAGTATATCTACAAAGAAAAATCAATAAAAACTGCAAAATTTACTTGTATTGTTGTACTTGACTGATTTTGAACTTGGAATACATTAAATGCAAATTTCCATGATTGACGTCAACGCTGATAATAATTCACGAGTGACGTTTCGCCACAAGTACGTACAAGTTGGCACTAAAAAAACACGAGCTGGTACCAAAAGAGTACGAGCTGGCACCAAAGAAGTACGAGCAGGCACCAAAACAGTACGAGCTGGCACTAAAAAAGTACGAGTCGGCACCAGAAAAGTACGAGTCTTTATTTTGTTCGTCTTTATTTTGAATATTCATAGGTGATTTTCTCCTTTTCTACAAGAGCTCTTGCGTTGTCACTGACACACCATATAGAGCTCATCCCCCTCTTTTTAACACACTTAACCATTGCTGGCAAATCCCCATTTCCACCGAGTTATTAAGGCATGAATATCAAAACAATAGGAATTGGTTAATGAGCTGAAAAGGGATCGCTTCCATTTATGAAACAAGTAGGAGCCGGTACCAAAAAAGTACGAGCCGGTACCAAAACAGTACGAGTTAGCACCAAAAAAAGTAAGAACTGGCACCAAAAAAGTACGAGCTGGCACTGAAAAAGTACGAGCTGGCACCAAAAAAAGTATGAGCTGGCACCAAAAAAGTACGAGCCGGCACTAAAAAAAGAACGAGCTGGCACCAAAAAAGTACGAGTGGCACCAAAAAAAGTACTAGCACTAAAAAAGTACGAACTGGCACCAAAAAAGTACGAGCTGGCACCAAAAAAGTACGAGCTGGCACCAAAAAACAGAACGAGCTGGCACTAACAAAGTACTGGTTTTAGCAGTAACACTCACAACGCGGAATCAGTCGAAAGGAAAGTCATAAATTTGGCGCCTAAATGTCTTCGTCTTGCGCGCGGCCAAACGATCGTATTACGATTGCTTCAGAAGACACGAGTGTCACGGCATTTCCTACGTGATCAGCATTGTCCTGAGCGGACTCATTCCCAGTCCACGGGACACCATTTAGTGAATTTAAATGTACTTTGGAGGGCGAAAAATTCGGCTTTAGTTCATTTTGTCAAATGTCTTTTGTCATTTCGTAATCAAGACACAACAAGCTTCAAAAATTCATGAGATTGTTTTACTTGATAGGCATTTCAAATAAAATTTGATATACCTGGTTACGATTATGTAACACGACTACAGGAAAATAAGGGGTTAGGCAACGACGACAGCAACACAGCAAAAACATCATTTCAAAATACATATACGAGCTGCTGTAACTACCGTAAAAGCTCTATTTAACCCCCCTCTCTAAGCCCCCATCTCTAATAACCCCCCCTCCCCCCCCCCCTATCCCTTTTGGGACACGAAAATTATTCCCTCCTATTCCCTCTAACGAAATACACTTAATGAGGCCCAGTTGGTTTGTTTTTAAACAAATATACACATACTGGTTTCTTCTCGGTATTAAATAATAAAGTTTTACTGCAGTTGTTTGAGATTTGTACAGAAACTATTTAATACGAAAACGGCGTGTTCAAAGATTTGAAATAAGCCCCCCTCTCTAATAAGCCCCACCCCCGTTAATAAGGCCTGAAATTAAATGTATGTATGTTAACTTTATTTTGACACGGTATATTCATCAGTTACAAAATCCATCTTAATTACATCATAACCTAACTAACCTAACTATATCTAACATTAAAAATATCAAAACTATAAAAACTGCTTTACATGAATGCCGTGTTTCTAAAAAACATAAGTTATGGAAGAGGTTTAAAGTAGTTAAGTAGATGAGTAAAGTCGTTGAGTGATTCTGCCTGCCGCAGATCAGATGATAAGCTGTTCCAAAGTACCGCACCGCTGTAGCTAAAACTGTTTTTCAAAAAGTTGGTGCGGGGCAATGGAACAGCAAGTTTGTTCACGGAGTCCCTCAGTAGGTATTCAGTTATGTCAGACCGGTTGACAAACAGCTCGCTTAGATACTCCGGTGTAAGACCATTTAAGGATTTGAATACCATAAGAGCTTTCTGCATTTCACGCTGAGTGCTTAATTTTCTCTACCCAAGTTTACTAAATAAATCTAAAGCATTAGCATCATAGCTGGAAAAAGTCAAAATTCGTGCAGCACGATTTTGTAATTTCTGCAATTTATTTGAGAGTGTTAAGTTGCAGTTTCCCCACACAACACTGCAATAGTCAAAGTGTGGCCGCATTAAGGCATTGAAAATAAGCTTCAGAATTTCGGGAGGTACAAATGAGCGGATTCGTTTGAGAGCGCCGATACCAGAGGCAATTTTCTTAGTTAAGTTCTCAATGTGAGAGCTCCAACTGAGATTTTCATCTATATAGACGCCTAAGGATTTTGCAGTGGATACTTGATTAACAGGAACACCGTCAATGGTAAGATTCGGGGTCTCGGAAGAGTATTTAATCGCTGCCTTGATCCAATAAGCATAAATTCAGTTTTAGTTGCATTCAATGTAAGTTTATTAGAGACAAGCCAATTATTGACTGAATCAAGATCTCGATTTAAAGCTTCGTCTATAGCGGTTATATTGTTGCCTGAAAATGTTAGATGTGTATCATCAGCGTACATCCTAGGCTGCGAACTTAACAGTTTGGTAAGTCATTAATATAGATCAAGAACAACAATAGACCCAAAATTGTCCCGAGGCACACCGCAACCAAGAGGTAACTTGTCAGATAAGGAACCATTAATAAAGCACTTTTGCTGACGGTTATCAAGATATGACCTAAACCAATTTAGTGAGTTCCCATGAATACCATAGGAACTTAACTTAGATAACAGAATATCATGATCAACAGTATCAAACGCCTTTTTAAGGTCAAGAAACACAACGGCATTTACGTTTCCTTTATCGATATTATAGGCCCAACTATTGGATGCCTCCAGTAAAGCTGTGACCGCTGAGTGAAGAGATCGAAAACCCGATTGATGAGCGGCGATCATGTTATTTTCAGAGAGGTAAGCATACAGTTGATCATAAATAATCCGTTCAAACACTTTCGCCACAACAGGGATGACTGAAATCGGACTATAATTATTCATGTCCGCTCTTTCGCCTTGTTTGAACAAGGGAATGACTTTGGAACATTTCCACTCCTCAGGGAAAACTCCAGTGACTATCGATAAATTAAAAATTTCACAAAGTGAGTGGGGCTTAATAGACTTATACGGTATTTGGCGGGTAAAATGCGTACAAACTATCCTGGAACTATATTAGTAAGAACGGCGTTTGCTAAATGCGAAAGAAAGAAATAAAGAGAGACGTTGTTTTGCATAGGACGGCGATCAAAGGTACCAAACTTCGTTTCACCTTGAGAAAAGTCTTCGTTCGATACAGTAACACCCGGCAACTAAGAACCTTGGATTTTAATAACCTGTTAGGCTAAAATTTGCCAGTTAAGCCCCCTCTATGTAAGAACCTGTTTATCCTAAAATTCGAAACAGGTTCTTCTTTTCTAAAATCTATGAAAAAATTCTGTACACTTGCGCAAATAATATAATTCAACAATGCTTTAGTTCTTCTTTTTATGGTCATTTAACATAACTTCCAATTTGGTATGCAGATTTTATATGAGGCATAAGCTGGACCACTAGATACTCTTAACTATACTTCCTTTTTCTCCTTCAGATAATAACAACCTATTTAAGAATATAAATAGCCTAAACTACCATTTATATAAGAACCTATTTAGGCTAACTTGGAAAAATAATGGTTCTTAGTTACGAGGTTTTACTGCATTTGTTTGTTCTGACAATGATTTTAAAGAAGAGAACAGTTTACCGTCAGAGAATACCTCACTGGACCGAAGCCAGATGAAAATTGTTACCGAGGCAATACCAGTAAAAAGACGAAAAAAACCTTTAATATTAAATTGTTATTTTTTCGATGCTTCCGCAACTGTGAAACTAGACAGCCTGGTTATATTTTTCTTAAGACATACATAACAGGTAAAATTCAACAGTTTTAACGAGGCAAGTGCCTCGGTTCGCCTCACACGAGATACGGCCCTGCCTCAACATGGAACAGAGATTGTTTGATTGTTCAATAGTATTACTTTGAAAAAACAGTGACGTCAAAGAGAGATACAAGGTCACACGCGCAGCGTGTTCGCCGAACCAATCAAAAGCCATGTAGTTTGCCTACTAAAACCAATCACAAGGTTATTTGCACGCTTGTTGTTGTGGTTCTGCTGTTCACGCGTAATCATTTCAAAGTGAAAAGAAAATCGTTCCAGTACACGTGCAGGGCAACTCTTTGCTCATTCAACCAACTGCTCTGTGGCGTTCTCGTTGCTGTTGCCGTCACCTTAAGGCTTCCTCTTGTTGTTGCCTAGTATGGCAGCTGCAGTTTGCAACTGTCTTAAAGAGTTAAAACTTAAGCGTTAACTTATACTTAACTTAAACTTAAAACTCTTTAAGCCCAAACAGTGATCACCATCTAATTTATCCTCATAATGTCGCAAATCGATCAAAGGTGTATGCCATGAGAGTGACGCCAACGATCACAAAAAAGAGATGTCTTGATGTGTAACGATATTCTCCCAACTAGATAAATAAATATATGGAGAGAGGTTAGGAGAATATGAATGTTGATTTAAGAGGCTTGTTGCCTAGTATGGCAGCTGCAGTTTGCAACTGTCTAAGAGTTAAAACTTAAGCGTTAACTATACTTAACTTAAACTTAAAACTCTTTAAGCCAAACAGTGATCACCACTAATTTATCTCATAATGTCGCAATCGATCAAAGGTGTATGCCATGAGAGTGACGCAACGACAAAAAAAAGAGATGTCTTGATGTGTAACGATATTCTCCAACTAGAATAAATATATGGAGAGAGGTTAGGAGAAATGAATTTGATTAGAGACTAAAATGTCTATAATAATACCCACTTGTTCAAAGCACGATTATATATATCCTTTAAAGGGCCACTGTCGTGGGAATTTTTATTTTAAGTTCGTTCATATTGTGAGTACTGTTTTCTAAGGCCCGATTCAGACGCCGTCCTTCAGCCGAGCCGAATCGAATTCAACGATAGGCCGACCTAAATTAATTAATCCCGGCAGAATAGGCCATTTCTGAATTACCTTAGGCCTCTCTTTCAAAGCGAGGCCAAAGTAAGTCGGAAATGGCCTATTGATCCAGACGCCGAACTTTATTCGGCCGAAATTCGAGGCACACATGTCCCGAGTAATAGTAACTAAAGAGGTAGATTTCAAATTATTTCTTGGAAGGAAAAGGAAACTAGTAATATTTTAAGGCGATTTTTTTCCAAACACAATCACAAAACGTGATGAAAAGGTTAGCCTAAGTTTTCATCCATTTCCTCCACGTCATCCGTTGCCACAGACAACCGCAAACAGTTTTAATGCATACCTTAAGTAAAAAACTGCAAAACTTTTCAAACCTTTCATTGTTGCAAACACTTCTTTGGGTTTCTCCTCTGCTAACTATGGTTAATCCAAATTACACGGCAGTGCCCCTTTAAAGTTACCTTTAAAAGAATTCTCGCTGGCGAGGGAAAAACCCCGGTTAACATTACATCATGGATTAGCGTTAATCGTCTTTAGAACAATGGGCCTGTTCATTTTCTGTACTTGAAATGAGTTCAATGAAGTAACTCAGAGGAAACCTAAAATGTGATCTTTAAAAATTCTCAGCATAAAGATCGCGATTGATAAGCCTTGGCCACTTAAACCGCTTACAACTACCATTAGGGACCTTAAGCAACGACGATGACGACGGCAACGAAAATGTCATTTTAAAATATAACTTGTCCTTTCTGTAACTCTTTCATGATTATTCCAATGTGTTTTAACTTGGAAAACCCTGGCGATATGTCCAGAACAGGGCTCGAAATTAGCACTCGCAAACTCGCGAAATGCGAGTGTTTTTTGAAGTTGCGAGTCTAAAAAAAAGTTGAGGTTCCTCCTTTTGCTAGTAAAAAAAATCTCACTAGCAAAACTTTGCTAGTGGACTAAAAAGTTAAGTTAGAGCCCTGCAGAAACTAAATTACTACGAACGACGTCAAAGTAGGGAAAGAGAAAGAAAAATTTGCCGTCAAGCGCTCACGTTCTCAAGAAATCATAAAATTTGGTCATTTCACGTTGTTAAGGAGTTTAAGAAACGAGGACGGCGACGGCAACGAAAACGTCATTTCAAAATATAACTTCTCGTTATGTAGCACTTTCGCGATTATTCCAATTTGTTCAACTTGTAAAATGTCGGCGAACTATCCAGGAACTAAACTTCTTTGAACGGCGTTAAAGTAAAGAAAAAGGAAGAAAAATTTGCCATCGTGTGCTCGCGTTCTCTCCACAACCTAAATTTGGTCATTTCACGTTGTTGTTTTGAAGAGGACGGCAAAGAAATGTACCAAAATGTAAAACGCACGAGCAGAGCCATTGTTTTTGCTATTAACCTATTGTTTTGACGTTCTCGTTGACGTTCCGTTCGTTCTTAAACTCCCTGTTGTTTTGCAGAGGACGGCAAAGAAATGTACCAAAATGCAAAACGCACGTGCAGCGCGATTGTTTTTGCTCATTAAGCCTATTGTTTTGTGGCATTCTCGTTTGTCGTTGTCGTCCTCGTTGCTTAAGGTCCCTATTATCGAAGTCTGTAGGCATCCTTCATAGCACAAAATGGCAATTCCAAGTTTAGAACTATAAGTATCACCAGCGATATTGCGGCTAGGATCCAAATTCTGTGGTGGCGGAGTCGATTGGTTTGTATTCGTAAGAACCTCTACCATCCATGTACAAGACATACTATGGAGAGATAAAGATAGACATAAAACAAGTTACAGAGGGCGGCTACGATTTTCTTTCCCACGTCAAGCTATCGGGGAGAGCACAGTCGGTTTTAATCTAGGATAAGCTATGCTTACTTCTGGCTGTTTTCTTACTGGCCTTTGAAAAACGTCCATCTTAGCTTTAACCGTCTTTCCCTTTACCTGACCGTCAAGGTCAAGATAGTTGAGGGAGAGAAAATAGTTCTCCCCGGAAAAGTAAATACTGTGATGGTAAAAAAGAAAAGAGGGTCCTAATGTTAGAGCGATGAAATCTTTATATAGGCAGTGACATCTGGGGTAGTTTCATTTTATCTTTGATACCGAGAGATATGGATTATGGGATTGTTTTGGGGGACGCGATTGTTTCTTCGCAATAGGCATCCCTAAAGAATCCCACAATCGCTTGCACGGTCACTAGGTCCCAGTCTTTCCAAAGCGAGCTATTCCTAAAAACAACACGACCAACGTCAAGACTGGCGCTCACAGAATACAACGACAAACCTCGTGGTATTTCCACAGTGACTTGCGATGTGAAACAGTGAAGAGTGTAATGCCCACCTAAAATTGTTCAAGAACAGGATTAACAAAACTCATGTGGAATCTATTTCAACACTGTTAACTAGATATTAATGCAGATTTTATTGCTTGGCAGGGCTATAACGAGTAGCCCCAACCCCACCCCTACCCCACCCTCACCCTCACCCTCCCCCCCCCTTACTCTCCACCCGCACTGGCGTGAAACGAAAGCTTGCTCGCAGGCTATGATGGCATTTACATTTCGCAAGCTGCAAAAGACCTGTGGATAGATGTACATATGGTAAAATAAAATGAGACCTGCGGATGAACCCTTCAATGTAACCTTGAAAGCTATAAAGAAGAGATCTGGAAAGACACCTTTGCATGTAACCATACAGATAAAAACCATTACGAGCGTATCATTATGTTCTACAACATGTCTCTAACTTCTCAGCCTGTCAATGAAATCATTGCGGGGTGCTATTAAAATTGAAATTCGTCTTCAGTCATTTCGTGTGTCAACTTTGAGTCTGTACATGAAATCCAAGTAAAGCAATTCGCTTGTCAGTGTCTTGCGAAATTTACCCAGTAACTCCTCGATTTTGATTACACACCTCTCTACAGCGAGTGTACATGAACCCTTCGACATCCACGCTAACGGCACTTGTGCATTCATCGAGAATAGCGAACTGAGGTTTGTGGTAGAAAAGACGGGCCATCTGAGAAACAGGAAGTGAAAAACAGTGACTTAGAATGACTTAAACTCGAATCAAACTTTCTATCTGATGAAAAGGAGCAGCTAAAAAGGTTCTCCTTCGGTCCAAGAAACTGTTGGTATCTGTTTTGTCTTTTGGTGGCTTGGTGGTTGGTGTGATCAAGTAAGCTGAAGCCACTCTAAAGGGCACTAAGGCCACAAGGTAGCGGGCATTACCCCTTAAATCTACCAAAGCAAAGATTGGGAAGTGAAGTATCCTTGTCACTCCAGCCACATCCCACAAGCTTTACGTTTTCATTGCTTGTTTTATTGATATGTGGGTACTTGAGCCTGAGCATTAGCCATGCCATGCTGATGAGGCCTAACAAGGCCGAAACAGCTGTCCATGGCTGCTAATGCTTGGGCTCAATCTTTGATTTGGTAGATTTAAGGGGTAATGCCCGCTACCTTGTGGCCTTAGTGCCCTTTAGAGTGGCTTCAGCTTACTTCATCACATTAATTTGTGAAGTATCCTTGTCACTCCAGCCACATCCCTCAAGCTTTACGTTTTCATTGCTTGTTTTATTGATATGTGGGTACTTGAGCCTGAGCATTAGCTATGCCATGCTGATAGGCCTAACAAGGCCGAAACAGCTGTCCATGGCTGCTAATGCTTGGGCTCAATCTTTGCTTTGGTAGATTTAAGGGTAATGCCCGCTACCTTGTGGCCTTAGTGCCCTTTAGAGTGGCTTCAGCTTACTTGATCACATTAATTTGTGAAGTATCCTTGGTTGGTTGGTTGGTTGGTAGCTTGGAGGGAGGGTGGGTTGATTGGTAGCTTGGAGGGTGGGTGGGTGGGTAGGTTGGTTCGTTGGTTGGTAGCTTGGAGGGTGGGTGGGTTGGTTGGGTGGGTGGGTTGATTGGTAGCTTGGAGGGTGGGTGGGTGGGTGGGTTGGTTGGTTGGTAGTTTGGAGGGTGGGTTGGTTGGTTGGTTGGTTGGTTGGTAGATTGGAGGGTGGGTGGGTTGGTTGGTTGGTAGCTTGGAGGGTGGGTGGGGTGGGTGGGTTGGTTGGTTGGTAGTTTGGAGGGTGAGTGGTGGGTTGGTTGGTTGGTTGTTTTTGGCAGACGAAACTGTATTTTTGCTTCGTTTAATACAGGACCAAGAGGAGTTCCTAGTATTGGCATTGGTAAGACGGGCAAAAATTGCAAGCAACTACTTACAGCCATTCTTTGCTTTTCACCACCGCTAAGTACATCCATCCAATCCTACAAAATGATAGCAAGAAAATAAATAAAGAAATATGTTAATGTAGAGAACTGCGACCACTGATACGTCCAGCGAATGTAAGAGCGCTTTTCCATTGAGTGTCGTAACTCCAAAACCAAAGCAATTGCTCTGACCAATCACAACAGACCCAAATAGTGCAACTGATCAATCAGAATTCGAAGCAATTCCATGTAACTAGCGAAAAGCGCGGGAAAATGCGCGTGAAGAAGTCACAATTGGTTTTGGTTTTTCTTCTCATTGGGAAAGTGGCACGAGCTTTTCCATTATACCTGAATTGTGTCCCAGCTTCCTTCTCGTTCGAGAATATTACCAAGATGAACCTAAAAGAAGATAGTGGAATTACTAAAGACATCAACAGGAGCTGAGTAATTCAATGCTAACAAAAGTTTCCCCCTGGCTGACAACCATTGTGATTACAATGACAATTTTCAAAATTTTCATAATTTAACTTACCTGGTTGAGGAATTCTTCAAGATCTTGATCACTGAATCCTTTTCTGTGCAAATCTTCTTTACTGTCAGGATAAATCACTTGATCCCTCAGCGTCCCAAGAGTCATGTATGGACGCTGGAAGATGAAAGAAAAAAAAAACAGTGAAGTAACGAAGGCAAGAAAGTGCTCGATTACTTACTCAGTGTAAAATAATGTGGATTTTTTCACAAGGCGTCCACACGGAGGGGGAGGTAAGGAAATAATGAACAGTTCGTATCATTTATCTGCCCTTGGAAATCCGATTTGAGCCACAAGAATAATAAAATACCATGACGAGGGTGCTGACTTTTATGTTAACTTTGACTTTAATTGATCTGAATACTCGCAATACTTCGTCATAATACGAACAGTCTTGACTCCATCAGGCTTCATCTCACAATATCAAACATTTTGACAGCTGGTTCATCTGTGATTACATTAGGTTCCGCTTGAACGCAAACATCAAAAGAAGCCTCATGTAAGTACAAAGGAAAGAGCTGGGGAGGGGTGGGTGATAGTGGTTGGTAGCATTGAGGTTAGGGCAGTTTTCAATTGAGTGTCATAAAAATATAACCAAAGCAATTACTCCAGCAAATCACAACAGAGGCACACGGTGAGATGAGCCAATCAGAATTCAAAGCAATTACACGTAGCCGAAGCAAAGCGCGGGAAAATGCGCGCGTGCAAGTCGCAATTGATTCAGTTTGGTTTTGCTTCTCATTGGTGGAGAAAGTGGCGCCAGTTTTACCAACCAATCACAGAGCGACGCAAAACCAAAATAAAAGCACGAAAATTTGGTTTATCAACGGAGTTGATAATGTAAATTGATCACCGTACAGGGATTCGATTAACTGACGTTTCGAGCGTTAGCCCTTCGTCGGAGCGAATCGAGGAATTGTGGGTTGTGTATGGTTTATATACAGAAAATGTAGCTACGCTATTGGTGGTAACATGGTAACGTGAAAAACATGAATAAATTAATTGAATGAAAAGCGCTCGTTGATACCGTGGGGATTAAGAGTGCCAATTTGAAAGATCAGTTTTTGCTCGAGATTTTTACGGCTTTCCGTGGTACCTTGATGTAGGGAAAGGCCGGAGATCGACATGTGTTATTCAAAATAAAAGCACTTCACTTTTGATACTCAATTTAAAAACACTCTTAAGGTGAAGGGTACTATGAAATGCTTACGCCACTCACCTGTGGAACATAGAACAGCTTACTTTTGTTTGGTTTGACCAGTTTACCGCCGAATAGTGGCCACAACTGTTTGACATCACAAAAACACAAAGTAACGTTAATCAACACTCTCAATGCACCTTTACCAGTATCTACATGGTCGCTTTTGAGGCTCGTAAAGCAAAACTCCTTTCCAAGAAGTGTTGTGTGACGAAGCAAAGAACACATGGGTAGTTAACCGCGGTAGAACGTAAAAAAAAAAAAAAATACGAAAAAAATAAGAAAAGTCCTTGAAGACAGGGTTGTGAGTTTGACAGATCTCTCAAAGATGACAAGTCTTTCGAGAATCTGTGAATTTACGTGTCATGTTACGATTTACTAAAATAAATTTTGGGTCTTTTTGAAGCGAAGTATATGAAGACGGGGAGGCGCTGTCTGTCCTCGTTTGCTGTTGTGACTTCGTTAGTTAAAACTCACAGACTCTCAGCAAACTTATCAGCTTTTAACTCTTAATGTAAAAACCTTATCTTTAATAACGGGATTTTATCTTTCAGGTTTCACCGCGGATAACATGGGTAGGATACCACCCAGTCACACAGTCCAAGTTTCCAGGCCCCACTCGTACATGTGCTTTCTATCCCGAGATGCCTAGCGTGAGAGGAACGCAACCTACTTCTTCCCATTACTCCTCGCGCGCTGCTCTCCGAAAAAAGTCGTAATTTTACGTCACTCTCGACGCGTGACCTGATAATCTTCAATAGAGTGCAATAGTCAAACAACGCAAAAAAAATAATCCCATGGGGAGGCAACCAATACCCTCCCTGAGCGAAAGCGCCAGTTTGCAGGTTCCTCAGATGATAACAGCAACGGCACTGGTTTTCTTTTCTAGTGAGTTTGATGTCTCACCTCTCCAAGGATTCTAAAAAGTGAACTCTTTCCACAGCCATTTGGGCCACAAACTAAAACATTCATTCCGGAACGAACCTGAAAAAGCCAGGACACAGAAAAGAAGTTAATGAGAAAAACGGACGTTTCAAGCGTAAAGTTTCCTTTGGGTTGCGATTAGCCACAACATTAAAGCTCCGAGGATGATCAGTATCTAATTTCTCCTGACAATATCACTAAATGACCAAGCAGATGGGTAATGAGAATAAACAAAATGATCACTAGAGACGAAATGTCTTGATTTTTTAACGAATTCTCCCAGCTAACAATATAATGTAAACAAAACAGTAAGGAGATTATATACACTGATAATATGACTTCAACTGCTGACGCAGAAAACACAAGGCAACGTATTAGTGTCAGTAGTGATGCGGTTAGCTCGCTTTCATTGATTCAGTTGTAAGGCGCATTTCGCTAACATGAAAACAAAAGGCATTGTATTAAGTATTTCAGTACCAACACCACAACAGCATTAAACCAAAAGAAGCAAGCTTCTGCAAAGACAAACGGTGGGTCCCCTTTTCCTGGAAAGCTAACACAATAAACTTTTTACTGTATTCGGGAATTATAGGTAATATTTACCTCGAACGAAAGGTCGTTTATCAGGACATCACCATTTGGAGTGACCAGCGGAACATTTTCAAACCTGAACGAAACAAAAAGAACCATGCAAACATTCTATCAGAAAGAAGTTTGCTTGAAGTTACGACCGTTATATCATAAATTTGTTTCATAAATTTCAAGAAAATAATTTAAGGAAGAAAACTTTGCAAGGACGTATTCGCGTACTGTGCTCACCTGATCAAATGGTCAGTTTCGACGATTTCTCCTTTACTGGGATCTAAACACTCTGAAGAAATCCTATCTGTAAAGGATAAGATACAAGGTGACCGTTAGCATTAGATGTAAGCAACTTTCTTAGGTCAATCTGCGTAACCTTTTCCGTCTGTGGATGAAATCCATTCAAATGAAAGCTGAGCAGTACTTTCCTCTGGTGCTGTTTATTATGCTATACAAGAGGGTTCTAACTTTTGAGTCTGTGGATGAAATCCTCAAGTGTGACCATTCAAATGATAGCTACTGAGCAGTAATTTCCTGTTGTGCTATTTGTTATGCTGTAAAAGGTGGTTCTAAGTTTTGAGTCTGTGGATGAAATCCTAAAGTGCAACCATTCAAATGAAAGCTACTGAGCAGTACTTTCCTGTGGTGCTGTTTATTATGCTGTACAAGGTGATTCTAACTTTTGAGTCTGTGGGTGAAATCCTAAAGTGTGATCATTCAAATGAAAGCTACTGAGCAGAACTTTCCGGTGGTGCTGTTTATTATCCCGTACAAGGTGGCTCTAACTTTTGAGTCTGTGGATGAAATTCTGAACTGTGACAATTCAAATAAAAGCCAGTGACTAGTGCTCTTCTGTTGAACTGTACCTGGTTTTGAATCATCTCCTTTCACTTGGTTTACAGTTGATAACATGGTTCTTTGGTATTTTCCTCGATTGAGGTCCTTAAGTACGCTCATTAGTTGCGACACTCTGGAAGTATAGCTACAGAAAAACAAATGGAGACTCAGTCAGTCAGAGTTATTGAATAAACCTCTAGAAGAGGACCAACATAATAAGACGGAGCAACAAAACAACCTTCATCAGTCTTGTGCGAGGCATGTTTTTTGGGTATTCGGTGTTTTGATAAATTCAAAGGGAGCTACAAATCGATACGATAGGCCCATAAGTCGATTCCAAGCACAACCCAAAACGTTTTTGTGCCGAATTATTGGACTGCATGGACTGTCCGTATACAAAAACGAAGGAGACTTGCACCAAAAATTTCTCAAAATGGGTAGCAATTACAGCCAAGTCTACTGAATTTTTTCTTCTTGCTAAAACTGTACAACTTTCCCACAGATGCCTTGCCCTTGGTTGGAGGAGAATGCCCTTTGTTAGTCAACCACCTCCCAGTTGCTCACCCGGCCAATGTGGTCAGCTCTCTTCCCGCCAAAACGAGTCGGCCAATGGCTTCCGCCATTTTGACCAACATTCGACCACTTCTGTAATAGTCCTGTGGAGGGCAAACAGTTGAAGTTAGAAATTGTTGTAAGAAAAAAAGATACTACATGGAAAAATCTGTAACACCATTTTTAGTGTATGAAATTTGAAATTTTAAGATGCAGTGCATACAAGTGTCACGGGTTCAGGGGCACACTTTCGAAAGATAGGTGACTTCATAGACGATTGCCGTTTAAATTTTCATGTAGCGGGTATCCATTAAGTCCATTATTTTTATTTTATTTTTTTCTCGGGAAGCTCAGTACTTCCTCTAGAGATGTTTAAATATGAAACTAATATACACTGTATACGAAATTTTATGGGAGATTGTAAAATGTTTAATAACCATTTGTTAAATAGGAACGATTTCATCTCGTTTATTCTTTTTCTTTTCTGTTTCCTTTTTAAATGAAAAAAATATAATTGTGATATCATCACAATTAATATTAATGACATGTAAATAGTTATTATTTTTATTGTCATTAATAAAGAGTTGTGTTATTTTTAGCGTATGCTACATGCTAAATCTTTAGAGCGTCTTTCAATTCAGGGCAGGTGGTCTTGTGAAGTCAATAGGTTATTCTTTGCTCGTAGAAAGGCTTCAAAGCTAAATTATCTCAACATCCTTTTTAGCAAGATTGTAGTAGCTTGGACCCATGCGCTTGGCTTTGTCCCAGACTCCTACAGCCGTCATGTGGTGGGGGACACAACACCCAAGTTAAACCTACCTGCATTTTCTCACTGTGCGTACTGTTGACATGTCTTGTGCTGTCCTTACTCAGGAAAGGTCGACTAACGACAGAAAAACCAACCACAGTCGCTATGTCTGGAATTAAGTAAAAGGTAGGATATATGAAAAAATGGCAAAAACGTTTTTAGCCAATTTAAAGTTTTTGCCGTTGCTACAGCCCACATCATCACTAGTCCTTTTGCACCAAGTGGTGCACAGGGCCTCCTAAGAGGTTTATATAACCAGTAGAGGCTCTTGGGACAGGTGGTCAGTCCTCGGCCCAGCCTCAACCCAACCCTGAGATGTGTGTGAGGTCTGACCACAGCACCAGGAACTAATTTCCCACTCTTTTCGATCAGTGTGTGGGTTCTTTTGCATCCCCTTCAAGTTTTACGTGTGGAGGGGAAGGATACAAGACAAGACGAGGACGCGACGTCAACGAAAACGTTATTTCAAAATATACCTTCTCTTTATTGTAGCACTTTCGCGATTATTCCAGTTTGTTCAACTTGTAAAATGTCGGCGAACTATCCAGGAACTAAATTTCAGTGAAAGGCGTTAAAGTAGAGAAAAAGAAAGAAAAATTTGCCATCATGTGCTCACGTTCTCGCCGCCAAAACCGGTTAAAATTTGGTCATTTTACGTTGTTTTGCAGAGGACAGCAAAGAAATGTACCAAAATGTAAAACGCACGTGCACAGCGATTGTTTTTGCTCATTAAGCCTATTGTTTTGTGACGTTCTTCGTTCTCGTTCTCGTTCTCGTTCCCTATAGGGGGATTCATGCTTGCGTCATTGTTTACATTTTTGCTCATTTGCATACGACTTTGCTTAGAGAAGGAAACACGTTAGATAACGAGCTAGTGAAATTTAACACATTGTGAAATTTTTAGCTCTTTACGTGTAGTATTCAAGGAGATATTGTCTTCCAAAAATTGCAAAATTTCTGGGTGGCAAAAGCACTAATGAGCTCATATATTCTTTGCAAAATTTTAAGTTTTTAAACCCGCGTTGCACAAAAAGTATTCAATACATGAGGTTCATATTTATTGGCAGAGTTATTCATACTATGACCTTTCAGTATTAAGAACTGATTTATTTGTAGCTCCATCAGAAACTGAATTGTTCATGCTAATGAGGCAAATATTGTAAACAAGGATTCCCCTATTGCCCAATGACACAGACGTTGAGCACACAGCCAGCCTCATCTTACCAGTAATTCTGAGCCCAGTCCAGTGACTTACCAGCTGAATCAACTGGAACCAGCCTCCTCCCAACCCCGAGATGTGCGTGAGGTCAGACCACAGCACCAGGACCTAATTTCCCGCTCTTTTCAACCAGTGTGTGGGTTCTTTTGCGTCCCCTTCAAGTTTTAGGTGTGGAGGGGAAGGATACAAGACCAAGACTTATTTATGTCAATAGGGAGTTTAAGAAACAAGGACGCGGTGATTTACCAGCTGAACCAACTGGAACTTCCATATTTGTTGTTGGTAAATTAAATGGGTGCTCCAGTTAAATGCATTTAAGCTAGCCTTTATATCAGTCGTCATTTGGCTCGTCACACAGCTACACTGACTGAATCCTCTCCTTTTCGCGTGACGAACCGAAAAAAATGCCTACATGGCAGACTAGATTTAAGCTTGTTTGGTGTGTTAATTTTACTTCAAGGTGCTCACACCCTCTTTGTTGTGAACTGTCGAAGTTCTACATGTACTTACACTTTGCTATAACATTGTCGATGATGCCCATACTAAATCTGAACTGAATGAAACTTCTAAGATGATTCACCTGGAAAATAATGACTCACAATAAAAAACATTGTAAGACGCACACTTCTACATGTACAGCTGTACTTCTTCATTTTTAGTTTAGAATTCCACCAATCACTCAGAAGCAGCTTTCCTCTGACAGAGTGCAGTGAAAAAGTGGCCAGAAATGGAACCGATAAACTCAATTGTCATTCTCCTCACACATACAGGGATTTTGTTTGGCAGTCACTTCTTCTCCAGACAGAAACCATGAGAATTGCTCACTTTAGGCGCTTTCTATATTGATGGTCTATATATAGGTATGTGCGGCCCCAAAGCCGGTATGGTTTTTTAGCCGTTTTGGTCTGAAATAGGGTATCGATTTTCACCATTTTGGGCTGAAATAGGGTATGATTTGTGCACTCCAGTCTTGAATTTTATATCCTTTTTCGAAGAAGCTACTTCTTCATCATTAGGCGATAAGACCATCAACAAACGCCCTTCTTTTTTGTCTTTTAATTGTGTTTACGCCAATCATGTACGTGAAATAGGTCTGAAATAGGGTAGGGAAAATCGCAGATTTTGGTCTGAAATAGGGTAAGGGTTTTAGGAAGCGGGCCGCACACCCCCACCCAATATTTCTGGGATTACCCCCCCCCCCCCGGGGGGGGGGGGGGCAGCCACACTGGTCAGTTTGTGAAAAGGCAGTCAGTAATTCTACAATGTACTTACTCTTCTTAAGGAATCATTTGGAGGGGAAATACACCATTTTGAAAGGAATTTCAAGAACAGGGATTCAAAGTAATCAGACCTGCAAATTGGCGTATCTGCATTAACCAAGTGGCTGGTCTGAGCGGTCAATTCTGACAAACGCAAAGTGCCCTATTTTCCAAAGCATGTCATAGCCATAGCCCACATTTACGAGCTACGCTCATGAATTCTTAGCTAAAACTGTGGCTTAACATCGTCTTTAAGTGAAGTACTGCAGAGTGGACCCTTACCAGTCTCTGAAACGTGTGCTCAATTGTTAGCTTTTCTCTTTTGCCTCCTTGATAGAAAGCTATTTCCTCACTGAAATGAAACATTAGTATTCAGAGTTGCAACTCATCAAGATAAAAAAAAGTCCGCTAAATTTCCTGTGCATTTTTGCTAATCAGAAACAAACCTTCACTGACCACCCAAGAAAACCCCTTGGATAAAAACACCAACTACAAAGCTTCAGAGATCAGACATTTTTTGAGATGACATTTCCTCTACCAACACGGCCGAGACTCTTTCGCGGTTCACCAAAACTACCGTCGATTGCATCTACCCGTGAACGCACCCGCCCAAAACATGTTTTCACATGATGTCAAACGTCTGCGTTTCAGGTGTCAAACTTTCAAAGTTTTTCCGCCCAAATGTGAAGTTCCTTCAGTGTTCTCGTCGTTCAATTTACTGTCAACGCAGTCAAGAAATCTGAGGAAAGTCAGCGAAAATCCTTTCAGTGATATATATGGCGAGCCGAAAAAGCACTTAAAAGTAAGACGCCTTTTTGATAATTTCTTCCTTTCTTGTTGACTGAAAACATATCCCTGCGAGTACTGAAACACTAGCTGAAATTTCACATTTGGGCGGGAAAACTGTAAAGTTTGACACCTGAAACGCACACGTTTGACGTCACATGAAAACATGTTTTGGGTGCGTGCGTTCACGGGTAGATGCAATCGACGGTTACATTTTATGCCTTTTCACTGACTTTCAGGTAAAGTTTAGAATATCTCCAACTTCGTGCCTGACATTTGACTCAAATGATGTCCACTAACTGATCGACTTTGAACGACTTATGACTCTTATGTTGATGCCTAACTTACATTGTATTCCCCGACTTTTCCAGTACCATAGCAACTCTCAAATTAATGCCCCCCCCCCCCCCCCACCCCAGCAAGCAAAGCCTACATATTGTTTGCCCACCGCTTTTAACCAAAAAACCTTCAATACCATCCATCTGTGGCACTAATTTTATGACAATACAAAGATGCTACAGATTCCCTACCTGTTAGTTATCAGTCGAGAGTTCACATATCTGAACTCGCCTTCATGGTGTTGTTCTTCAGCCGTCATTCTTCCAACTGGCCGCCGTAATCTGTTTGCAAAACAAAATCATCACACTCAGTAATACTCTTATCGTTTGATGGCTTACTGCGACTATTACTGAAGTCCAAAACCAGCGAATGGTAGAAATAAATGTGGTAGAAATAAAAAAATGATGAATGCTGCGTGAATTCTTTTCAAAACACACTACTGCACCTTGTTAACAAAAGTCCTGAAAAAGCCAAGTACCCCAGCATGATGGCTGGCCCCTAGAAAGATGAAGAAATACTCACCATAAAAACAGACACCATACAAAATACACTGCACATGCATTAAATTTCAAATCCCAGTACGGTTTCTCCACCAAATAAAGTGGGTCTAACTTAATGTCAAAATTATTGTTTATAGCGTTCTAAAGACTCGATCATTTAGCAATTGCCTCCTGTAGTGGTATACGTCTCAGAAAAGTATTATTTTACAAGTAGAATACCATAGAGGTCCGAAAGTAGTGGCACCTGTTACTTTTGGAATAATTAGCAGGCCTAAGCAGGCCTAAGCAGGCCATAACTTTCAGGTAGCCGTTACTTTCTGGTAGCTGATGAAATACGTGAGTAACCCAGGAAAAAAATTATGGTAAGATATCTCGTAGCTGAAATATGTGTGAAATTCAAGGAAAAAATATGATAAACACAACCATGGAATAAGCATAATTATATCACTTGAACTCTCCCTTTCCCATGGATTCTTAGGCATTACTCTACAGTAAAACACTAAGCTGTTCCATCTCCATGGTGATGAGGGAACACAGCTTCCAAATCTCTTTCAATGCTTACAGCTGTATCTCAAGCTCTGTATTAAAGTTCTTTCTTCACGAAGACTTTTACATGTACACACATGGAATTGCTGGTTGCCATGGTATTTTCAACTGGTCTATTACTTTTGGGGGGCTGTTCCTTTGCAGTGGGCAGTTACTTTTGGTGCACTAGAAAGTTCCCAAAAAGTCAACTTTACTTCTGGAGGCATGGACTATGTTTGGAACTCCACACTATCCAATTCCTACATGTAAGCTTTTATATTAATTTTATGACACATAACTAATAAGGCCTCCAACAGAATAACACCACTCCTAAAGTGACCCCACCCCCAATATAAGACAGAAAGTTAATTATGGTAATACTCTTAAAAAACTCATTAATAATTCATGAAGAAAATACAAAAGAAATTAATTCTTAATGAGTGTCTTTATATCTGATAAAGACACAGCTAAATTTTACATCTGATTTTCTAGGCCAAAATAACCCAAAATCTAAATTTTAGTGTAAGAATGGATAGATGAACAGTAAGGCTTTTTAAGCCGTTCAATAAATTCTCAATTCGTGTTTTATCAAGTCCTAAAACACTCGGCTGCACCTTGTGTTTTAAACTTGATAAAACACTCCTGCTCATTTATTAAACATTACTTACCATCTTGTCTATCACACAAATAAAATGATTACAAAACAGTACCTGAATACCAATTGCTCCTGACAATTTCTGAATGTAAATTGCTATGTCAAGTAGTGGCTGCAAATTATCAGATAAAAAAATGAATGTAAAAAACCAAGGAATGAAAAAACCAGTAACCATGTGCTCTGTCACGTCTTCTACAGACTCTACTCTAAGAGCTACAAAATTCTTTGAGTCCTGTGATCTTGAAGTCAATCTCCTTCACCCAACACAACTTATTTTTTGCAATACTGAAGATCTTAACTGCTGCCAGCAAAAGTATGCAAAGACAATCTGACTAAAGAACAGTTACCAACATTGTCCTGTGTACTCTAAATTGCCATGTACACATAGTTCATGTACAGCTGTCAACTATAATTCAACTATAATTGCAGCTTGCTAAAAATTAATTTGTAGTTGGTGATCGAAATGCTTGCCCTCAGCGTACTACACCCTGTACTATCATGTTAGCCTAACAATTGGACCAACTAAACAAAGGCATAAGATGACTTCCTTACGAAATTTGGGGTATTTGAAGCAACCTACCTTGCTAACATTGGAATAGAGTTCTGCAAGACTGTTGCAGAATTTGTCCACATCCTGTATGTTATGAAAACAATCAAAAGTTACAACTACTATGCTTACAAAGGGATTAGCTGCAGACATGAAAGCAGCTTCTTACAACATTAACAATGATTGTTACCACAGTGAAATCACTCAATGTGGATACCCCTGTAAGGCAAACACCTTCATCTGGTCCTGAATAAATTGCCCCATACTGTATTCTCTGTAACAAAACTCCCTCTAAGGCAGACACCTCTGGAAGGCGGACACCTCTGCCTGGCCCTGACTGAATTGCACCATACTATATTCTCTGTAATAAAACTCTCTCTAAGGCAGACACCTCTGTAAGGGCTGAATTGTCTCATAACTGTACTCTCTGTAACAAAACTCCCTCTAAGGCAGACACCTCTGGAAGGCGGACACCTCTGCCTGGTCCTGACTGAATTGCACCATACTATATTCTCTGTAATAAAACTCTCTCTAAGGCAGACACCTCTGTAAGGGCTGAATTGTCTCATAACTGTACTCTCTGTAACAAAACTCCCTTTAAGGCAGACACCTCTGGAAGGCGGACACCTCCACCTGGCCCTGACTGAATTGCACCATACTATATTCTCTGTAATAAAACTCTCTCTAAGGCAGACACCTCTGTAAGGGCTGAATTGTCTCATACTGTACTCTCTGTAACAAAACTCCCTCTAAGGCGGACACCTCCACCTGGCCCTGACTGAATTGCACCATACTGTATTCTCTGTGACAAAACTCCCTCTAACGTGGACACCTCTGTAAGGGCTGAATTGTCTCATACTGCACTCTGTAACAAAACTCCCTCTAAGGCAGACACCCCTCTAAGACGGACACCTTTGCCTGGCCCTGACTGAATTGCACCATACTTTACTCTAGCTCTGTAACAAAACTCTCTCTAAGGCGGACACCTCTCTAAGAAGGACACCTTTGCCTTGCCCCATGATGTACTCATTGTCTGTAACAAAATACCATTTAAAATACAGTACATATGCAGTTTAAATTTGCTTTGGTTTGAAACATTTCAGCCCAATTTAGTTTCTACCTTCGTTGCCATAATCAGTAGAATAAAAAAAACCCTCACCTGTTCAGAATATGTGGAACAGTAATTTGCTCAGGACATTACATGTATGTTTCCAATTGGGGTGAAATTTAATAATAACGGCTACCAAGACCTCTGATATAAAATAACACTGCCCATTGCAGAAGACATTACTTTATATATAACACTGTATGACCTCAGTCTCTACATGTAATTTGTCACACCTGAGTAAGAAGTTGATCTGCATTTGCAATCCTGTTGTCCAAGTTGCTCATTTTGTAGAAAGTGAAACACCTAATTAAAAACAAGAGAAGGCAAATTATTATAAATATAATTAATATATAATGCACTAGTAAAATTAAAAAAAAAAAGAATGAATGATTTTATGTAATATTTAATAAATGAGTAGGAGTGTGTTAGGACTTGATAAAACATGAATTGTGATTTATTGAACGACTTCAAAAGCTTTACTGTACATCTATCCATTCTTACTCTAATATTTACATAGATTTGATGTTATTTTGGCCTAGAAAATTGGATGTAACATTTAGTCAAGTCTATATCAGAAATAAAGACACTTTATTAATGAGTTTTGGAATTAAAATTAAAAAATATTAATAATGGCATAGTCCTAAAGAGTCATGTCACAAATATTTGAATTTTTGAAATTATGGGATTTATTGAGATTTTCAGAAAGAGCAAGATGAAAAATGCTTATTGCCAAAAATCAGCATTTCAAGGCAAATATTTCATATAGGAAATAAAAAAGAAATTAATATTAATTTCTAATGAGTGTCTGATCTGATATACTGATACAGCTCAATTTTAAGTCTGATTTTCTACGGCTAAGGCCAAAATAACCCAAAATCTAAATGTTAGTGTAAGAATGGATGGATGTACAATAAAGCTTTTGAAGCCATTCAATAAATTTGCAATTTGTGTTTTATTGAGTCCTAAACACTCATCTGCATCTCTGTTGTAAACTTGACACTCCTGCTCAATTATTAAACATTACATCCATGTCAGTGATCATAGACATGCAATGTACTTATTCACAACGTCAACAGTATGATTTTCTTTTAACCCATTTAAACCCATTGGCGCCCGTGCTGGCCAATACCGGTAGCACAAGACTCCCATGCTTCAAAACATTGCAACTTTCTCAATCGCACGAATATTGCCTTAACTGTCAGTTGTGAGCACGAAATGGAATGTCCTTTAAATTTGGATATCCAATAAACGCAAGAAACTTAGCGAATTTTACCAAATATGGCCTTTTGAGTTTGGACAAGAACAAAACTGACCGTTTTTAACGTCAAAGAGAAACCACGAAAATGCCCCTTTTTGCCTAGTTACGTTTTTTAAAGAAATCATCATCGAAAAACCAAACTTCAACCATCATAACAAAATTCAGTCCTTGTTCTAGCTTAGAAATGACTTTTTTCATTCATATTCTTCTCCTGCGCATAGATACAGCCTTTTGTTCCAGTGCATTTGGGCCTTTCCGCCATTTTCAACATCTCGACCACATTGCATGCTGGGAAATAATGAGAATTTTTGACAGCACCCGTTCCTTTCCCCAATATAAACTAAGTCTACAGCCACTCCGACCTACAAATGTACCGCCAAAAATTTGTGCTTGTGGTCATCTTCAGTGCTCACAAATTCCAAAATATGCCGCGGTATGTTGAGAAATTCATCAGTAGTCGAGTCCCAAAGGTACTAAGTGTCCGACCGGCCAAATTCCCAGTTCGTTGAGTAACAAGCCAAAATCGACAACAAAGTACATCACCTTGCTCAATTCTTTGAGAAAGTGGACTCTTAGCTACTGTCACGCTTAATGATGCTCATCAGGCAACCACTAAAGATGAAAAATGTCTGTAAACTTAGCAAAAATTGCAAGCAAACCAAACTTGGGCCATTGTTGTAGCTGCACGGATGAAAAATAGCTAAGTCAGAATGACATTTTCAGAAACCTTGAGTCTCCAGTGCCTTAGGTCAGCAACACTTTTCCATGGGAGTTTCAATAAAGAGTCACAAAATCCTATGGATCATTTATAGGTGGAAAATCACTCCAAAAACATAAAAATGGCTGGGCGCCAATGGGTTAATTTACAAAACTTATTTCAAAGCAATAAAGGACCTTGTAGCCATGTAAAATTTAATACAATTTTGTTGACACTGAACTCAGTTACCTTAGATACTCTTCATACAGGTGATGAGTTAATCTTGTGCGAAACCTCAACTTCAGTTCATTCAGTCCAAACTAAAGAGTTAATTAAAGAAGGGGTTTCATAAGAAGCCGGCAACCGCCAACTGGTTAGCTCAGTTGGTAGAGCACTGAACTACTGTGTGGGAGGTCCCGGGTTCAAACCCCGGCCGGACCAACACTCAGGGTCTTTAAATAATTGAGGACAAAGTACTGCCTTTGTAATTACATCTGCAAACGGTTAGACTTTCTAGGCTGTGACTAAAAGTGGGACGGGGACGTGGGACTTGGGACGCAAGGACACAGGGACGCCGGGACGTGGGACGCGGGGACGTGGGACGCGGGGACTTGAGGACGCGGGGACGTGGGACTCGGGGACGTAGGACTCGGGGACGCCGGGCGTGGGACTCGGGGACGTAGGACTCGGGGACGCCGGGGCGTGGGACTCGGGGACGCGAGGACGTGATATAAAAACAAAGGTAGTCTTATTATGTAATGGAACGGACCAAAGTTTTAAAGAAACGGGACTGCCTAGTCATAGTGTTCTTGCCTTGCCACCTAAAATTTAGGACTATTATACGCAAGTGGTATAAATGCCGTTTTTTGTTACAGTTATCATTTTTATATCACATGATGTGACTTTTAATTTTCATGTTAATTCATGCATTACCAGGAGTGACCGATGTTGGAAATTAAACACGACGTTTCACTGCGAGCTCGTCGTTTATTTCGTTACTATGTCATTAAAATAATTCTGCAATAACTCTCTCAGAAAAGTAAGGAGAAAATGAAACTTTCACGACAAAGACAAAGCTACTTATTTTCGTTTAGAAACACAAGATGGCAGAAGTGGAATTTTTGCCGTTGGCGGAGAATAACAACGTCATGCTTAATTTATACCCGTATTCACTAGGAAAGGTTAGAAATAGTGTTAACGTAAATGGACAGAACACAACATTCTTAGTAAAAGATGAAGTTTGAGTTGAAAATTGGTATATGTCTTTGGCCGGTATTCACAAGTTATCGAAAGTAGCAAGCATAAGGCACAGATGTCAAAGGATTAACAAGAAAACACAGTTACCAGGAAAGTCCTCCATGGCTGCCCACGAGGTATAAGACCCCCTGCGCAGAAGCTATTGTGTTCCCAGGGCTCTCACAGTAAAATAGGCAAGCAAACATATCCGGCAGACCAAGGACGATGGCTACTGGTCTGCTGACAAACTCCATCATGTAATACCTTTCTCTTAACCACCAAGAACTGTAAATTGCAAATTCAGTGGAAAATTCGGGTGTTGTTTGTTTATCACATCCTCGCGTCCCCGAGTCCCACGCCCCGGCGTCCCCGAGTCCTACGTCCCCGAGTCCCACGTCCCCACGTCCCCACGTCCCGAGTCCCACGTCCCCGCGTCCCCGAGTCCCACGTCCCCGAGTCCTACGTCCCCGCGTCCTCACATTCCCACGTCCCTGAGTCCCACGTCCCGGCGTCCCTGTGTCCTCGCGTCCCAAGTCCCACGTCCCCGTCCCACTTTTAGTCACAGCCGACTTTCTAGTCTTCACGGATAAGGATGAAAAACCGTAGGCCCCGTCTCACAACTCTCTCTCTCTGATCTGTTCTTGTGGGATGTTTAAGAACCCACACCACTGTTCAAAAAGAGAAGGGGACGTACAGTGTAGACGCTGGTAGTGTGGTCAACCTTCATGGGTTATGGGAATGCGTAGGGAGGGCACCTTGCATGGGACCTAGGAGTCCCATTCGTGCCTACCCCTACTGGGTAGGCCTGTAACCAGTAAAAGCTGAAAACCAAAATCGCCGCCTACTTTGTCGTAATTTACCTCTTACTACTGATTACTTTGTCCATATTTTCACTCATTAACAAAATTAATTATTAAAAAAATTCACCAGGTCGCCACCTACTTTAGTTAGCTCAGATGGCTATTTCAAAACTTATTGAAAACCCTGTTGAAGTCTAACATAAAATCAAATGAGCACTGCAATCATGGGCACCACATAAGCAGTAGTGAAAATAACACCTGAAAAAATTCAGGCTTGTATGAGATCAAGTCGAACCCACAACCTCTGCAATACTGATGCAGTGCTCTAACAACTGAGCTGACAAGCCAACTGGCAGCTGGTGATTTCATTGGTTCGTAATGAACCCATGAGTAATGAATAAATGACTGTCGATATTGCAGATCAATGTCGGCATTAAATTTTTACCAGCTAAGATTTATAAATCAATAATCAATTAATTTGTTTAAATTGGGCCCAAAGAAGCAGTGACCGTACAGTGAAAAAAAGACTAGTGTAAATATTACCTTCATAAGTTGGTTCACTACTGCTAGCTGCCAAACAAAAAATAACAAAGTTATTATAACAGTTCAAAATCTGACAAACATACATACATGTACAATAAATTATTAGTTATAATATAACTAATAATTTAATAATAAACTGAATTGGCCAAACTACAGCTGTAGTGTGATGCAACAAACCAAGGCTACATCGGTTGTAGACCCTGATCATTATATACTATTAATACTTGAGATGGTCCACATTGAGATAATAAAATCACTGTATCTGTAAAAGAAGTAATAAATCTCTCTACAGTCCTTGTACTTACAAATGGCATGGCATAAACCAACTGCAGAAGGTTGTATTTAAATCCTGAAAAATCACTACTAATAATGGCCCTGGAATAAAAATAATAATATTAAAGATCCATTGAACTCTCATAAATTTGACAAAAGATATACTACTCATTACAATGTGTATATGTACATGTAATGGTCGGTGTAATCCTCGCATTTTGATCCAATGGTGTACAGGAGTTTGTGACTAAAGTACATGTACTGCTCAGAGATATGCGGCCAAAAATCAATGCATTAAACACGTTGGCAAGAAATGCATTAACACATTTGCACTAATGCATTGCGCATGGATAATGCGCATCCATAGTATGTATGAGATAGCTCATTGTTTTCCTTTAGTTGATGCCTCATTGTTTGTTTAAAATGGCCTTCAATTTTCTGTTCCTAAACCTCCACACCACAAAACTGAAACAACAGCGAGCATGAATTTTCGGCGTCACAGGAAACATAAAAATTAATAGTGATATCTCTGGTTCTACAAGGCACACAGAGATTTTAATTATAGACACACAAATGACATCATGAGCCAAAGAAGGTCTAAAATCAATGTATAAAACAAATAGATTCCATTTCAGTGTGTGTAGTGTGATATACATGTAACACATGGAGGTTGTCAAAATGTGATAAGAACATCAGTCATGCTACTCACCTGTAGCTTGTACCGTACTTCTTTGTTCTTAGCACATTTTGACATCCTTTATTCATTATTAGAGTACACAAGCACTCCCAAATGGAAACTATTTGTTGAATACTTAGTAAGTACATTATAGAGTACTAAAGTGATGATGTCATAAAATCTAAATTTGTGAAATTATGGGATTTGTTCGGATATTCAGAAAGAACACGATCAAAAAGACCTACTTGCCAAAAATCAGCATTTTCTTACTGTTTGAGAGCGAGATATTAGCACCATTATGCTCTGCTGACTCCATATATATCCTTCTAAATTTTACTCAGTTCCAAACGTTATGAACAGAGTCAAATTTAGAAGGATTTGTATGGAGTCAGCAGAGCATAACAGTGCTAATATCTCAGAGCCAATTTGCCTTTAACTGCTGATTTTCGGCAAGCTAGCATCTTTCATCTTGCTCTTTCTCAAAATCTCAACAAATCCCATAATTTCAAACATTCTAATATTTGTGACGTCACACTTAAACACTCTATTACAGTGTTCTAATATTTACCTCTCAATTGACGTCCCATTGTCTATCATCCAGACATCGCAGTATGTTCGCGCCATGAGAGACACAGCGACAAGTACCAAGTAACCAGACTGCATGAAGTAAAATATATGCACAGAGATTGTACATGGTGTTTATCAATCAAACTAAAAATACATTGAACACACTGCAATATGCAGAATGAACAACACTGCACATGTACACCACAAGCAATGTCTTTAAGGTCTTGTTTACACTTAAGCTATCCCTTTTGCCTGATATGCAAAGTAGCATGAAAAAGCTAGGAGCATCACCACTCCACCTTGAAGAAAAAGCTGTAGAATGCTATTCTAGGAGCCTACATTGTATATATTCATCTTGCTGGTAGTGAATACGGCGGATACCATGAACAAGTTGTATGAGGAGAGCAGACACAGGGAGCAGAAAGAAACAGGCTACCGGAGTGAAAGGATGTCTGTACTTATACTGTGACAGCAGCATAAAGCAAATACACTTTACTGTACCTCTGGTGTCCACCATCCTGGAACAATTATTTTAAAATTCTCAGCAACTTTCTGTACAAAAACATGATAGAAAATAATTAATACATAGTTGTACAGTTCATGTTGTGGTTCAAATTTTGCTTTGGTTTAAAAATTTTCAAACCAGTTTAATTTTGTTTGTCCTTTGTCTCAGATCATTACCATAATCTGAGACAAAGGAAAACAAAAAATAAACTGGTTTGAAAATTTTTAAACCAAAGCAAAATTTGAACCACTTGTACAATTGGACTACGTATAACTTCTTATAAGACATTTACTCCAATGGAATAAAATTTCAGATACAGTGTGAACACTTTGCTTTCCAAAATGGCCAATACAGAACAATAGGATTTTGGAACACAATACTTGTAGCATGCAGCTTGTTTCAACAAGCTTTTGAGAACTCGCAAATTGATATTAATTTCTCGAAGCTGTGTTAAATTGCTTCTTAGGGACAGCTAACGGTGTATATTACACCTGTAAATGTACTGGTTTAGGGTTTACAGATTTATTTCTCATTAGTTAAAGTTTTTACCTAAAAAACACTGCATCCACAGCAGCTTTTTCTTTCCTGGCTTTTTTCTCCTGAGAACAGACAAAAAAACAACCACGCTTTATATCAGGTTTGCAAGATGTTCTGGGAACTTCCCACAAAGATTTCTAAGAGATGTTATTTTTGCCCCCTGCAACATGGCTGCACAAACCTTGACCGACAGGAATCTTACTACATGTAAATGCATATGTTGCAGGTAAAAATTAAATTCAAGTAAAAAAAATTTAACCCATTGGCACCCGTGCCGGCCAAAACCGGCCGTAAAAAACTCCCATGCTTCAAAACATTGCAACTTTCTCAATCGCACGAATATTGCCTTAACTGTTAGTTGTGAGCACGAAATAGAATGCCCTTTAAATTTGGATATCCAAAAAATGCACGAAACGTAGCGATTTTTACCAAATATGGCCTTTTGAGTTTGGACAAGAACGAAACTGACCGTTTTTAACGTCAAAGCGAAACAACAAAAATGCCCCTTTTTGCCTTCATGTTTTTTAAGGAAATCATCGCCGAAAAACCAAACCTCAACCATCATAAAGAAATTCAGTCCTTTTTCTAGCTTAGAAATGACTTTTTTTTCATATTCTTCTCCCGAGCGTAGATACAGCCTTTTGTTCCAGTGCATTCGTGCCTTTCCGCCATTTTCAACATCTAGACCACATTGCATGCTGGGAAATGACGAGAATTTTTGACAGCACCCGTTTTTTCTCCCAATTCTTTCACATATTTCTCCCAATTCTTTCACATATAAACTAAGTCTACAGCCACTCCGACCTACCGCCAAAAATTCCTGCTTGTGGTCATCTTCAGTACTCAGAAATTCCAAAATATATGGCGGTAGGTCGAGAAATTCATCAATAGTCGAGTCCCAAAGGTACTAAGTGTTCGACTGGCCAAATTCCCAGTTCGTCGAGTGACAAGCCAAATTCAACAACAAAGTACATCACCTTGCTCGATTCTTTGAGAAAGTGGACTCTTAGCTACCGTCACGCTTAATGATGCTCATCAGGCAGCCGCTAAAGATGAAAAATGGCTGTAAATTTAGTAGAAATCGCAAGCAAACCGAGCTTGGGCCATTGTTGTCGCTTCACGGATAAAAAATAGCTACGTCAAAATGACGTTTTCAGAAACCTTGAGCCTCCAGTGGCTTAGGACAGCACCACTTTTCCCTGGTAGTTCAAATAAAGAGTCACGAATTGCTATTCATCGTTTATAGGTGGAAAATCACTCCGAAAATGTAAAAACAGCCGGTAGTCAGTGGGTTAACCTAGGTTGAATCTCAATTTCGTTTGTCTTCTAGCCCTCATTATTCATAATTAAGTCTAGGAGACAAAGGAAATCAATTTTCAACCTAGTAGGATAAAAAAATTTTTACCTGAATTTAATTTTTACCTGCATCACATACATGTATAACATTATTGCCAACTCTTCCGGATTATCCAGGAGTTTCCCAGATACAGAACACATCTGCCGGTCTCCTGAACAGGTCACCAGTTGCCCCAGATAAAAGTAATTTGGGGTCTTATTTCTAACGGAACCTAATAATTATTATTTAAATTCAAATTTTCCAGATAACCAAGAAATATTGTTTTATTGCTGTATTTTAGTGCATAGTGTACCTAATCTGTCACAAACTTTTACAGAAATAATAATAATAAAAAAAATGTTTTTGTCATTGTTGCCTATTGTTATTATTCATTAGTATTATATATACAGTAGCTCATATATGTCAGGTGCATTTGAAAATTGTATAGTTGAATTTGTGCCATATAAATAAATATTATTATTATTATTGAGGGAAACTGAATTCAATGGCTTAATCTGTGGGAGGTGGGACAGGATGCATCATTTTGTTTTTGTTTTTGTTTTTTGAGGGGGGGAGGGGGTTAATAAACGGGGGTTGGTGCAAAAGAAAAATCTGCTTTCACTTTCGCCAGGGGTTGGCATCTCTGTAACTGGTTGTTAATAATGTTCAAATTAATGTTTACTTGATCACACTGAAGCCTTTGTTGATAATTAACTTTGTTTCGTCGCAGCCTTTCACTTACAGCTGATGGAAATGCATTCATGTGCAATTATTCCCCAGTTCGAACTAAAGTTGACACACATGATACACTTGTGACAGTTTTCCTAACAATGATTGAGCTCATTTGTCAAAAGCTTAAGCTTAATGTTAAAGTAAGCTTAATTCAGTAACATACGTACCTCTTCAAGAGAAATGTGCAAATCACCCGTCGGATCCTTTCTGTAATGGATTAGAAAGAACAAAACCTTGATTTAAAATAGTCTATCCATCTACAGAAAATCGAACATTAAAATATTAAATTGCATGACGCAACAACTTGACCCGGCGAATACATATCAAACACAGACATTAATTTAAATTACCTTCTTTTGTTGAGATCATCGAGCTTTTTCTTCCATAGCACAAGAATTCCTGCAGCTAAAGCAGCAAATGCGATGCCAGATGCTTTCGTGTTCAGCCATTGAGCCGGTGGAGGAATCTTGCTCAATATTCCCACCATTTTGTATTTCAAGCTCTTAGCTTAGTAACCAAGCCTTCACATAGAAGCCAAGGCAAACGGGCAGTGGTGGGGAGGGGAGAGATGGGGGCTGGCATGGTGGGGTGGGAGAGGGGTGGGGGGAGGCTCCGACCCCTTATCCTTTTATATACCATTTTTGACAGAAAAAGTACCCCTTTGGTATACCTTCCATCGACAAATGGTACCTTTTTCCAGGCACCACGCAGGGGCAGGGGCTGGGGGCCTTAGCCCCCCCCTCACCCCCCCCCCCCCCCACTTTTCAACAGTACAATGTCTGGAGGGCAATCGTATGTTGAGTTGAGCTTTGTGGATACGTTACTAATTGCCAGTTATGATTAGTTAAGCGAAAAGGTAATTAAATTCTTGTTTAAAACACCGCTTTTTGTTGCTGAAAGTATATGTGTCACCACACCAGGTTAGTTTTAAATGCATTTCTAGCCATTTTAGAGGACTTTAATTTAAAAATTTTCCTGGGGAGCATGCCCCAGGACCCCCAAGTTGACTGAGCTCCGCCTCTCCCCCACCCCACTTGCAAACTTGCTGCACAGGCCCTGTTTTCGTATACCTAAAATAGGAAGTTGTCTTGCTATTTTCATGTAGTGTTCAATAAATTAAAACAGTACATTCGTAAGGTATGTGTTTGAAATATTTTAATGAAAGGCCCTTTTAAATACCTAAATGACAGATTTCCCTACCCTTTCATATACTTCGACTCATGAAATCCCTACCCTTTCATATGTCTGAAGCTTGAAAAAGGTACCCCTTTTGAGCAACCAGGGCCAGGACATTCGAGGTACCCAAATATCCAAATACCTGAGACGGGCTTAAGTCCACCAGTAAATGTTACAATCCTTGCTCACAATAAGAAAAAGGAAGACACTTTAGTCCGGTTGAAAAAATTGACTTGGTTTTTATTTACATAATTTAGCTATTTACAATGCCTTTCATTTTTGTTTCACATCATACAATCCCCTGTCCTTCCAAAATAACAACAGACTGAAGTAAATACATATGAACTTGGATGGGACATGTCTATAGATGAATCCAACATGGTATAGAAATTGAAGTTCTTTCAAATTTGATTTTTAAATATAAATATTATCTGAAAATGTTATTTCATGTGGATAAAATCTTTAAACACATTAACCAAAGATCTTTATACCACAGAAAACTTAACCTGACTCCAACCGTAATGTACAATACCATATTTAATCAGAAATAACCACAATGAAAGGTGAAAAGATTCTATAAAAAAAATTGCTTGAAGAAAAAAGGAGCTGCTTTTTGTTACCTATGAAAAGCTACAATGTAACTGGCAAAAAATACACATTTAGTATATTTTTTCCAACTAGAAACTAAACATTGCGCACAATAGGTAGAATAAAATCATGCTTAACAAAGACAAAATTAACACCAGAAGCTCTTTAGGTCAAGAAGAAATAAACAAGTTACTGTAATTAATTTATCATAAATAAAAAAAAACATAATATTCAACTTTGGTTAATTTCTGTTTGTTCTTTGACCATCCATTTCTTATCCATAAACTTTGTGATTTCGGCATTAACTATTGGATGCTCCAGTCGGTCTTTCCACAGCCTATCAATCTGAAAACAAATTTAAAAGCACAAAAATTAATTTCAAAAACTGCAGTATTTGTTCTGTCAAGACCATATCAGACTCGGCTTTTTGTTCTTTGGGGCTACGGGAAAGGAGGGGGAATGTTGAAGAGAGATTTTGACTTGATCATTCTTTTCTAGCATGCAAAAACTTTCTTCACCTTAAGGGTCAAAGAACTATGGTGAGTGGAAAAAAATTCAAGATTACAAGATCCATCCAAATGAAAGAAATTGCAGTCAGCTCACCAGTGGCTCTGTGTTCCATCCTATTTCTTGGGCTGATGTTTGAGGAAATTGAAACTTCTTGACTGGTGTTTGACTTGATTTCTTGATAACTTCTAAGAAAGTGTCTACAAGACAGCAAAAGATAATACAAATTCATATTAACAGCATGATAGCAGGTTAGCGAAGGGCAATAGTAAAATCCTCCATGAATTACCAATCATCTCATAACTACAGGACCAATACTCTTTACCTCAACATCAAGCCAATTTTACTTTCATCTAAACTGGTCTGATGTGGACTATAATTTATATCATCTTGACCTACAGCTGTAAGGCAGATTTAGTCATAACCAGTGTAAAAACTCATCAAGGTCTTCATCCCACTTGTTGGAAATGAGTTAAAAAGCCAATTTTAAGCTTAAGGGTGAAAAAACTCGAAGTGAAAACTTAGGGTACCATAATAATCCTTTCCAAAAACAAATTATTAACTACAATCTATGTTTACTCTGACCCCAAGCTGTCTCAAATGCACTTTGAACAGCTGAACATCAGTATTGATCATTATGTTGTACATACAGTTGTTAATAGATGCATAGAGCGGTTTTTTTTTTTTTTTTGAGTGTCAAAAGTAAATTGTATTTGCTTTGCTTTTGCATTGCTTCGCTTTGCGGTTGGACAGGAAAATTCGCACCACTTTCTCGACCAATGGGTAGCAAAACCAAAACCAATCATGACTTGCACGCATGTATTTTCCTGCGCTTTGCGCCGGTTACATGCCATTGTTTTTAATTCTGATTGGCTCATTGCACTGTTTCAGTCAGTTGTGATTGGCTGGAGTAATTGCTTTGGTTTTGCTTTTACAACACTCTATTGAAAAGTGCTCTAAATATTTGACACAAGTAACATTGCAAGCTAGCAAGTGCCAGGGAATTCCACGTGCCTTTATTCTGGGAATGTGATTGCTCAAATATTTTGTTGATGCATTTTGAAGAAAAAAAAAAACAGGTTTTCTCAATGAGACCATTAAAAACAAAATCCAAGGATTGCAGATGAAACATCCTATTCCCCAAGCCATCTTTAATAGTAAAGGGAAGGGAAGAGAGAGAATCATGAAAGAAAATAAAAAATCCTTTTACATTGCACATACAATAAGAGAGGGAATAATGAGAGGGAATTAAAGAAAGAAAATAGAAAGTCCTTTTACACCGCACGTACAACTTAATATCACGGTTTGTGTCCCCCTTGGTCTGCCTGCATACACATTATGACACCAGAGTAGCTACAGTGTAGCACATGCACTTTAACTTACCGTCTTCTTCCCCATCTGCAGAATCATGCAAGGAATTCGGTTTGCCGGTTAGAGTATACACTGTGAAAAGAGAGCATTGAAATAATTAATACTCCCATCGTAACTCTACGCTCATTTTCAAGGTAATAAAATGACAGGTTTAGTTTCTAAAACTGAGCTTATAATCCTAAACTTGACACGGCTTACTTTTCTTGAATGGGTTTATGCTGTAATTTGTATACAACTTGTGATTTCGTTGCTCCTTCTTTATGGTTTCGCATAGAATAGCATTTTGATGGACATAGTTAACTTCAGCAGTTCCCTTCGATGCCATTTTTCGCTTTATATCAACAAGAAGTCCTTGTAGTTTAACGAAATGAAGAGCAATCGAACCTCACCAAAAATCCAAAATGGCGTCTAAGCGTTTTGTTGGAGTGTAGTCATGGCAACACAGGCTTGTTTTCAGTCTCTTCGGTCAAAGTGGGCCGCCAAGGAAACATTAATTAGTAAGTGCGAGGGGTTTACTTATACGCATGTACTGCATCGTTTTGTATGGTTTATAGACGAATTACCTTTTTTTAAAGACTCCCAGGTCAATAAACTAGGACTCTAACTAAGACGCCCTATCATGATGTTAAAAACAGCTGGAAAGATACCTGTCTACGTTTCCGCCACTTTCAATTCAAAGGTGACAGACCGCAAACAATTGTTGCTTCTAAAAATATCTGCGTGTAATAACTGTTCATCAGTAGGATACCTAAAATGTGTGCAATTCCACAATTGGTTTCGGCTCCATCAAATCCTATACCAATTGCAGAACATTTTAGGAGGAGCCACCCACACTGTGAGCACAGTTATTGACAACACGTATTAGCAAGGAAAACAACGTAATATAATAGGAGTACGTTAAATAACGAACTATGCACACGTAAACCAAACAACGAACTAAGCACACGTAAACTAAATAAGCAAGCGCGCGCACAACTTTAGGAAAATTGCGCGCGCACATTTGCATAAAAATGTAATGAATGGAAGCAACAAGGATCTCAAATTTGGGCGTCAGGATAATATAAAGGATATAATCTCATCTCTGGATTGCTAATCTCATCTCCTGTAGTGTAGCACCATACTTCTCAACGATAGCACCGTGGCGTTTCAAGAATTTAGTTAACGATTTACGAAGCTGCGTAGATTTGAAGCCTTGGTGAAGGAGATGTGATGAAAGTCGGTGAAGTCTATCAATAAAATCCAGTTTCGATGTGCAAAGTCTAGCATATCTCACTAATTGAGATATGAAAACACCATAGGCCGGATTGGCGGGAATGTTGCTGTCCATGTGAGGAAAATTGACAATCCGAAATGAGAAGTCATCCCTCTTATCGTAGACACTGAGATGAAAAGGAGTGTTGTTATCACCATTCCTAATTCTTGTGTCTAGATAACAAACTTCATTTGATGTCAAGGTAGTGTCCTTTAGTTCCAGTTCCGACGGGTAAATAGCGCTGATGAAATTTCCGAAATTCTCATTGTTGACGCTGAATAAATCATCAATGTATCGAAAGGTGTTGCTAAATTGGACGGCTATGGTTTTATCTCGTTTCAATGTTCTAAGCATGAAATCATACTCAAAGGTGTGAAGGAACAGATCAGCTAGCAAAGGTGCGCTGTTAGTGCCCATTGGTATTCCAATAACTTGTCGAAAAACTGAGTTTCCAAAGCGAACGTAGATGTTGTCGATAAGAAAGTCGATAGCGAGGCACAGTTCCCTACATGAGAAGTAAGTGTATTTCGTAGACTTCCTATCATTAGCCCAGAAAGTGTGGAAATTATTGGAATGCATTGCTGCTGCTTGAGAAGTGGGAAATTCATCACAAGCTTTAATTAGCATGCATGATAGTCTCTCAGGATCGAAACGAACAGGTCCATTTCTGAATTCATAAATCATCGCAGCAAATTCATTATCATCCAATTGACTAAACGGTAAAGCATGGGAGGGACATATTATCGTTACTAAGTGGATAATAAAGGAGTAAGTAAATAGATAAAAGAACTTAGCTGGACTCTACTCTTCGTCTGTCCTTTATAACAAGTCTGTCCAACACAAAATATGCCATTTTCCCAGCTCTCTAGGCCTCCTTGAGTTTATCAAGCTGCGCTTTTCGCTTTTCCATAGTCTCGTTTGCGAGGTCTTCATTCACAAATATAGCAGGCGGTTTCATCCTTCGGGCGGCTCTAAGAATTTCATCTTTTTGCTTCCAATCACGTAAACGACACACTATGGCTCTTGGGCGTCTGTTGATACCATCAGCAGCACCTGGTCTTAATCTTGCTCCAGTGCGATGTGCTCGCTCAATCACCGGTTCAAAGCTCAAGTTTAGCTTTCCCTGAAGCACTTCCTTTGCCTTTGTTTCAGTATTCAGCCAGGTCTCGTTGTCTTCTTCGGGAATTCCATCTATACGGACATTATTTCTTCGGCTTTGGTTCTCGAGGTATTCCAATTTTTCTTCGTGTTTATGTAAGCCATGTTTGATGTCCTCAAGTTCTTCGTCCATGTTGTAATTATTATATCAAGACTAGTTTATTCTAAGTTGAGGAGACCTGACTCATTATAAGCCTCGTGGTTTCTTTCAGGTCTCCTCGCCATTACTTTTTTCTTTAATCCTATATTATTTCCATTTTGTGTTGTAAAATGTTGTATATATGGCAAATAAAGAATAAATAAATGAATGAATGAATGAATGAATGAATGAATGAATGAATGAATGAATGAATGAATGAATGAATGAATGAATGAATGAATGAATGAATGAATGAATGAAGGAGGAAAATTGACCCCAATCTTTTGCGCACCCTTTTGGCTTTCCAGAAACGCACTGCTACCAGTCAACTGTGCGTAAAGACCCTCAACACTATAATCATAGGTTTATAACTTTTGAGCGAAAACAATACTAACGGATTGTCCGATACACTGTATGATGACTTACTTAGATAAATCGTCCTCCCCGAACTGAATATGATAAAAGATTATGGGGGTCTATTTCTTTTATATATACTGTAATTAAGTGACACTAAATAAAGGTTTCGGCAGATCCGCCAAACAGCTTATTTATCTTTTGTGATTAAAAAGTGTTCGCTTGGATTAAGAGTTGAAGAATCAAGAAAATATTGCATAGGAGCTAACAAGCTTAACGTTGTAATTACGGGATCAATCAATTGTAAGACAAAAATGTCAGACCCAGAGAACCAAATGACAAAGGGAGGCGTACAACTTGTTCAGAAAAAATTTTCGTTTTCAAGAGTTTGTTGACATAGAGGGTTCTAGAATTGTAGTGTTCTTGATCTTCAGCTCATTTAAAACCATCTTATGGAAAAAAATTTCTCAATGGGGCCGTTTTCAATAGAAGAACGCCAAATTAAAATGACTGATGTATTGTATTTATGTAATGACATTATACTTATTGAAATACTTGGTTTTAGGTGGGGGCCTTATCCCTAGAGGAAACGTCTTGTAATCAACTCCATTTTGCCTTACTGGCTTGTCATTAAAAAAGAGGCCCCATGAATAGCTCTTTGTGTGCTGTTTGGTCACGTACCCTTTTGTTTTAACGCAGCTTGTTTGAGAGTTATATATGACGCCATTGTTGTACTTTACCTTTTCAAAGAATAACTGATAAACAACCCCTTAGTTTCTTATCGCAACATCAAAGTTAAACTGCTTCACAAACTGGCTTGTTCAGTTTTATACTCAGGAGGAGAAAACAATATTACATATAAGTCTATTACGAACAGGTGAAGCGGAGAATCGAAACGAAAGACTACTGTATAATGAGTACAGTTATCGAATTCTAGAAGAACTAAGACGCTGTACAAGTCTAACTTATTAAAATGCCCAGCGCCATCACAGAACCAAAATCGTCGCCGTGGAAAGTAGCAGAGCAGTTTGTAGAGGAAAAGATAAAGCTAAAACGGAGCAGGAACTCCCGGATAGCATTGGCGCTGAGAAATGCAAAAATTCATCGACCTTCGTTATATCTATCCGCGAAAAAGTCCTTCAACAGGGCTTTAGAACAAACAACGATAAAAACAGTGGAGGGAAATTTAATCAATGCATTTACAACAAAGAAAGCGTCCAGCTCTTCGGGTTGCAAGCAAGACGGCCCTCGCTTGCGGCAAAGAGGTACGAATTTGTCGAAGACTGGATCACAAAACTCTGTGAGTGGATTGCCCGGTGAAGGTATGCACTCAACTGAGGATTCTAACAAATTACCTTGCTCGTGTCAGATGGCCTTGGATGCTAAATCGGAAAATCCGTTGAGAATAAAAGCAAATAACACAAAGCCGAGTGTTGATAAATCAGAAAACACAGTGGCGCTGAAAACTGTGAATGTAAAACCGTGGGAAAACGATGTGGTAAAAAGTGCTTCGATAGGTGAGCAAGTTCACAGTCAAGATTCTGAGCGGGAAAAAAGGATTGATAGAAAAATTGGTCGTCTTATATCTTTGCTACAAGACTACAATGAACGAGAGCATGATTTCGAGACAAGCAGAATTCAAGCAAGCCAACACGATGAGGCACGGCATGAAGACCACAAATTGCTGAAACCAAGAGATATAGCATACTCTGATGACACCATGCGAAGAGTTGGCAATCTGGACAATGGTTGCCTTTCTGGAGTGTTGATGGTCAATTCCAAAATGCCTGGGCTAAATCCTAGGTATTTGCATCAACTCAGATCCCTCGACAATACCGTGCAACTTCATACGAAACGTCAGCATCCTACTTTGGAAAGCGACTTTGCTGGTTGCAGGTTGCCGGCGTTGAAAATGGACTGTAACCTTTGTTCTAAATGCAAGTGTAAAATTGGCAAGGTACCAAGGAAACAAGACAGTGGAATGCCCAGTGATGTGGATTCAAAACAGCTCACAAGACTTAAACACAAGTTGAAATTAAGGGAACGCGCACTATTGGAAAAGGACCTAAGCGATGCTGTTAGTAGAGTCCCAGAGTTAAGGCCACAGCATGGCAATGCATCTTCAAGCGACTTAGATATACAGGACCTATCAACTGGTACACTTGTTGAAAGCTTCACTCTACCAAAGCTTTATCTGTCACACCATTCAACAGCTGTTGACGATCACAAAAAGGAGAGAAAAACAAAGACAAATATCGTTGATCATCAAATAGCTCAAGAGATGCGTTCAAGTGCAAGGAGCAAGCCATGCCACAAGCTGACAAAAAAGGAACGCATCATTACAACAAACTCGTGCCGAGACAAAAGCAGTGCAAACAAAAAGTCGGCAAAACTGCCGAAATCAAAAGAACCAACTACGTCGGCAAAGAAGTGTGAACGCTTTCCGCCACATGATGATTATGGAAGAATTTCGTGCTTGTTGGCCCCGCTCCGAGGATTCACTCCCCAGTTGAATGAATATCCTGAGAGCCCCATGTTCTGGAGAGAGAACACTGACTTGCAAAACGTTAAGACATTAAAAGAGGACTTTAAAAACAGAGGAAAGAAACCTGGAATAAATTAGAGACGTCTTTGACTTTGTATAGTTACAAAAGAGCCGTGATACAAGCGTGAATGAAGAGTTTACATGGTATAAACCATTCCATGTGTAATAACTAGGACGATGCCAAGTAAAATTTTGGGCAAAACTAGCTTCAAAAGAATACATCAGCTACTGTAAGACTTGTTTGCACCAACAATTGCTGTTTCAGGAAGGAGTGAGAAGTCAAAGACAGGCGCACATCAAACGTAATAATTTTTTGTTTTCCATACTGAGCGCAAAATTTTCATATTGACTTCGACTTCCAATGCAACCACGTTCCCAAGTGAGAGAAAAGCCCTGGGAAAGAGGTTGCTTTAAACGATCTGCCAAGCTTCGTCTGATTTTGTACATTGATAGATCTGATGAGACTAGAATAAAGTCCTTCTGCTTGTTCAAGTCATTGAAGGGTCCCAATATTTGCCTCATTAACATGAACAATTCAGTTTCTAATGGAGCTACAAATAAATCAGCTCTGAATATTAAAAGGTCATAGTATGGATAACCCTGCCAATAAATATGAGCCTTGTGTATTGAATACTTTTCGTGCAACGCGGGTTTAAAAACTCTAAATTTTGCAAAGAATGTGTGAGCTCATTAGTGCTTTTGCCACCCAGAAATTTTGCAGTTTTTGGAAGACAATATCTCCTTGAATACTAAACCTAAAGAGCTAAAAATTTCACAAAGTATTAAATTTCACTAGCTCTTTATCTGCCTGGAGTCAAATCACATCTAACATTTTTCCTTCTGTAGGCAAAGCCGTATGAAAATAAGCAAAAATGTAAACAATGACGTAAGCATGAATCCCCCTGGTACACCACTAACCCCTCCCCACCTGGCCAACCCTGTGTCGGAAATCAGAGGGTGTCACCGTCTTTGAGGAACGGAAATAATAAGCTTCTATTGTGTTGAGTATCCCTTCACCACAACTTCCCAGGTTTTTGCAATTTGTCCAGGGCAACTAATCATTACTTCTCGAATCTTGCGGGGAACCAGTCATATTGGCTACCCGCGGGATTCGGGAAGGTCCGCCAGTCATATGCTAAATATGTAACTGTTTTGATGACTTAATTCTTAACTGTTGAGTTCAGAAGATGGCGTGAACCCAGCACAAAGGTGCTTTTCTACCAAAACGTCTTTATGAGAAAGGCGGCGTTGGGGGAAATTGTTGCACCAGAGAAAAGCCCGAACACATTGCCTTAAGATTATCTATCTAAGTTTAGCTAACTTTCAAAAGATTTAAAGACCCCTGTATTTAAAGATAATACCAAAGGCCACCATTTTTGATGTATTTCTCGTCTGGGTAGATAACGTTGTCGTTGCGGTCGGTGATTATGACATTCAGGGGGTGTGCGGTGTATTGTGGGTGATGATAGCAGCCCCAGCGACTATTGTATGCCGTGTTGGTCGTGCAGCGGACCTCGCCTTCACTATTGATCAGCTTCAGTGCAGCCACGAGTTTTCCAGTTTGGCCAAGATAATGGAAAACGCCTGGTCGTTTTCCATTTGCGTGAAAGCACACTAAAGCACACTTCACCGATGTTAATCTGCTGCCAAATGTGGCCTGGGATTTAAGAGAAAAAAGAGGCTGTGGTGAGTGCAGACCCAACGACTGAGCTTTGTTTAGGATTAGAAGCAACACACTCATGCAGTAAAACAGATACCGTAGAATCCCGGTTATAAGCCCTGGGCTTATACAATTTCGTAAGGGTTTTCGGGTGGGCCTATAATCGGGGGGCTTATAACCCGGGGGGCTTATAATAGGGAGGAAAAAAACGTCTAAAATCCGTTCTATTAAAATGAAAATTTTAATCATGTCTACTTTCAATTGGAACAATAACGGATTGTCAATGTGTGATTGTCAATGTGCTACGGGGCGGAACAGAGATCAAGTTTAGTTGTGACTTTGATGGAATACGATTCATTGAAATCCTGTTAAAGAACCGTTGCTGTAATTGATTTATAATAATAAATATGTCGCTAATGTACCGCCTAATTATTGTTAACTGTATACGGTACCCGGTATAACAGGGGTATAACCGGAGGAAATTTCTATTAGCAGAGAGGTGGGCTTATAATCGGGTGGGCTTATAACCGGGAGGAAATTTCTATTAGCAGAGAGGTGGGCTTATAATCGGGGGGGCTTATAACCGGGGGGGCTTATAACCGGGATTCTACGGTATCTAGAGAGACATGCACTGAAATAGATACACAATAACTGCATGCATTAAAGGGATGCACGATAGGTGCATGCAATAAAAGAGATATACCATAGATACATGCAATAATGAAGATATACGATCGACAAGCATGCAAGAATCTTCGAGTCCCTAAAAGACATTTTCGAGAGTCCAAAAGAGGAGGAAAGCGATAAACCAACATAAAGAAGAGATGAAAAGCCATTCAGTGTAGATTTACAGTTGCTCAAGCAGCTTAAGAAATGAATGACGCGTTGAATTGATGTGAGAAAGAATCCTTGATAAAGAACCAATAATTGTGTAATTTGCATTGCCGTAGCTAAGCATGCGCATCGGTTTGTTCTTGTTTAAACTTGTAAGTTGAAAATTGTTATAGCGATGATGCGTACGGGCTGTCACATGAATCAAGGGACAGAAAACAGCACGCAGTAAAATTGCTCAACGCAATAATGTAGAGAGAACAACAACAACCGGTGCCGTAGCGGCTCTGTTGATATGCAAAGATACATCGCATGCAATCTACGATGAAGAATGCGGAAGCAATGAGCAGGGATGGCGTAGTGGTGAGAGCACCCGCCTTCCACCAATGTGGCTCGGGCTCGACGTCATATCTGGGTTGAGTTTGTTGTTGGTTATCTTCTCTGCTCCGAGAGGTTTTTCTCCGGGTTCTCCGGTTTTCCCCTCTCCACAAAAACCAACATTTCCAAATTCCAATTTCATCTGCTTGTAAAGCGCATTTGATCATATACACATGGAAAATGCGCTATATAAGTTCTAAATTATTATTAAATTATTATTATTATTATTATACAACGAAATGTCTTCGTCAACAGCCGGAAAGATGCGGAAAATGAAACTTGCTCGAAAGGAAGGCTTTTGGGACACGTGTTCCCAATAGTCAATTCACAAAAACAAGGCCAAAAAAATTCCTTGGTCTTTCAAATGGCACGAGGCGTAGATTTCCGTACTCCAGACTTTTCACTTCAGAACCGAGCGCATTCATACAAGAGAAAAGCGCACAAAATCGAACTGTCTTTTCTTTCTCCTCATTCAGTATTTTCTTCAAGTCGGTTAATAGAGAAAATTATATGTAATATGGGAAAATTCTTTTTAACATTTCCTACATTTTGTAATAAAATACTTGACAGTTCATATTGACTTGAATATAAAAAAGCTAATCGAGGTTTGGGCACCTGGGTAAATCTGTTATGCCATAAAATCTAAAGTAACGATCTTAAGTAAAACATAAATGCCAACGCGCTGGACAAATGTAATACAGTGTACTCGCAGTACGATCCATTACTGTTAAAAAGCGGATGAAAGTTGTCAAACGTCCATTGGGCGAGGACTTTTGTTTGACAATCGAAAAACCAATAAACGCGCCACTTGAAGCCTTCAAAGTGCTTTCATTTCATTTAGCTGTATCTACAGTAAGTTAAATTTCTTTAATCTGTTCAAACAAAGACGCAACATTTCACCATGCTGGTATATGTTAAGACGAGGCTTTATTTGGAAAGACCGCCCTTGAGCCTAAAAGTGTCTTTAAATTTCTTTTGCTAAATACCGACATTTTTGCTCTGGAAAGAGAATCTTAAACGTAAATGAACCTCTTCTATATAGTTCATAAAGAAGACACACAATGAACTGCTACAAAGGGGACCGACCAACAAATATTATTAGTTGAGACAACTATCCTAAATATTGATTCAAATGCAGTCGCCGAATGATTAATGCGAAAATTCCCAGAAACGTAGTGAAGCTGTTGATAACATTTCTTTTGTACTGCTTTGAGTAGTTAAGGCTCGCTAGCGGGATTTAAGCTTGAATAGACCATACAACTCTTTCCTTGAACTATAGATTTGCGGTTTCTATTTCAGTTGCTCGAATGCCTATCAAATCACATTATATCCAGCGGAGTGAACGGATAAGTACATTGAAGATTTGGCTAGAAGAAAAGCGAAAAGTTGTTACATAAACAATTAAGTGCTAAAACGTTTTCGTTCATTATGTTGTACTGTTCCACATAACAGCATCGGACAAAAGCTACACCCTAAAATGTTAAATTTACCTGAATTTATCCCTTGAAGACTTTCTCTGCGAAAAGTTGACCACAATTACTTATATTTGAGACTGTTGTCAGGCGTTTTTCTCTAGTTTCTCTTTCCTTATAACTTCCTCTCGCCCGGTGTAATATTCATTTTCCTCCTCTTATCTTAGATCTCAACCGTTAAGAAATTAGTTTGTGCTGTGGAATACCTTCAAACAGCATTTGTAAAGGTGGTAGCTATTAAAAATTTTCAATTAATTTTCACCTTTTATATCATACTTTCCTTCACCTCTTAGAGTTACATGATTAGGAAGACTTTCTCTGAGTCAAAGGTTTTACATGGAAAACGAGCAAGGATGAGATCCGCCAGTAGGGAGTTTAAGAAACGAAGACGGGAACGTCAACGAGAACGTCACCAAACAATAGCTTTAATGAGCAAAAACAATGGCTCTGCACGTGCGTTTTACATTTTGGTACATTTCTTTACCTTCCTGTGCAAAATAACAACGTGAAATGACCAAATTTTAGGTTTTGGCGAGAACGTGAGCGCATGATGGCAAATTTTTATTTCTTTTCAGTTTTCTTTACGTTAACGCGGTTCATAGAAATTTAGTTCCTGGATAGTTCGCCGACATTTTACAAGTTGAACAAATTGGAATAATCGCGAAAGTGCTACAATAACAATATTTTGAAATGACTTTTTCGTTGCCGTCGCGTCCTCGTTTCTTAAACTCCCAAAAAAATCTTTGATTTATTTTACGCGGGCAAACCTACCATGAACTTTTTCAGGCATGAACACCAGCACATACGATAACGCAACAATCGCCGCGAAGAAAATCCCCATGGCTTCGAAGAACAGCCAAGTGATATGTTACGTTTGGAGGGCTGTCGTTTTATGTTGCATTGGTTAGTCCTGAAAATCCTTTATTAAATTTAGAGCAACCACTGCTAACGTCATTAAATAAAGTCTCTCGCAATAAAAAAATAAACGAAAAATAAACAGAGTTATTATAACTGCTATGAAGAAAATAAACCTGACAACAAGGAAATGACAGCCTGCTTAAATAAAAACACTAATTTTTCAAAAACGCGTAATTTTAAAGTGTATGAGATTTGACAAAATAGTACTAATTTTACCCTGCGATGCAGTTTTCGATAACATTTTTGGTGATGGATACCTTTAAAACCCTTAAAAAACTAACGGCAAAATGCTTATTTCGTCCCGTGATTTAAATACCACAGATTTCGAGTAAGTAGAAAAGATCATGAAATGGTTTAAATAAGCCAGGAGGAAGTTCCCATAATTTGTTTAAACGTTGTATCCTGTTATTGGTAAAATATCAACATTTATATAATAACCAAATAAGTGTGCGTGCTCTGATTGGTCAATCAGCTATGGTTTATTGTTCCAGTAAACTCATGGAAATTTCGCGCGTCTTCTGAATTATTATATAAAAGCAATATACCACAAGTTTCTATGGTTTATAGGCTAATAAACCACTTGAGATGTTGGAAGAACACTCGAAGAATTAGTAAATCACGAGCCGAAGGCGAGTGATTTACGAATTCTTCGAGTGTTCTTCCAACATCCTGCGTGGTTTATCAGACTATAAGCCATAGAAACTTCTAACTTGTGGTATATTACTTAATTATCTCTAATTCTGATTGGCTCATTGCATTGTTTTGGTCTGTTGTGATTGGCTGCAGTAATTGGTTTGGTTTTGGTTTTACGACGCTCAATTGAAAATTACTTTAATACGACGTTACGTTCTTCATGGTAACTTGTTTTACAGGACTCATTATTAGTCATCGCATTGTAACACTGTCGGAATATGGCCGTCATGATGCAGTTATTATCGGCGTTGTGCATGTGAATGGTCGCATAACCTTATCAGGGCGTAGCAGCAAGCACGACAGCTCGGTACAGAACACGATTCTTTGTTAATCTCCCTGCTCCCTTCACGGCATATCCAAGCCCCTCGCTGATACAATGTTCCCATCTCCTTCTCGGTCTACTTCGAGATCTTTTGCCAGGTAGTTGTCGTTCCAGAACGGCCTTTTCCAAGGAATCATGTCTTTTAATGTGTCCTAGGAAATTATATATATATATATATATATATATATATATATATATATATATATATATATATATATATATGCGGAGTTTAGCAACCATGCTTATGCAACTTCAAGCTCACCACATAAAGGCATTCGTCCTTCTCTGCGTCCAAGACACTCGCAAAATCTTTCTGTAACATTTGTGCTCAAACGCGGTGATGTCAGTTTCGCGTCGCTCTGTTTAATTGTCCAGGACTCGCAGTCATACCTGGCTGTCAGGAATACAAATACTTGCAAGACTCGTAGTTTGACATGCTTGCTACTGGCTTCTGTAACAAGAGGATCGTTTCTTAGGACAATATCTTGTTCCCGTAAAGCTTAAAGCTTTCAAAAGCGGAGTACGAGATAAGATTTACGAAGCCTACAAAACCGATCTTTAGAGAAGTAATACTTTGACAATGAAATTTGGAGGTGGCAAACAATTAAAAGTGGTCTCATTCAACTGATGAAAAACTAGTGATACCGGCTCACAGAGGCACTTCAGCACGCTGATACGGACCTTTATACCAACGTGGTGACAATCACTGACATTAGCATCAACCTGCCAATGGTGAGGAGGGTCAATTGCTACCTAACCTTGAACGGTCTTTTAGTACAAAACGTAGTAAAGACGTACTTACGGTCAACGATGAAAACAGAGCGACTCTCAGCAGCACTTTTACTAGCCTCCTAGACCCCTCCTAGCCTGATGCATGTGTACAGAGACATGCCCAGTGCTGTGGAAACCGTCACTAGCGACGTTTGCGCCAAAACGAACAGGCTTGCTTTCGACTTTCTTTGAGTTTCACCAATATTTCAGATATGTTTGCAACCAATTTGTCGCTAGCCAAAGTTCTCAATGAATGTTTGTTCTACTCAGATTATGAGAGAAAATTAGTAAGAAAGTGCCTTTTGCCTTAACTGAAACTATGCCTCGACCCCTCCCCCCTCCCCCTCCCCCTGACAAGGGCCCTTACGCACTAACAATGACAAATGACACTCACAACCATCAGGTCTTACAATCAGAAAATGCCAAAGGAACGCCCCTGTTTTGCGTTGCTTGGAAACCATGAATTTACAAAAAAAAAAGGAAGAAACAAAGAAACAAAACGAAAACATGCACGAGCTAAACACGTGTGTAAGGAGTGACTGGAAAATGCCACAACGTCATAACGCCCTTCAAGAAAGAGGAGTATAGCATTGTCTCTCTCCAGAGGTAAAGAACGTCCGCAAGCCTTTTCAGTTGCAAAGGCCGAGGAATGGAGAAAGCAATTAACTGTAAGTCCGTCGCTCAGATCTCGTCGGTGATAAATCATCATTTTCAAACCCGAAATGCAACCAAAGCGGACGTGCCTGCTATTGCCAAAATGATCAAGGTATGGTTTATATGATCACTTTGTTATTTCATGGTGAAGTGAAAATATCTTGTTTCACATTGCTTGATGATGTTGCGAACATCAAAGAGTGTAACCGTTGTTACAGATTTTATTCATTAATTACCACAACGAAAGAATGATAGTTATTTGTCATGTTTCGATTTCATCTTTACTTTAAACAGTTTCTTTCATGATCAAGGTGTGGTTCATTGCTTTGTTATTTCATGGCTTAAAACTCAAAATCTCGTTTCTCGTGGCATCGTGCTGTAGGTTTTGAATTTTCTGCTAACATCAGAGGGTGTATCTAGATATCTACTCCAACTCATTGTATTTCCTTACTGAATACCACTACAAAAGGACAATGGTTATTTTACAGACATGCTGTCGTATTTTGCCTCTCTCAACTTTCGTTCAGTTACCAATGTTGCAGAAAAGAAATGATCACTATCCTTGAATTGCATATCTAAGTGTATAAGCTTTTATGTGAGGGCCATATACGCAGTATCTCAGGCCCTGTTTAAACGACGCATTTTACATGCGCCGAATCTAATCTAATTTGAGTCGACTCGAATTTAAAAAATTCCGGATTTGATTTAGCGTCGCATTTAATTGTTGGGCTTGCCATATAGCATAAAAATAAATGTGGAGTTATAGGCGAATTATAATATAACAAAATTTATGAATTAAATTTGGCCGCGCTTAAATCAACTGCCGTTCTTCAGTCGCATCATTCGACTGCCTGAGTCGAATATTCGACTAAAACGAAATCTACCGAATCTTTCAACGTCGCATTTCTATTTACATACACTTAATTCGGCAATTAGCTATATATTTCGTGCTTGTAAAATACCTTAGTTTCGTAATTTTGTATTTAGTTCATGGTTTGATAGAATAATAGATTTTACAGAATTTCGCTTGGTAGTTTTTTCCGGCAAAATGTTGCCCATTACTCAAGCACGGCAGGTTTTTACATTTACACAAAAATTTGACGACGAATTCGTTTTTCTTCTTTATGATTTCGATTCAATGTTTTTGTTGTTGCTGTTTTTTTTTTCTGTTTTGAAAAACAGTCATTTCATTTTTAATCCTGAGGGCTTTGTGGACTTCACATCATCTTAAGGCATTCATGTTATAATACATGATATCACAGTGCGCCTGGTATTTACAGCATTTAAATAACGTCGAACAGCGGGTCGATTATATAGGTGGAGCTATTAGGGAACCGACACATTTTCCCAAAACATGTTTTCGAAATAGTTTTCAATAGAAACTATAGCTAACTCCTCATAAAAGGAAAATCACAAGAAAAAATACATCAGCCACTTAAATATACAGAACCAATTTCGCATAAATCGATTTTTATATGCTAATGAGTAGCCTTTCAATGCTAATGTGACAGAACAATAGAGAATAGCCCAGTTTCGAGTTCGCCATGACCGCTGAATAAAAGTACTGAGAACGCATTTGTACATGGGTAGCCTCGATCTAAAGTAAAATATTTACAAATTCCAGCGAGAAGATGACCTGTTTAAAGTGCCTATGAAGTGAAATTTGTTTCTTGCTAATTTTAAAGTTTACTCATAAAAACGCAAGAATCTCAAAATTTGAGGTGCTTGTGATTAAAATTGTTGATTTTACGAGCATTTGAAGTTGTGCTATTTTGCCTTTAAAAATGGTCAGGGGTCTGGGTCGTGATGTGACGTCATTTGGGGTACAAAAATGTGTTTGCGCTTATGAATTATAGTGAAATAGTTGGAATACTTGTCCCCAAAATTACGTCAAAATTACGTCACAGCTATTGTCACGTGTCTTTTTGGCCGCGCGATTCAAATGCCATTTTTGAAGGCAAAATAGCCCAATTTCAAACGCTTGTATAATCGCCGATTTTAATCAAGAGCACCTCAAATTTTGGAATGTTGAGTTTTATGGATTAAACTTTAAAATTAGCGACAAACAAATTTCGCTTCATAGGCACTTTAAAGCTCTGTCTATTGTGAATATTTTACTTTAGATCGAGGCTAACCCTGTGCAAATGCGTTCTCAGTGCGTTTATTCAGCGGTGAAGGCGAACTCGAAACTGGACTATTCTCTTTTGACATACTATCTTTCTGCCTCACTAAATAATGGTACGTGGCAATTTCAGTCGAAGGAAAAGTATAATCGAAGTTCTAGTAAATGGAAGTAACGTCGAAGTAAATTATCCCAATAACGACACCCTTATGAAGGCGAGCCGAGAATGCAGATTAAAGTACTATCTGAAATTTGAGTTCCAGAAAAATAATAGAAACAGAGCAAATCAGCCCAGTAAAGTCACACCATGCTTAAGAACGAACAGGGAGTGAATAGCAATAATCGCGCACCTCCATGACTCTAAAGAAGATTATAACCGTTCTAAATAGCATTGAAGCCAGCACGCGTAGGCTTGTGAATTAAAGGTCTCAATCGAACGTTCGAGCTGTCGCATAATCATGTTGCGTTGTCTTGTGTCTATAACGATAAACAATGGCACAATATCTGCGTGCAGGCCTTAAACATTGCTTTTCAAACCTCTTAGGACTGACAAAATCTATGACAGCCATGTTTTAAGAATTTCTCACTTGTGTGCCCTTGTAGCTGATTACAGATCTACATCGGTTTTGACGAGACTTGTTAAGTGGCGCCAGCACTTCTCTTTCTTGCTGTCAATTTTGCATAAATAGAGAGATTTAGCACATGAAATGTTTATCGTTCTATATCGTAGGGCCTTGCCGAGTATCTGGGAAACGCCGAGAAATTGAAGATCGGCGAAAAGGGTGAGTATAGATTGACATACATTGATTTGCTTTATGATTGGCCAGCCAGCAAACCTCACGCCACCTTCTCCACCAATGAGAAGCAAAACCAAAACAAATCGCGAATTGCACGCGTGCATTTTCGCGAGCTTTTGGTGTAATTGCTCCGAATTCTAATTGGCTCATTGCACTGTTTCGGTCTGTTGTGATTGGCTGGAGTAATTGCTTCGGTTTTGGTTTTACGACTCTCAATTGAAAACTGCTCTAGACATAGTAATTGAACCAATCAAACAAAATACTCTGCGTAATATACCGCTGTGAATATCTGGTTAACATCAATTGAATATTACCCTCCATTTTGTAGAGCTTCTTCGGGACGGATTTGGTAGCCACCCTCTTTTTCACTGTGTCGTTTCTGAGAAGGTTGCACAAGGTTATGATGAAATTGTTGTTGACCAGAAAGACAGCAATTTTCTCGTGGACGTAGAAGGTAATTGTGTTGTCAAATAAATCTCTTTTTTTAATTTATTAGCATCTGCAGTTTTATGTCTAAGAGGATCGAGAACAACGAAACATGAGGCAAATATTGAACTCAGTGGTGCAGTAAAAATGATTGAAAAGATAAAATAGACATGATAAATTTGCTAGCACTGATAAGTAATGAGTTCGAAGTAAAGGAGCCCTGTATAAATTTAACTGAATGTTTGCAGATGCAAATTCTCCCCCACCAAAGAGAAGAAAGCTGCTAGATGACACGCATCAAGACGTATTGGGAGTCGGCATCTACTACTTCACTTACTCCACATGGGAAGGTCCTGTGCTGTATGTCGAAGATCTTTTTGTCGTCCCCAGTGCACGAGGTGAGCAAATACAGTGACAACAACAACAACATAGGAAAAACAAAAAAATAGTATTTCAGTTTGAAATCTTTCAGTCCGAAATACTGTATTTAGGAGTGTCGAATTAAATGGTAAATAGAATAGCCTGGAATAGAACATATTTTGGAAAAGAGTTGGATGGATGGTCCCGTGTGAGGGATTTTGGAATTGTTAGGGGTAATCGATCCCACAATCGTTTGCGCGGCCACTCGGTCCCAGTCTTTTCGAAAGTTAGCAATAGCCTGCCACGCAGGCGCCCTAAAGCAAAGGGAAGGAATACCTCTCTTTGCGCGCGAGCCCGCTTTTCCCGTTCCTTTCTCCTTTCTGCAAGGTAGGATTTTATTCTCACACTAAAAAACTAGACAGTAACTTTAGAAGTCATGTCAAAACACAACAGGAAAACACCGTTGACTATTTCTTAGTCTAATTGTCACAAATTAGAATTCAATCCCATGCAAGAGTTGTTTAGGAAAAGCTGCCCATTCATTTAGTATAAAACTGTTTAACAGGTAAAATTTTATTTTTCGAATTAGGTCAAGGGATTGGAACTTCATTAATGGCAGCCATGGCGAAGGTGAGAAACAGAAAAAAAAATATAAAAGCAACTGCAAAATGATTATGACAGCGGATGTTTCAGTTACGAAATTCTCAATTTTTTTTTTGCTTTCAACATTTTAACTTTTAATACTACTAACTGAAAGTAAAAGTCGAAATGAGGACGACCTTGTTATGGCGAGGGAAGGAAAAGGGGAATCTGGTGATACTGCGAGTTACACGATGGAAACTTCGAAGAGGGTGGCTGTGTGATTCCCTGAAAGTAACGACTCTCGTCTTGGCCACAAAAAAACGTTTGTACTTCAAGGCTGTTCCAAGTAACATTTTTTTGTTTTGTTTGCGACTTTTCCGCATCCTTTGTTCAGCAATTTGATTGCAGAGAATAAAAATGTGAAAAGTCCCACCATTCTCTTCTTCAGATTGCCAAGTCACGTGACTGCTGTCGCATGCAGTGGGTTTCTCCTTTCTCGAAAGGAACCATGGGATTTTATAGGAAACTAGGAGCATCGAACATGACGGACTGGACATTGTTTCGTATGGAAAGGAGTGGGATTGACGAACTGTGCTCAAAACGATATAAAAAGAACGAGAACAAAAACCATATATAACACTTGTCACTGGTATTTGATGTCACTTGAAAGTTAGTATGTGTTAGACCAAATATATATAATAATTTAAATCATTTTGAATATACTTCTAGGAACACGCTGTTATTACAAAAGCGAGAAAACGTGCGAATACTTCTTCTCTTTCTTCGTCTTCTCTTTCTTTTTACATTTAGACCCATATATATTACGCAATAGGCCATTTTTCTTTTATATTTACGTCGATAAATATAATGTATTGATTATAACTAGTCATCGTTATAGTTAAAATACAAATGCACTATTTAATTTAACTAATTCTTACAAATGTGTTTGTAACGTATGAAATATGAAGGAAGGTGGACAAACAACTCAAGCCATCAAAATGAGTCTGGATTTTCTTGAGGGGGAATTTTAGAATCGGTCACAAATTTTAAATATCAACTGACAAACGAAACGCACTTTTCCTTAACTCTAGCTGAGAACTATTTAAACTAGTAGCTGTTATACGGCCATGAATTTGTAATATGAACTGAGACTTCGGTACCTCTATCCAGTCTCCTTTAAGGGGGCAGTCTGGTTGAATTTTTGAAAAAATAGGGTGAATTTAGAATAAAATATAGAAGGCTACAAATGAATACACACATAATCCAGTTACTCCGCTAACGGGATCGGGGGCACATCGTTGTGGTGGCGAACTGTCTGACATTTGTCTTCTTTTTATTTACTTTAATGTTAATTTTCAACCCCCTTCAAATGCAATATTTTCCAGTTTCCTATGATTTACCAACTCCCCCACCCCAACAACAATCCAAAAATCATCAAACAAAATTCTCAAACGTTGACTGTGCTAAGGACTTTGGCCTAATGGAGCCATTTGCCGATTTAAAAAAATGTGCTGGAATATGGGAAAAACAAGGCATTTAACCAGACTGCCCCCTTAAAGACTGATTTCCAGGCTAAAGTAAATGACGTTTAATTACTTTCGTCGAATATGACAGTTGGCCTGTTCGCCTAACGACATCATTCAAACTTTCAATCAGAAATTACTATTAAAAACCCTTTATTAGTATCTATTGTCTTTCTGTTTAAGGAAATGGAAATTCAAGTAATTTAAAGGGGTAATTCGTTGATTTACTTTTCTCATCACTGAGTTAGCTTTTTCGATTATTCAATATACACAAGCTTAACGTCTCGTTTTCAGAAAAAAATTCTGGCTACTATTATGATCATTGAGATATACTTTGCTAGTTGCGAGACTGCTAATCTTAATAATTATGAACAAATTCTCATCTTAGTTGGTGCTGTCGCAAAAACTGTTCAATTTACATTCTGGCTGCTATAATGGTCATTGAGATATACTTTGCTAGTTGCGAGACTGCTATTCTTAATAACTATGAACAAATTGTCATTTTAGTTGGTGCTGTCGCAAAAACTGTTCAATTTACATTCTGTTTGTTCCGCAAACAATACACCGTTAAACGAACAAGCTCGCTAAAATCTTGGAGGGCTTTCGGGCTAATAATTTTCTTCACGAAAATCAAGTTGTGTAACAGTGACGTTAGCCGTTTGGCAGATTAAAACAAATTCGAAAAAAACTTCAGAAAATTCAAAATGATCAGTGACCCAGTGGCAGAATTTTCATAATGAGTTTATTAAGTTTAATAAAATTTTCCCTTCCTTATACTAAACTGTGTAATCTATTTATTTAAGAACGTATTTGCTGAAAAGCGGTGACTGTAAAACGGAAAGGTAAACTAAACAATCGCGTTAATTATTTGGTTGTTCCTAGCAGATAACACGTCTGTTTTGTCCTCGTTTTCCTTATAATACTCCGGAAAACGTCTATAAATTAAACCATTTATTGTAGTTTTAGATAAATTCGTAGATAGCTAATGAAAGTAAAATAAGGACCACTTCTGGTCGTGTCTTTAAAATAAATATTTACTTAACAACAAAGCAATTAGGAAAGATGAAGAATATTGATCAAGCAGTGTCGCCTTGTGGTTTTGTTTTGTTGTTGTGTTTATATCTGTCCCAAAGGTCTTGCCTGCCTCAAAAATGTGGGTTAAACTGTGATAACAAACTAAACGTTTTCTTGGACAAAATGTTACCTTAAACTTTCGACGAAAAGTATTCGCTTTTGCTCATAGTAGAACTGTAAATAAATGTTTTGCTTTCACCTTGGTGCCCCCGATTAATTAGTGCGTATTCTCTCTCTATTTGAATTGAAAACGTTCGGCCTCTTCCTCTTGCGATTATGAAAAATAAAAGATTCTTTTGAAGGGTAATTGCTCATTTACTCGGTAATCGTTAGTAATTTTAGGTCAGTTTATCTTGATGGGAAACTGATAATTAGAGAATTATAATCGGGCAATTTTGCAGCCGGTTAGTTATTTCCACTCGAAAACTGCAAACCTTGAAATATTTTCCTGATTTACTGCAATGGTAATCGCACATCTGGCTCTGCCCTCTTGAGCCGCGAATACTTCCCGTAGAAAATAAATAATTCGACTGAGTTGCGACGCCACAAGCAAAGTTGCCTTGTCGCGCCCACAAACATTTTTTCAGTTTCATATCAAATGGTCGCTTTAATATCAAATGGTCATCTCTCTCTGTTAAATTTAAGCTGAAATTGTACTTCTTATGCGAGTTACCTTTGGTAAAAAAAAAAACAGCTGCTACGAACTGCGAACTGTTAACAATATAACAAGAAAAGTAAATTAGGCGTCGTTCACACTTGGTGCCTGGGCACTGAACCCGGGCACGGTGCCTGACGGGCACCAATGTGAACACAACGTTTTGTAATTGGGCACGGGTACAAGGTCGAGACCTTGTACCCGGGCACTGAATCGGGCACGGGCACAAGTCTGCACACGATTCTAGCGAGTGCCCAAGAACTTTACCCACAAAACCCTGCTCCTAGCAGTTATTTTACCCACAAATCCCTGCTCTTCAGTTTCAAAATGGCGGAAGGCCAAAGGTGGACGAAAGAGCAAGTTGATGCTTTAATCGACACTTACAGAGACGTTAGAGTGCAGAAAAACATGGAAGGGATAGCAACAAACAAAGAAGTTTATGGTCAAGTGCAAAAATTGATGAAAGATGATCACAACATTGATCGAACCGTGAAGTAAGTGGAAATGTGCCTTCGATACATCGTGAAATACGCGAAAGTTTAGATGTCCTGACAAGGTACTGGGCACCGAATGTGAACACGCATTCAAAACTGGGCACCGAAGTCTGACCAACGCACAGTTTCGTACCAGTGCCCGGGCACAGTGCCCGGGCACCAAGTGTGAACGTCGCCTTATTGTGTTAATTAAACTTCAAAACGAATTTAGTTGGTCTTGTTTAATCAAAAACAAATAACACCATAATATTGTCTTCATATCTCTTTATCAAGTCTTATAAAATTCTACCTGAATATTTCTACTATCTGGAAAATTGTTGCTGATTCTGATTAATGGGTGATGGATGAAAGATTACGTTAAAACACTTTATTAAAGTCTCAAATCTTTCTAGCCGAGTAAAGATGCTCTACTAATTGGGAAGACTAAATCAAATCAAATATAATAAAGATGGGGAGAGGGGAAACCGCAGTACCCAGGGAAAAACCTCTCGGAACAGAGTAGAGAACCAACAAACTCAGCCCACTTAAGACGCCGAGTCCGGGAATCGAACCCGGGCCACACTGGTGGGAGGTGAGTGCTCTCACCACTGCGCCAACCTTGCTCCCTCAAACATGTTGCTGTTTTAAGCCATGGCCAAATGGTTATCACAATCAAACACGACCAAACAAGGTGACCAAAGGATAAAATGTTTTCACCTAACACTGTTTGATAATGTTTGGTCACCAAGCAAATCCCGTTTAGCCAGGGCTTTACTCTTTATGTATATTATCAAAAGAACCATTATATTGAATTTGTTAACTATTCAAGAAGAGCAAAACATGCTCATATTTTACATGTAGAAAAGAGAGAAGACGAGAAAATTTTTTTAAAAGTAAGAGAACTTTACTAGAAGTTGCGCAATTTTACCCTCTAAAATGTCATTTTCAAACAAATCTTTCCACAGACATAAATGGTGCATTTTATTTCTTTTAATTTTTCTGAAAACGAGACCGCTCGATAATAATTCTGTTTGACTAGATAATCTCGGGCTGCAGACGAAAACGCGTTTGTTCACTTGTTGATGGTGTGTTCAGGTGAGAAAGGTCAGAAAGCTCCATTTTGAGATCATCTGAATTCAGTCCATGAACATTGAGGCTAAAGTTTCGCGATTATTTATCGGATTATAAGAACAATAGAGATTGAATCGTTCTGTGCAAGGTAAGAATTGGAAATTCCCCTGTTGTTCAGAAACGCTAATGAAATGATAAGAGGGATAAACAAAAAAGAACGGAGGTACTTCCTTTTTGCTTAGTTTAAATTGTCTCCAAGGTTACTCAAATGTAAACACAAGTCTCATTGGCTTTTGGAGAGTCTTTGAGAAACACCTACCATGATGTGCCGTAGATTGCACGATGCAATTCAGACAACGTCAGTTCGCTGACTGTTGAACACATTAAGGGGGTTTATAAGGTAAGTAACCAACGTACTTTTAAGGTTTCGTAAGCAAGCCAAACTAAACATTCGGCGGGTACACGACACGAAAACGGCAGAAAACTCAAAAAGGCATTCTAGTTTAACTGTCCTACGTTTTGTTAAAGTTTTATGTACAATGGCAACTCTTTCGGCTACCCAGCTTTTTTAACATGCAATGATTTTTTTGAGTGGTGATAGTTTACTGGTTCAGTACAACGTTAGGTTATTCCGACGAAATCTTTAGCAGGCACCATTTTCTGTTTCTGAAAAGATAAAATCTACTGAGCAGTACTTTCCTGTGGTGCTGTTTATTATGCTGTACAAGGTGTTTCTATCACTTGTGAGCCTGTGGATGAAATCCTAAAGTGTGACCATTCAAATAAAAGCTACTGAGCAGTACTTTCCTGTGTTGCTGTTTATTATACTGTACAAGGTGGCTCTAACTTTTCAGTCTTTGGATGAAATCTGAATTCAAATGAAATCTACTGAGTTATAGACTGCAAAACAGTCGTATTTTTGCGTTGGTCGAATGCGAAGTCTTGTCAAGTGAAAGTTCTGGAGCGAGGGCTTGACTGCGCATGTGGGCGTGCAGATTGTGTTGACGAGGGAATTGGGGAGGGGGCTTCCAGCCCGTTGACATTGCCTTCTAAAATCACCCCAGTTGCCTAACAGTTTTAGGACAAGTAATTTTTTAAAGATGTGGGAGCAACAGGGACGGAAATCAATTAAGTGAGTCTATTCAAGATTTCAACGGAAATATGATAGAAATGCGGTATATTCTAGGAAAGACAGATGCTTGCTTTGTGTGGGAGTTATTTTGCTATCAGCAGAATGCTTTTGAGATTACAGATCCTTATGAAATTTCGATAAGATTCAAACTTAAAAAGTGCATGAGATTTGACCAGGGCAGCTGTTGACAACGTCATCTAGTCTCTTTACTCTCTTGACTAATTTCGATTTCTTTTCTTTGCGAGACCACAATATTTTTCGAGAGTTTGTGATGAAAGCTTTAAGAATACCAAGAACTTATAAATTGTAATCAAACGTGAATTAAAAGTGGAAGCGTACAACCTCTTTATTGAAGACTTATTTTTGTAACTTGCTCTCTCTTAGCATTCCATTTTTTATTTCAAATTTCTCTGTTGGGACTTCCCGACAGACACCATGAACAAATTGACTCTGAGAAATCAGGGTTCCAAAAGCATTGGCGAACTTTCCACTATAACTGTTTGCTGTCCTGAATTAGAACACGATCTACAATGAATATATATGATGTTTTCATACAACATGATACAAGCATTGATGGTTACCTTTCTGTTACCCAGTTGGAGGATAAATGCGCTATAAACCACTTCTGGTCCTTACAAAGAGTTCTTTCCCTCACATAAAGTTTTCACCTGTCATAGAAAATTATACTTTTCGTTGTATTTCTAACAAATATTTCGACCGGCGTTGTCTCAATTCTAAAAGTAAAATACTGATTACTAAATACAGGTACATCAACTTAAATTAATTTTTTTTTTACCTGAATACCACATATCAGTTGGTGCGCGAAAATGTGAACATTTTATAAGTAAATTAGAAGTCCTTAAACCATTCGTTTTCTTTTTGTGTCCAAAACAGAAATTCTGCCGCCGAAATTACGAAACCAATTAGTACCCGAAAAAAATAGATGACAATAAGTAAACTGAGTCGCGAAAGTATAAGCTATTTTTAAGGAAATTCGAATACCTTAAACCGTTGGTTTCCTGTAAATGCCTAAAACGATAAATTTTCTTGTCGAATTTTCAAAATCAATTAGTACCCGCAAACATTAAACACAATAAAGTAAAATTCGCAAAATATGCCTGGCTTTTTAAAGTTAATCCCTAAACTTAAAGCTTAAGCCATTAGTTTTCTGTAATGCTTAAAACAATAATTCTGATGTCGAATTTACAAAATCAATCAATAACTGCGAAAATTAGGCATACAATAAAGGAGTAAAAAGAGTTATTTCCTTCAAAACGGATGGTAAAAAAACTGGTCTAAACCTGTCGAAATTCAGAACCAATAAGGCACTTACATTTAATAACGCAACGCCATTTTACAAATGTATATCACGTCTCACCACAAAACAATGCTGAGGCTTACAGGTCTCTGAGTAAAGTGGAAACGCACCAATTAAGGCATTTTGGTCGAGTGTTAAATCTATACGTGGCCAAACCGCAATCGCCAAGGAGAAACTTGTACAAAAGCATGCATAATATATTAATGAAATCATGAAACTTATGGCCGCAATTTTGCTTTTAGTGAATCTTCAACACTGAAGAATACTTCATAGTCCTGCAAATTTAGTTTCTTGGCAACATCGAAGTAAGTTGATAGAATATTTATCGATGGTATTTTGCATATAGCTAAAAATTTCTCAATTTTATTAATGGAAAAAATAACCAGGTGATTTTGTTTTGCAGATATACTAACAAGAGTGAAAGCAAATAAGATCGCCTTGTTACAGAAAGAAGGCGGAAAAGCTTTTTGAGGTAAATATCATAGTTTTGAGTTGCACTGTTTGTTAGTCGGTATTGAAAAATTCTAGTTCGTAAATAACGGAAGTAAGTCATAGGGATCGTAATGTTAGGCATTAAAAATTGTACTAGCAAATGCTCTTAGTACACCGCAAAGGACGTTGGCAAATGACAACAATTGCACTGAACAGTGCAATGAGCCAATCAGGTTTCGGACCGAATAAGTGTGGTGAAAACGCGTGCAAGCAAGTCAAAACCAATTACTCTGACCAATCACAACGGAAGTAAGCAGCGCAATGAGCCAATCAGAATACGAAGCAATTACATGTAGCCTGCTTAGCGCGGGAAAATACGCGCGTGCAAATCACAATTGGTTTTGATTTCGCTTCTTATTGGTTGAGAAAGTGACGCCAGTTTTGCTAACCAATCGCATCTCGTATTAAAGCAAAACTAAAGTAAAAGCGACACTAAATGAAAAACCACTACAACATTTGTTTTCAAGACAAAAAGAAATCCTTGAATCGAAATAAGCCAAATCTTCTGAATCTTGTCAAATGTCGCTATTATGCACACAAAATTTACGTCAACGGAAATTTATAGTTCGGCCGCCATGTTGGAGATGGCCGCCTATGTCCTTAAACATGGCGGCCATACAAACTCTTTTAGTTTGTTGGAAATGCATTTTACCATAAATATCTCCTATTGAAGATTCTTCTAATTTGTCTATAGCTGAGTCGCGACACGATATAAGAAGGTGAGGATGGCCTTGCTTGTTAGTTCAAATACCCAACCCAATCAAAACTTTACCTGTTCTCAATGATGAGTTACAGAAATACGGCGATCCACCAAACTTGTCGCGCACTTGCTGAAAGTCATTTTGCCAACAGCTTCATTAATACTTTTTTTTTAATTCATTACAGGCAATAAGCACACCAGTTCACGTGACCATGGGGCTTGGCGCAAGTCACTGTGTAGGAGTCGGGGCTCCAACAGAGGTATCCATAACAACCATGGTCTTAGCCATCCTCTTCATGATAGCAACTGTTCCTGGCAACCTGATGGTCATCCTGGCAGTGTTAGTGGACCCGAACAAAAATTTGCGGAGCCCCTTTACGTTGCTAGTCGCCAACCTTGCTGTTACAGATCTCATTGTAGGATCGTTGGTTGAGCCTCTGTCCATTAACACACACTATCGCGAGTCGCAAGGTCTCTCCATTAGCATGTCTTGGTTCTCCCAGTCCGTGTACTTTCTCTGTTGCACGGCTTCTCTGTTGAGTCTTGCTGCACTGACGGTTGATCGCTACCTTGCGATCACCAAGCCACTCTGGTACAGAGCCAATGCGAGTTACAAGCGAGTTGGCCTCGCTGCAGCCATGGTTTGGGTTTTGTCTGGGTGTTGTACCACCCTTTTCTTTTTCGTTGGATTTGTCACGTACGCTTTTGTGTTCGCCAACATTACCATGTTCTGTACCATCTTCATTTTCATCTTCTCCTATGTGCGAATTTTCCAGTACGCCAAAAACCAAATCGCCTCCATTGATGCTCTGACCGACGGTCAATCAGAACAGAACAGAGCCCGGCAGCGAGCGATAGAGATGGAAAACAGACTCACCAAAACCTACATGCTTATGCTGGGGATCTTTCTGTCCTGCTACATCCCCTCTTGCGTCATGATTTATCTCATGAATCTCTGCCATTCTTGCAGTTGCGAGTTAATTCACTGGCTCAGAGATTTCCACTTTGTGTTCATCACCATCAACTCCCTAATCAACCCTTTTCTCTATGCCTTCCGCCTGCCAAACTTTAAGAGCGCTGTCTTGCGCATGCTCTGTTGCTCATCCCAAGTGGCTCCTGCACCTGCTACCCGTGCTACTTTCCAGGCTACCTCAGCCAATGCTGACAGCTCGAACCAGTCCTCTAGACTAGACTCGGATACTGTGCGAGTGTGGGAACAAAAGATGGACTTCTCTAAGATCAAGACATCCCAAGATCCCTCTTATGTTGCCAGTTAAGATATAAGACGACGTTATATTCCATAGCAGTCAGAAATTAAAATTTATCCTACATAGCATTAATCCTCTTACCAACTTAATTCAGATTTCCAACGTTCAGTAAAAGAATTGCTGTAAACTATTCTCGATAAATTAATTAATACCGTCGAAGCTGTTCGTTATCTTGTAAGAGTTAGGTTACCATAAAACAACTGAACTAGTTATGGTATGAATCAAGCTCAGGTGATCGTTTCAAAGAGGCGTTCATTTTAAAATGAGGGCTGTTATCAACTGCTCTCCATGGAAGATGTATAATCTGTATACTGAGTTTAGATTAGTTTGTGGATTTACTTTCCGATTGTCTTCACAGCAGTCAAACGGAAAAAGAAGCGGTAGCGGTTACTTCCTATTCCCGGCGTACCTCCAAACTTGTGTCAGTACAACGGTAATGGATTTTATATTACGCACATATCACATAGTTTCATGGCGGTTTACAATTCTTCTCTGGGGTGAGATCCGACGTCAGCCTGTAAAGGCGCCTCTGGCAGCCGCTATCAGTCCAGTACAAAGTTCGGTTTGTAACCGTGGATAATGACAAAATCATCACGACAAAGTGAATATCAAGCAGACAAAAAAACTGGTGATTAAAAAAGTATTCTACCCTTGAACCTATGCTCGAAGTAAAAAACTTACATCCTAAGGGCATTACCGATTTTGGCTTCATGAGCATTCGTCACTTATCTTCATTTTTCTGTGCAAAACACGACAGAAGCAGTCCACATTTTTCACTTTTGACTGCTGTGAAAGTTTTTTGGGATTCGAAAAGCCGTTTCATGACGATTGTTCTAGTGATTTTTGGTCACAAATACTGGCCGAAGTACACCAACAGTTGTTCAAAGTGATTCATAAACTGATCTAATCCTCTCTTACGATTTTTGCAGCAGAACAAAAATACGAAGAACTCAGTGACAATATTGATTCCTTTTTAAGTTGCTATTCCTTTCCATTATGGTCCATGTATATTCGGCAAAGTTAATAAAATTAATACTTGTCTCCTCACACTAATACTGTAGGTTAATTTTTGGCAAATTAAAACTATTACTTAAAGGTTTTTTTTTAATGATTTAAAACAAAAGTTTCGTCTATTTGAAGTAACACTAAAAGTTGGCTTCATTATTGCGCCTTAGATTATGTTTATTTGTTAAGAATCAGACCGTCTGAAATAACGGGTAGATCTTTTAAGGACCTGTTTTTAGGGTCAGTAGTCACTAAAACACTTACTCACTCACTCACGCACTCAAAAGCGGAGAGATGCAGATATAAAAGTAATTGAATCAGCCCTATGTTAACAGCTATTGCATGCGACAATCATCCATTCCATCAGTGGAAAGAAAATGACTGCCGGACTGTTTGTGCTGACAAACAAACTTGTAATATTTAATCAGTTGTATTCAGTTCTCCATGAATACTTCAGAAGAATTAATGTTCCTATCCACCCTGAAGGTTGTAGTTATCAGTATATAAGTGTGGATAGACATGATCATGAAGACCTTGAGTGAGATATCTGTTACTACAGTCAAGCAGTTAATTTGGCTTCATGGAACATACTGTTTACTTCCATAATCACTTCAAGTTAAAAGATTTAATGTACAAAGGTTGTTATATGTATCAGCATCATTACGATGATGTATAATTTATAAGTAATGTATAAGCATGTACTGAGTGTAAATGTCAAGGGCACTAAGGCATTGAAAACAAGCTTCAGAATTTCCGGAGGTACAAATGAGCGGATTCGTTTGAGAGCGCCGATACCAGAGGCAATTTTCATTGAGAACTCAACTAAGAAAATTGCCTCTGGTATCGGCGCTCTCAAACGAATCCGCTCACTTGTACCTCCCGAAATTCTGAAGCTTGTTTTCAATGCCTTAGTGTGGCCACACTTTGACTATTGCAGTGTTGTCTGGGGAAACTGCAACTTAACGCTCTCAAATAAATTGCAGAAATTACAAAATCGTGCTGCACGAATTTTGACTTTTTCCAATTATGATGCTAATGCTTTAGATTTATTTAGTAAACTTGGGTGGAGAAAATTAAGCACTCAACGTGAAATGCAGAAAGCTCTTATGGTATTCAAATCCTTAAATGGTCTTACACTGGAGTATCTAAGCGAGCTGTTTGTCAACCGGTCTGACATAACTGAATACCTATTGGGGGACTCCGTGAACAAACTTGCTGTTCCATTGTCCCGCACCAACTTTTTGAAACACAGTTTTAGCTACAGCGGTGCGGTACTTTGGAACAGCTTAGGGAGAGAATTTAGAAGAGAAATTCATCAAATTTGTTGGAGATAATTTGCATGAAGAGGTTCAATCTAACGAGATTGAAATCATTCACAGAATTGGAGCGAAAAGAAGTGGTGGGGATCAAGGGTCAAGACGCAGCAGTAAGCCGAGACCGGTCATTGTCAAACTGCAATCAAATAAAAGCAAGATGAAGATTCTCTTAAAGCGAAGGATGCTAAAGGGCAAGGGTGTCGTCATTTTAGAGGACATGGCTGATGACATTGCCAAACGGCTAAAAGAGCTAAAAAACAAGAGGTCTGTGGAAAGTTCGTGGTTCTCAAACGGAAAGATAAAGTACAAGCAGCGTGACGATCCACGGGTCAAGGAAATTCGAAACTGGCATGACATCGCAAATCTTCAGTAGTGACAGTAGTTACCTCGTTCATACAAATAAGGTATTATTAATATTGTTATTATTTGATCACTAAACAATGGTTTCCCAAATGAATACGAATACATCCAGTCTCAATGACTTACCATTTTCTCAGTTAAATAACAATGAACTTCATAGCTATATCTTTCAGCAATCTAAGACTAACCTTAATAAGAATGAAATTACAAAGTTTAGAAATATATTTTTCAATCCGTTTTCTTTAGACGGTCGTGGAAAGACACACTTAACATTAAACTCTGATTTAGACCCTGATGATAATTATTATAAGCAAATCTTAACCCATGTTGAAGCTTGTGATTATCATGATGAGGATACATTTAAAAGCATGGTAAAGGACTCTAAAACTGACTGCGAATTTTCTGTTTTACATCTAAACATCCGCAGTATACTTAATAAGTTCGATGATTTTAAAGCATACCTGCATTCTTTAGAACATGAATTCTCAGTAATTGGGCTGTCTGAAACCTGGCTAAATCACAGCAATATGAATGATTTTCCATTACCGTGCTATAATTATATTGGAAAGGTCAGGGAAAGAAAACAGGGGGCGGTGTTGGCATTTATGTGAATTGTTCCTATCAATTCAAAGAGCGAGCTGACCTAGCTGTCAACATTGAGGATGTAATAGAATCACAGTTTATAGAGCTGACAACTAAACCAAATAACACCTTAATTGGAATTATATATAGGCCTCCGAATGACAAACTAGGCCTTTTCAAGGAATGCCTTGCCGAGTTACTTCAAAAACTAGAATTACGTAAAGAAAAGTGTTTTCTGATGGGAGATTTTAATCTTGACCTATTAAAAGTTGAGGAAAACCGCCACATAAACGATTTTATAAATCAAATGATTTCATCAGCTTTCTACCCATTGATTTCTAGACCAACACGAATAACTAACTCGAGTGCGACCTTAATTGATAACATATTTGTTAATAATCTAAATGAGGGTCACAAATGTGGTATTCTTTTTACAGACCTTTCTGATCATCTACCTATCTTTCAATTAACTTCCCCTTTAAAAACGGTTACACAACCATATGTAAAAACAAAATATAGACTAATCAATGAAAAAACATTAAATCAATTATGTCAAGACTTAAAAAATGAAGATTGGCATGACATTTATAGAAAAAGAGATCCCCAAGATGCCTATAATTATTTTTATACCAAATTATTTAAATTATATGACAAAAACATACCATTAGTGAAACCCAAGAACAAGATGAATTTTACTAACCAAGGAATACCTTGGATAACAAAGGGTATTCTTAAATCAAGGAAAACTAAAAATAAGCTATATAAAAGATTTATCAACAATCCAAATGAAAGAAATGAATCTATGTATAAGACGTACAGAAACAAGTTTAATAAAATTAAGAATGCTGCAAAAAAATATTATTACGATAAAGAATTCAATAAAAATCATGGTAACTTAAGATACTCTTGGAAACTAATAAAGGAAGTCCTAAACAAGCGCACCTGTAAAGAAGAATTACCAGATCACTTCAAAGAAAATGAAACTTTGATAACTGATCCACTTGAAATAAGCAATAAATTTAATGAATATTTCATTAATGTTGGACCTAAGTTAGCTGATAAAATCCCTAACAATGATGTGAACTTCACAACATTTTTGGGAGAGAGATATGTTAAATCAATCTTCTTGGATGCTGTAACAGAAAAAGAAGTAGAAATTGAAATTGGTGAATTAAAAGTTAATAAGTCTTGTGGTCATGATGAAATACCACCTAAACTGATTAAAAACATCTCTAAATTTATCGTTAAGCCACTGGCATACATATATAATCAGTCCCTTATCACTGGAATTATTCCTGATGACTTAAAAATAGCACTTGTCACCCCAGTATTTAAGGCAAACAGCAAAAATGAATTTTCAAACTATAGACCAATATCTGTTCTTCCGTGCTTCAGTAAGATCCTAGAGAAAATTATGTACAAAAGATTATCTAAATATCTGGATAAGAACAACATGTTATTTCAAAGTCAATATGGTTTTCGCAAAAAACATTCAACAAATTTAGCGACTATAGAACTTCTTACTAAGATATCACAGGCAATAGACAATAGAGAGTACACAATTGGCGTTTTCTTAGACCTTGCTAAGGCATTTGACACAGTTAACCATAAGATATTACTTAAGAAACTTGAGCATTATGGAATTAGGGGAATTGCGCTTGAGTGGTTCAAAAATTATTTAACAAACAGAAAGCAAATTGTTAAATACAAGGCAGAAAAATCGGAAAGCTTAACAATCAAATGTGGAGTGCCTCAGGGGTCTGTCCTGGGGCCTCTTCTTTTTCTTATTTACATGAATGATATTCCAGGATGCTCAGAGATTTTATCAGTTATCCTCTTTGCCGATGACACAAATTTGTTTTTCAGTCACAAAAATGTAGAGACTCTGCAGGAAACCATGAACCAGGAATTAATAAACATTGCATCATGGCTTTCCGCTAATAAACTCTCTTTAAATATTAAGAAAACACATTTTATAATTTTTAAATCAAAAAGGAAAAAAATAAATCATACTACTATTTCAGTGAAAATTAATGGTCAGCAAATTGAGAAAGTCAAATATACAAAATTTTTGGGCTTATATATAGATGACGAGCTCACATGGAAATATCACATTGACCAAGTTGCAACAAAAATATCAAAAATGACAGGAATAATGGCTAAAGCGAGGCATTATTTATCGCAAAAAACTTTACATACGATTTACAACACTATGGTTTACCCGTATTTAACTTATTGTAATATTATTTGGGCAAGCACTTATCCAACCAGGCTTCAGTCAATATTTATGATTCAAAAAAAGATAGTAAGAATCATGATGTTTGCAAAATATAGAGAGGAATGTAAGCCACTATTCCTGTCACTTAAGATTCTTGATATATATGAGCTAAATATGTACCTCATAGCACTCTTTATGTATTCGTACTTTAATGAAAATCTGCCTACGTATTACAAAAATTACTTTAAATTAAATGAAAATATGCATAATCATGATACCAGGTCAGCCTTCAACATACACATTGATTATACAAGGACAAATTATGGGAAATTTTCATTAAAATTTAGGGGAGCACAGATTTGGAATATGTTACCAAATGACTTAAAAATAATTAAATGTTATAATTCCTTCAAAAAATGTGCAAAATTTTATGTTCAAAATCAAATTTCCACTCAGATTTTCACTTGATTCCAATCAAAATCAAACACCCGTAGAAATATCAGAATTATGAATGCATCCATCTGCTTTATTTAATTTCGTTAGTTAAGTATGGGGATCTTCTTTGAAAAGCTCGGTAGAGCTTGCTAAGATCTCCTGCCATTATATATTATTTCGTTGCAGATATGCATATATATCACTTTATGTAAAAGACTGATATAATGGACAAATAAATAAATAAAATATAGCTTATCATCTGATCTGCGGCGGGCAGAATCACTCAACGACTTTACTCATCTGCTTAACTACGTTTATCCTCTTCGATAACTTATGTTTTTCAGATACACGGCATTCATGTAAAGCAGTTTTCATAGTTTTGATATTTTTAATGTTAGATATAGTTAGGTTAGTTAGGTTATGATGAAATTAAGATGGATTTTGTAACTGATGAAAATATACCGTGTCAAAATAAAGTTAACATAAGGTGTAGGGGGTGCCTCCCCCCCCCCCCCCAACCCTTCCGAGATGACCTGCGGCTTTCTGATATAACTAGTATTCTGCAGAAAAACCATGTGTTTTATTGATGTTGAAGTAAAACATGGTGTACCCCCTCTTCTATCAATGGGCCGGTTAGTTTCTCTAAAGAAAGTGTGGTACTGCGTCGGTGGGGGATTGGGGTGGGGGGTGAAAAACGAATTTGGTTTTATCAACAGAGTTGATGGAGGCAAATTGGCCGCCGTAACGAGATTCGAGTGCTGACTGTTGCCAGTGTTAGCCCTTCCCCAAATCCAGTCGAGGAATTGTTGGTCGTGTGTCGTTCACATCATGGGTAATGGCGCTACCACGCTATGAGTGGAAGCGTGGTAACACGGCCAGGGGGGTTTAGGGGGCGAGGGAGCCGCCTCCTTTTTTTTTCCATGTAATTTTTTACGATAAAAAAGTTTCTGTAACCAACCGACAGTCAAGTGGTATTGTGCATCAGGTGGTTTTATTATGCTTTGGTTTCAGAGCTTTTCTTACAATTATTTCAAAGACATTTAGATTGGGTGGCGGGGCGTGTGGGTAGGGAGGCTGTGCGCTCTAGCCGCAATTTCTTCGGCACCTTCTTTCTGGATTTTCTGGATCCGCTCCTGCACGGTAAACAACAATAAATTAGGTAAATGAAAAACGCGCGTTGATTCCGTGGGAAACAGTACCAATTTGTAAGATGAACTTTCGAGCTAGCACTGTTAATCTAGACCAAAGCTTCAACCCTAAAAGCCTGCAGCCTTTGGCTAAATACAAGATCAGCGTCCTGGGGACTTGTAAAAACATTTTCAGTAATTGGGAAGGATTTTAAGCCCAAAACGTGACCTCACTTTCCCCTTTTTTACAATCTCGTTCCCAGAGGCCGCGATCCTTTTGGTCAGCGCCGGGATCGGGACCGATTTTTCCAGCGCATGACAAAAGGGACCCCTGGGGACGAGGTTGCCTTTTTTACTCCTCGGGACACTCCTCGGTGGAAGATTGGTGACTAACGGCTTGGTGTCCAAGCCTTCCTAAATTGCTTTGTAACCAATCATCATTGTGTTGTTTTGGAAAATTTCGTCGATTATGGCTTTCATTTCGGACATCCTGGTTGCTGGGTAGGTACAGTTTATTCCAAAATTTGTTCCTTTTTTTTTAAGTCAAGTAGATCTTGGTAGCATCGTGTAAAACTGGATGGAACTGGATGTTCTAAAGACCTGGTTCAAGATGTGATTAGCGTACTTAAATTTCATAGGCTGACACGTAGAAGCTAATAGCTTCGCACCAACTCCAGCTTATACGTATACTGAACCGATAAATCGAAACCTTAGTCTTGTTCAGAAGGCCCATAGCATAAGTCATTCTCATCCAGGTTATGAAAACATGGCTGTTTTCCTCAGCGCTTATGGTAAATTCCAGTTGACCACCATCAAGGTGACCAATGCATGTCTTGAATGTCAATGAGAGACCTTTCCACGGTTTTTTCGATTCCGGGATTTTTTTGGGTACGAAAATTTGGGAAGTATTTTTTTGGGTAGCTTGATTTGAGTAGGGACTTTTGGGGGTATTAAAAAGAATCGGTAGTGCCCTGGCATAGTTTTTTTGGGGTTAATTTTTGGTCCAGGGATTTTTTTAGGTCTTGACTTTTGGCTCCATTCGATCATCCCCATCACTTGAAATCCCGAGTACCCCCCCTGGGCTTATCACTGATCATGGCCTGATAGTGTTGCAGACTGATCGACACGATCGCAGACCGTTGAGATCATATGACAGGCTTTACATGTACATAATTATGTCCATGCTAATTTTTATGCTCTGAAAACACCCCTCAACCACTTGCAATAACTATGGATTTTTTTCTATTTTACGCCTTGTTTCTTTGGTTTTCAGTACACTGTTGATCAATGCATTTGCAGTGTTAAACTTTAAACTGTAAGTATTATTTCTGTTTGCACATATTTGCATGTGTGTTGTTGTTGCATGTGTATACTGCTTTAAACCCAGTGTTTTCTGTCAACATTCTCCACATCAAATTCTTGTACTTGTATTGTACTCAATACACTTGTACTTGTAGCCCTCAAAGGTTTTGCAACCTGCCAAGCGTGGTTTTGAAATAATTGGGTTTTTTTTTCCTTTTTTTTTGGAAATTGGATTGAACATAATTCAGTATACGTATTTGATATTCAGTTATACTCAAAGACATATATTCAGTACTTTCCACTTCCTAAAATGTTTTTGCATACCAGGGCTTATTTTGTGCACGTGTAATTTTTTAGCTGCATCAATCCTACAGTACCATACTCAGACAGAAACCGTGATTATTGGGTTATGGCAGGAAATATCCAAATCTAAAAGATTGTTAACCGACGTTGTCCAGTGATGTTGTCATCTGAACTGAGGCAGATGTTGGGCACACAACCAGCTTGATCTCACCAGCTATTTTAACACTCTGGGCCTGGTTGTTCGAAAGTGGCTTAATGCTAACCCAGGATTAGGAGTTAACTGAAGTCTTCATTTCGCACATTGAGAAGGTTCTGTAAATCAAATTTTATGCTTAGAGTAAAGTTAAATTCCAGTCAAAAGTTAAGGGTGAAAATCTTTTGGAAATGTTTTTATTGAACGATACACGTAACTAAACTGGACTCAAAGTTTACTCTAACCTACAATTAGGTTATCATGCTTTGAACAACTGGGCCCTGGTTTGTGCTCTAGTCTGGGGTTTGAACCCGCAATCTTCTGCTGAGCTAACCAAGTGTCTGTGACTTGTAAATGAGAGCTTATAAATTGAAGGGTCTTATGCAAAACTATCATAAGCGATGATTTTGGTGACTTTTTTTATTTTACTAATAAATAACTGATTTCTCGCATACAGGCTTGTTTTCATATGGTAAATATCCTGTATTTTTTTGCTGTTTCATGCTTAGTTTTCAAGAAAACACAGGCCAAAAACATGTTCATCCCAAATCATCACTTACGATAGTTTTGCAATAATGTAATTTAGTCACTTATCTGTAGTTTGTAAATTGTTTTCCCTTTTTTTTTTTTCAGTAAAAAGAGGAATCCTACAGACTCATTTGGTGATGAAAATGATGAGCCTTCATTAGGTACAAAATAAAATTATAATTTCATTCTCCATAAAAGTTACGGATTGTACATGTGTGTGCAGTTCTAGCAAGGCCCAATTAGGAGATGCTATTAAAATCTGAGGGTAAATAGAGTATATGAATGTATGTATGTATCTTTACACAATTTTAAACTCATGTATTAGTTGCTATCAGTTGCTGCTGTTATTTATGTACTTGTAATGTTATTCAATTTGTTTTTCTAAAGAATTCTCGTTATTCATTTCTCCAGCTGAAAAGTTCAAAGAATTCCTTCTCAATCTCCGGTACTTCAGGATTTTCATTGGTCTTTGGAACATTATTATAACGATATGCATGGTTATGTAAGTACTGTTGAATGTCAATCTCTTGTGTACTTGACAGCCCTGCACAAGTATCTTCTTTAGGAAAATGGATAGGTAGATCAACTTAAAACAGAGAAAAATACTCACCAAAGAAAAGAACTTTGCACTCACAGTTTGGATGGTCACACATTGGGTTGTTGTTACTTGTTTGTTTTGAATGATATGGATTTCCCAAATTTTCAGGCTGAGCATGTTCATTGCAAGAGCACTGGTCTCAGGTTGCACCTTAAGGACCTCACAATGTGATTGCCTCCCCTGCCTTTAAGGGTCCCACTATGCCTCCCCTTTGGGAAAGCACTGCTCAATGCCCTTGAATGGTCACACTTTAGAATTCCATCCACAGACTCAAAAGTTAGAACCACCTTGTGCAGCATAATGCTTAGTATGTGTACATATATATGTAGCTTTCATTTGAATGGTCTCACTTTTGGACTGAAAAGTTGAAAATTCATCCATGTGCTTTGTACAAGCAAGTACCGGTAACCTGGTTCTGTTTTATTTTTTCAGATTATTTGGTTCTTGACTGAGTCTCCTTTCTCCAACTTCAAGCAGTGACAATACTGCTTTTCTTATTGATATGGGGAATTAATGGACATCTTGAGCAGGAATACGCTTTGCTGGATTTGCGGTAAAACTTTACTACAATGGCCCATAGATTGAAGGATATGTAACAGTGGATGTGCTTAGAGGAAAATAGAGACTTCTTAACTTCTTAAAAGACACTAGCAAACTATAATTATTTATTAGTTTTTCTGCTTCGAGTTTATAAATACAAAAGGGAACAAATCCCTCAATGATTACAGCTACAACTGTATAAGTACATGTACAGTACCGGGCAAAAGTAAGTTGACAGTCTCTTTCGAGTCTCAATTCTCGACTCGATCTTCGATCCTCG
>JAEMWC010000383.1:435000-437500 GCA_016490735.1 Pachyseris speciosa
GAACGGAGAAACACTCCTTTGCTGCTTGGCACTTAACAACATAATAGATAATAGGAGTTCACTTGAAGTAAACAAATAGTGTCGTGTTTTATATTATTCTAAACATTTCGGGCTTGGCCCTACTTCAGTGGGAAAAACAAGTTCTTTATGTTTGGCACAAGTTTTGTATGCACCATGAAAATAAAAAAATAAAAGAATGTTTTTTTTTTGTTAACTTTCATGGCGCATACAAAACTTGTGGCAAATATAGCAAACTTGTTTTATCCACTAAAGAATGGCCAAGCCCGAAACGTTTGGAATAATTATAATTGTAAAAACACGGCACTATTTGTTTACTTCAAGTGAGCTCCTTAGTAGGATAGTACATTGTAATTGTTTACAATTTGAAAAAGAAATGATTACATTATTGTCCCTTGTTTACTGTGAATTCAATTCTACAATCTAAGATTAATAGCTACATGTACATCAGTAACATTCATTACATTCACAACTATCATGCTGTTTTTCTATGATTCTATAAATACAATTTAGAGTTTCACTTAAAAGGGAGATCAACTCATGGGCTGATCAACTCAATTAATCTCTTTTTTCCATTCTGATGCTAGTGACATATACACGTATGACATCCAAGTTCTGGATGTGATCAGTTCAGTGGCCAGAGCCTAAGAGTGGACTTTTACCTAATACACAGATATGTGGTTTGTACAACTAGAGTTGCATAGTTACATGCAAATGTGCTAATTGTGGCCCCTTTAATTAAGCTGTTAAGGTGCAACATCTAATGTTAGCTTACATTACTATCATATCACTGTTTTACACGTATCAATCATTAAAGTTATGAGAATAAAGGGACTGAGAACAAAAGAAAAAAATTTCTTAATGTTTAACCCAATGACTACCGCAGGGTTTTACATTTTCGGAGTGATTTTCCACCTATAAACGATGAATAGCAATTCGTGACTCTTTATTTGAACTACCAGGGAAAAGTGGTGCTGTCCTAAGGCACTGGAGGCTCAAGGTTTCTGAAAACGTCATTTTGACGTAGCTATTTTTTATCCGTGAAGCGACAGCAATGGCCCAAGCTCGGTTTGCTTGCGATTTCTGCTAAATTTACAGCCATTTTTCATCTTTAGCGGCTGCCTGATGAGCATCATTAAGCGTGACGGTAGCTAAGAGTCCACTTTCTCAAAGAATCGAGCAAGGTGATGTACTTTGTTGTTGAATTTGGCTTGTTACTCGACGAACTGGGAATTTGGCCGGTCGAACACTTAGTACCTTTGGGACTCGACTATTGATGAATTTCTCGACCTACCGCCACATATTTTGGAATTTCTGTGTACTGAAGATGACCAGGAGCAGGAAATTTTGGCGGTAGGTCGGAGTGGCTATGTGAAAGAATTGGGGGAAGGAACGGGCGCTGTCAAAAATTCTCGTTAGTTCCCAGCATGCAATGCGCTCAAGATGTGGAAAATGTCGGGAAGGCCCGAATGCACTGGAACAAAAGGCTGTATCTACGCTCGGAGAAGAATATGAACAAAAAAAGTCATTTCTAAGCTAGAAAAAGGACTGAATTTCGTTATGATGGTTGAGTTTTGGTTTTTCGACGATGATTTCCCTAAGAAAACATGAAGGCAAAAAGGGGCATTTTTGTTGTTTCTCTTGACGTTAAAAACGGCCAGTTTCGTTCTTGTCCAAACTCAAAAGGCCATATTTGGTAAAAATCGCTACGTTTCTTGCATTTATTGGATATCCAAATTTAAAGGGCATTCCATTTCGTGCTCACAACTAACAGTTAAGGCAATATTCGTGCGATTGAGAGAGTTGCAATGTTTTGAAGCATGGGAGTTTTTTACGGCCGGTTTTGGCCGGCACGGGTGCCAATGGGTTAAATGAATTCTCCCAGTGAGGAGAGTATGTATTTTGATTATGGGCTTAGTTGAGGACATGACTGGACACATTTTCACCTAAAATACTTCAATTGGGAAAGAAAAAATGCAAAAGCCAGTTTGCACATATTGTTGTTCCAAATGGACAAGCTTTATTGTTTTTGTAATGGTCAGTTTACAGTCTACTTTGATGCTCAACTACAAATGTGATTTGAAAAACTCCCTAAAACTATTTAAAAATGTGTAAATCTAATATTGTACTCTTGCAAGTAATAAATGAACCACTAATGCTTAACTTCCACCTTTAGAGCTACTCAAAATATGAAAGCTTCTTGTTTTCTTTTTTTTTTTCTCTTTTTTTTTTGAGCATAATTTAAGGCCGTCGAACCTGCGTGAGAATTTTAAAATTCTTAAGAAATGCCGGAGCAAACTAGAGTGGTTAATTTTTGAAATGCTCTTGATTAAGAAGAAAAGACCGAAGCTAAACACCCAAAGTGACTCTATTCGCACGAAACTCTTTGTGTGAACACTGGACTCTCGCGATATTATTTCATTATTCACATTCTTATCATTCACATACACACCTATTTCTGTATATATGTAGTGTCAATTAA
>JAEMWC010000383.1:442500-505000 GCA_016490735.1 Pachyseris speciosa
CCATTAAATAACGGGTAAGTGAGCACGCGACAGAAGGATTTAATTTTATCCTCAAACTGCTGAAAATAGCCTCTTTGTCCGATACACTTGAAAATGAAGTTAAGCTGTCGACTGTATTCATCTTCATATGCGGCAGCCATGGTCGTTTTGAAAAATCGAAAGTCATCCGGGTGAAACAGCGCATATTATACTTTAAAAAACCGTATACGTCATATATCCCATTCTTGATTGGCTGAAAAAAAGTATACAAGCCCATAAATTCAATGGAAACTGTCAAATTTCTGTTGAATTTGTGCACAAATAAGCCACCTGCCTGTCAAGAGAGAATATTATTGACTTTGACGATCATATGATCAGTTGGTGCATGCACTTCTTCCAAGTCTTCCAACACTCTCTCCCCATTCATTCCATAATGTTACGACCTTCCACCTCAACCGCAGTAAAACGTAAAAACAAGAAAGTTCCGCTTAAGATAAGGTTTTTACTTTGAGCGTTAATAGCTGAGTAAGTTGGTTGTGAGTTTACGAACCATAAGGTGAATCGGTTTTCCACTAGAAGTTACGCATTCAAACAGTAAACAAAGAAACTGTAGCGTCGACCAGACTCCACATACTTCGCTTTTAAAAAGCTTTTTTGGTAAATCGTAAACTCACCGACTTGCGAAAAAGTTATTATCTAGGTCTCAAAGTAAAGTACCTTTGAAGGACTTTTTATTTTTTATTCTTCTTTATTCCAACACTCTCTCTTGGCTCTCCTTCCACAACTCGTCATAATGCGTGTCGACCTTCCACCCCAAACTCCTTCCCGAAAATGAAATGGTCGTCCTCGAAATAATTATTATGATAGCTTAAGATCAATAAAGTGCTTGGATCATGGAATTTTCCGTGTCTTAAGCAAATCCCTCTGACATCACCTAAGATATTGGGGAGAGGAGAGATGTCATAATGTGTGTCGACCTTCCACCCCAAACTACTTTCCGAAAATAAAATGGTCGTCCTCGAAATGATTATTATGGTTGTTTTTAAAGATCAGTAAAGCGCTTGGATCATGGAACTTTCCGTGTCTTAAACAAATCCCTCTGAAGTCAATTAAGATATTGGGGGAGAAGGGAGTGTAGGATGAACCGTACATACACAAAATGTATTTCCTACAATAACGTAAAGCCTAAAATTTAAACTTGAGTTTGACTAATGAGCAATTATGTTTTTGATACTTTGTATTAGCATAAAACTAGCGTTCTATCACGAATGGCGTTCTCTGATTGGCTACGCTACTCGCTATCTATGCTGTGATAGATAGTGAGTACTCGGCGGTTGTCAACAAAATGGCGGCCGCTTCTTCGCGTTTTCGAAGTGTTTGCATGCATGCGCGCGTGATAAAAGAGCGTTACTGCCATTACAATGGCTTTGCGCTACAGCTCAGTACTGTCTAATAATTAACGAACTGTTAACGCCGTGGACTGCTTTCGCTTCTATACAAGTCAGCGCTGACCATGGCTATTATCGCAAATCTCATTTATTGGACCAATGACCAATGGTGTTCAAGAACTTGACTAGAACTTACTAGTATGGTGGTAGCTGTTCATAAATATAAAAAGATGATTCTTCGGTTATTGTCCTTCATTTCTTTTATTCTACAATCTAGAGCGTCGTAAAACCAAAACCAAAACAATTACTCTGACCAATCACAGCAGAAGTAAGCACTGCAATAAGCCAATCAGAATATGAAGCAACTACATGTAGCCGGCGTAAAGCGCGGGAAAATACGCGCGTGCAAGTCACGATTGGGTTTGGTTTTGCTTCTCATTGGTTGAAAAAGTGGCGCGAGTTTTCCTGGCCAATCACAGAGCGAAGCAATGCAGAACCAAAGCAAAACCATAATTACTTTCGACACTCAATTGAAAACCGCTCTAATTTGATGAAAACGATCATGCCTTTATCTTAAATCCATACTAGTGACTGTAAATACAACTCACATTGCCACAGATAAACAAAAAGGGATAAGTTGATAAATAATTGATATTAATAATAATATTGATTATATTAATAATATTAATTCAATTACAGTGTGACAGAGTCAGAAGGGGCATGGGTCTATTCTCGATTTGACGTCATAAACTGCTTTGCATGCATGTTTAGAAGGACTTAATACGATGTAAATCAGTTTGTGACGTCAAATCGAGAATAGACCCAAGCCCCTTCTGACTCGGTCGTGGGGCAGATGATGGCGAGGTTTTGCAACTTTAACGCCCTAGAAAAGTCAAAATAACTAGTCAAGATTTGGTAAAAAAGGCGCAATGCGTTTCGATCAGGTGTAAAGATTTGTTTTAGCGAAAAGAATTTGTGGGTTTAGGTGCACTTTAACAATTCACAGTTCATTTCTGTTCTGATGACAGTGGAATATCTGTACCACTCACAAGCGATCCAAGACTAACCTCCAGCGACTGAAAATCCAACGAAGACAGCTGGCCTAGTTTGCAGCTATTTAAATCAGTATGGAATTTGCTTAGATGTGCTGTTTTATAATGTGAAGGTGTTAACGTTAAAGTTAAAGTGTCTATATCGTCTTTTTTTGTTTTGTTTTGTTTTTGTTTTGTTTTGTTTTTTGTTGTTGTTGTTGTTTTGCTTTGTTTTGTTTTGTTTTGCTTTGTTTTGTTTTGTTTTGTTTTGTTTTTTGTTGTTGTTGTTTTTTTTGTTTTGTTTTGTTTTTTTGTTGTTGTTGTTTTTTTTTTTTTGTGGTTCTGGTATGTCCATAGGGAGTAGATAGATGTTCAAAACAGATTTTTCGAATTTCGCCGTGTTTTTGCCCTGAAATCGTTGTTCAAATTTCCCACTTGAGCCACGCCCATCAAACATGACCGAGCTAGTAAGGGGTATGGGTCTATTCCTAATTTGACGACACAAACTGATTTGCATCGCATTAAAGACCCATGTTCATCCAAGAGGCCTTGCGCACGTTTGTTATTGTTTTTAACCGTCTTATTGTTCATTCTTGCGATCTGATTGGTTGACCAGATACTCCCACTAAGTTCAAGTGGCGTGACACTTAAACTAACTCATAACGAAATGAGAATCGATTTATTTTTCTGTATTGCTGTGATTTTTTTTAATCTTTTTATGCCTACGAAAGACATCAGTTCCTTCAAAAACGCTGCAAATATGTGTGGTTCATCATGTAAAACTTTCAGCGACTGAGGAAACGAAGGAAGTCGATCGTTTCGCTTGCATTTACTAGTATGGCTAACTAAAAGCGACGCGGTAGAGGATTCCAATAATTAAATAAGTTACCGTTGCCTTGAATACTCCTAGTCGATATATTTTAATTTTAGTGCTCCATATCATTATAGAAATTGCTGTGATGGGAAATAAACCGCATTCGACTCGATGGATGCTCATTTATCGGATACAATACCGCGCTCGAGTCCGGTTCATTCGCAGATAAATTAGAACCGCATGATCAAAATATTCGCCAAAGTCGGACATCAGTTGAGATACGATAGATACATGTTCGGAGGTATCAAATCTTCTCTTTTCTTTGCTAAAAAATACTAGCTAAGCAAAGTCTGAGACGGGTATTTTCTTCGGGTTGACTGTACAGCCGCTGTCAACTTCGAGATCAGAGGTCATTTGGCAGCGACCATGTATCAACGAAGTAACGGGACAAAAGTCACGTTTTGCCAGGATAATTACAAAATAACTTCAAGGAGATAACAGCCCGACACTAGAAGACAATATTCCAACAAGTTTGTGAAGAATTACTTTCAGGTTGACCCCAAACTAAACGGATTTTTAACAAGAGCCCACCAACAAATAATTTCGCGTTACACGAAGTTCAACAACAACACCAGCCGCCTTCAAGGTCTTTGCCTCACCGCTACGACGACTCTTGTTGAAAATATCGACGCAAATGAAGAGAGAGGATGTGAAGAAAACCACGACGACACAACAACTACCGATACTCGGGGAAATAAGCAGGATGAACGAGGATTATTTTCGCAAAATAGCGCTCACTGGCGATTTGCGTATTTTCCGTCTGTGCGAAATTCAGCGCGGCGCGCAATGAACATGGGATGAACATGAACATGGATGAACATGGGTCTTTGCATGCATGCAAAGCAGTTTTTGACGTCAAATCAGGAATAGACCCATGCCCCCTACTAACTCGGTCGAGTTTGACGGGCTTGGCTCAAGCGGGAAACTTTTTTTGAACGACGATTTCAAGGCAAAAACACGGTGAAATTCGAAAAAAACGTTTTTGAACAGCTATCTACTCCCTATGTACATACCAGAACCGAAAAAAAATAGAAGACGATATAGACACTTTAAGCATTAGTGAAAATAAAGCCTGAAAAAAACAGTCAGGCTTGTACGGGATCGAACCCACGACCTCTGCGATACCGGTGCAGCGCTCTACCGACTCACGGGTATATTACGAACCAACAAAACGACCAGCTCCCAGATGGCTTGTTAGCTCACATTTTTGGAACTAAAATCTTCGCCTTGCAAGAAACAATTCCACCAGCCATAAGTGGAAGGTCCTTGGATCATACTTGCATTATAGACTCTGACCGTGCATCACCTAAAAAAGCTGGCCCCGCCGACACCAAACGTGGAAATTATCTTTGCACCACTATTGCTAACACTTGTTGTTCGATGGAATGTCATCCATATCTGGCTTTTGCAGCTGATCTTCAATGTGCCTCCTCTGTATGAATCACGACCCTCATGAGGCGCTTACATCAATCAGGCTGCAGAAAAAATCTCTAGAAGGGAATCTCTTCATTATAAGAATCGACCAGTTTTTTAACGACAGCAAATCTATTTTCTGGTTGAAATGGGTCAAGTTCCTTCAGTAAGAACAGCGTTATGTCAAGTAACACATGGATGCCGTCAAGAATGCGTCGCCTTATGCTCTTCTCATCGCTGAACAAAAACTTCAAGTAGACTGCATCCAAATCGTAGCGAAAAAGAGCGTGAAAATCGTTAACGTGGACTTTGTGGCTCTTTTCAATTTCTCGCAGATACTCAACTACAGCCCTTTCCAGTGGATCAAGGTCCTCAAAGGCTGAAATTAGGGTCCTGCGTTGAAGCCCTATCAGTGAGCTCCTCACAGATCGCTAGGTAGATATCTTTCAGTTTGTGGTATGACCTATGGCTGGAACTTCCGAGTGGAAACGTTAACAGAGGACGCTTTAATAATTCTCCCTCGGCTGTGCTAAAAACAGTGTCTTCGTCCCTTTTCTTCCTGTCCTTGTCCACTGACAGGTCTTGCAGGCAACGTAAGCTCACCACTGCTTGAAAAACATTCCTTCTCTCTCAGCTCGGTATCTTCGAGGAATTGGCTCAGTTGATTATGTGTCAACTTTTTTGCAAACTGCATTGGATCTTTCATAATTTGTTCAACTTTCAAGGCCAAAAAGTCCAAAATATTTGGGCTTTGAATGTAATCACAGCAAAACAGATTGTAATCCCTTACAAAGAAATGTCTTAAATCTCTTCTTCTGAGAGCTTGCAACAGATTTCCAAAGAGCTTCATCACGCACTCTGCTCTGTTCCTTTCGGTCCACATACCGGCACTTGTTTCTTCAATAGTTCGCAGAAGAATGTTCTTCAAATGATATGTCACCGGGCCCTTTGTCTTGGTCCCCTCGGTGGAAAGAAAGGCTCGACAATAAATTTTCAAACACCGGTAGCACACTCTCTGGATGTCGTTCATCTCCTGGCTCAACAGGTATTCTGCATGGCCAAATGAGAGTCTAAAGTCGCAGTCTGGATTACCACCGTTCTTTGGCGGCTTTACCACCAAATGAAACCCCTCCTGAATAACTCTGTCCACCATGTCATGCGAAGGCCATTTATGCTCTCTTTTGATCCATTCTTGTGCAACCTTCGGCCATCCTAGAGCTCTCAAAGCCCGGAACGAAATCAAATCCGGCGATAATTTCATTTTGGGAATTCTTTTCTTTGCCCTGATCATCTTCATTCTCGTTTTCAATTACCTCCTTGAACAATTCATTTTCGGTGAGGTGCGTTTCACTCGTTGATGACGAGTGAGAAGAAGTGGTACAAAATCTACGGCCACCATCTTCATCTTTCTCTCTGATGGATAGCTCATTCATGGAAGTCGAAGACGAATAGTTCGTTCCACTGCTTTGCCTCGCTTCAACCGCTTCATTGATTTTCGTCCTCTCTCCAAAACAAGCTTCCTTTATTTCTCTACTTTCGCTCGGTGGTTTACTGTAGATTTCCTTTTCAAGTGATTTCAAACAACGCGCCGGGAAGACATGTAGATCTTCAAGCTGTCGTAAAAAGGAAATCAATATTGAAAGTTAGAGCTGGACTGGTTTCGTTGTTCTTCAAGCTAAGGAACAAAGGTGGTCCACACATTAAGGGAAACTGCGTTTCATCAGGGTCCTGCGTCAGATTAATAAACGTAGCATTCACAGTGGCTCCAAAAATCTCAGGATGAAATTGTCTTAAGGCTGAAGTAGCCATGTACTCAGTGCCTTCCACAAGACAGGACTGTAACACGAGATGATCGGCTCCTCTGATTCTGACGTGCAGTGGATGCTCGGGTAAATATTCAACTATTTCGCTTTTAATCATCAGATCGTCCGAAGTTGGAAAAACCACGACATCCGCATCCCCAAAGTCATCGATAGCTCGGCAGTTTAAATTTTCAGCCCAGCTGCCATAAAGTTGAGACGAAACACCGACGCCATGTTGGGGGAAATCGCTCGGAGGAAAGGTTTGCTTTTATCCACAAGCCAATGTGGATAGCATTCTTGTTCGATACACTTGATGACGAAATTAAGTTCTCGAGTTTTTGCATCTTCATTCGCTGCAGTCACCATGTCGTCAAAATCGAAAATGTTTCAGATAAACATTGCAAAACATTATAAATAACTCAAAACCGTATACGTCATACATCCCATTCTTGATTGGCCAAAAAAAATAATAAACAACCCGACAAACTATATGCAAACTGTCCGAAATCCCTACAGAACGAGTGAATAAATTAAAAAAGCTTCCAACATGTTACGCTTGAAATATGGTCACTGGGCCATGCTGACCTTCCAAGACTCTCTCTTCACTCTTCGATCCTCTCACAATAACGGATTGTTACACAATTCATCATACTCCGACCTTCCACCCCAGTTCTCCTTATCGAAAATTAATAAAGGATTATCCTCTATGTAATCTTAAGACCGTGCGTTCTGATTGTGATTACGCCAGATTAGTGAAGCGTCTGGAACTGTCCTTGTCTATGACGTAACCCATGGTGTATTTTGGGGGAAGGGGGAATTGAGGCGAACCGTAACAAACACACAAATCAAAATACTTAAATTCGCTTAATAAGCCCTTATGTTTTCGATATTTTGCTAGCATTGAACAGGAATTACGCGACATCCACTACGTATTGTGACCTCGTAAACTGCTTTTGCTTCTATACATATGGGTTATTGGCCAAGCGTGAGGTCAAGAAGGCGGGATATTGGCCAAGTTCTGGTTTTTTTTTTTTTTTTTTTTTGCGTGTTTATGGACCGAGACGAAGTCGAAGTCCACAAACACGCAGAAAAAAAAACGAGGCCAATATCCCGCCATCTTGACCGAACAAGCTTGGTCAATAAAGGGGTTATTCTATGACTCATTGGACGGTTAGGACGATATTAAAAGACAGTAAAACGCGGGACAAACAGGCTATCCCGAGCGGTCAAGATGGCTCCATCTTGACCTCGCGGGTAGCCAATCACAACAGGAGAATTGATTCACCTTGACCGCTGAAAGAGCCAGTCATATAATAAAAGTCAATTCTGACCAGGGCTGCTTTCGCAAATCTGATTAGATTGCTTCCAGTCCCTTTAGGGAATTCCATCAACAATGCGGTGAGAAACAGTACAGTGAGACTGGAGCGAGGAGAAAAGAGCGAAAAGAGACTAGTGAGAGGCACTCTCCCCCAGTCTCTCCTCAGCGCATCCACTTCAGGTTTCACCAGTCTCCGCGCCGCGCTATTGGCGTGAGCTCCCCACTAACCAGAAAAGGACTGCTAGCAGTCTAAAATCTGATTTTTTTTGGACTATCTTTGCATAAACAAACTGTGTGAGTTGATAATTCTTCATTACGTTTATGTATTTTAATCACGAGTGAGTAGATTATCGTAAACCTTTTCCCCTTTGTATGAGCGAAATTTTAAATGTGTAGCAAACGTCCAAGTTAGAAAGAGAGCTTTTCTCAGATTTTTTTGCGGGGGTGGAGAGGGTGGAGTTAGCGAGGGCCTAACCCCCTCTCCCGGGATCCGCCAATGATTACAGAAACCAACAGACCAAACTCCAAGAATTAACAGATGAGTAGATAAAATAGGATTTCTATTACTTTTAAACTTATAATATTTAGTACTAAATTGTTTCACTGTTGTAATACAAACAAGGGCTGAATACGTTCGCCGTTTCTTTGGACAGTATGGAGTAACATCTCCACCAAAATTTGTTTTTGACACTTTTCTGTTGGGGATGGGGGCGAAAGGGTTATGCGCGCCCACGATGATATCCTTTCCTGGATTGCGGTTGGATGTCGAATGAAGCCGACTATAAATGAGGTGCATGTTGAAAAACTGCATTATCCGAATCGAGAAGCCTAAGACCCGAAAATACAAGTTGAGTACGTCAAATGAGTATTGGTGCTGTTTTGAAAATGAGAACTCGCGCGTAAAATGCGTGCGGCTCCCATTCAGAAATCGCTAGTGTTGCATGCCGGATACGTATTGTTGGATGTTAAAAGTGAAAATTTCAATGTTAAAATCCTTTAAAGCCTTTCAATTTGCGGAACCTTATAATGTCATCAAAACACAAAAAGTAGAGTGAAAAAAGTTTGGCGGGGATGGAACTCAATAGACAAGATCTATCGATAACGTTGCGCACAAGGTTTGACTCCTCTCAGCCTCTCTTGGAATCCAATGTAAGGTTTCTTAATGCTCTTAAATGACAAATCTTGTTCTACTATTAAATGGGAATTAAATCATTTTTCTTCTTTCCTTAGCGCGGCACTAAGGCAGTGGGAAAAGCATATTTCCTCCAGCTCAGGTATTTGTTTCAATTCAAGTAAGTTTGAGATCACTGTGAGATCTGCTCTGTAGGATTCTCGTTTACATTAATTCCGTTAGTCTAATGGGATGTCATCCATGTCGGCATTTTGTGTGTTCGCTGTGTCCACCTCTTTACCTTGCCTCCCGCCTTCAGAGCCTTGGTTCTGAATCAGTTTCGTTGCAAATCGCATCGGATTCTCAACGATTTGCACGACTTTCTCTTCTATTTGTTCCAGTACCTCTGGGCTTTCAATGTAGTCAACACAGAACAGATTGTACGATTTCACGAAGTAATGTGGCAAATTCTTCTCTCGCAGAGCTTCCAGCAGGTTTCCAAGGAGCTTCATCACGCACTCGGCTCTGTTGCTTTCCGTCCACATCTCGGCGCCGGTTTCTTCAACAGTTTGAAGGAAAAGGTTCTTGAGATGGTATGTCAACAGGCCCTTTGGGTCTGTAGAAAGATGAGCTCGATGAAATTTCTTCAGGCAGAGGTAACACTCTCTCTGGATGTCGTTCATCTCTTGGCTTAACAGGTATTCTGCATGGGTAAAGGACATTCTGAAGTCACACTCTCGATTTCCTCCTACTTTTGGGGATTTTACCACCAAGTGAAACCCTGCCTGGACAATTTTATTGACCACCTGGGGAGAAGGCCACTTACGGACCCTCATGATCCATTCTCGTGCAACCTTCGGCCATTCTAGGGATCTCAGAGCAGGTACAAGGTCAACGTCTCCCGCCGTGTCACGAAGAATCTCTCGTCGTTCTTCTCGTAATTGCGGGTCTCGTACCTCGATTGGTGTTCCAAAAGGATGTTTTTCAAATAATTCAAGATAGTCACGGGCCCTCTTGAAACTCAGAAGTCGGCCTTTTATGAATTCCGTCCAGCTAAAAAAAGATTCAAAATCAACACCTAACGGTTCAGCCGGCCCAAAAATAAGGGTAGCAGCCGCTGATGTAGATGAGTTCTTCAGTTGCCAAACATTTTTAATGTATAGGCCCTTCAACGCAAGAGGTAAGAAATAGCCAACACATTCAGAAAAAATTGCTGGATGGAAATTCTTCAAGGCTGAAGTGGCCACGTACTCAGTGCCTTCCACAAGACAGGAATGTAACACGGGATGGTCGGCTCCTTTGATTCTGACGTGTAGTGGATGCTCGGGTAAATATTCGATCAGCTCATTGTGGATCATCAAACCATCTGCAGTCGGAAAGATCATGATATCCACATCTCCATTCGGCTGTAACACTAATTGTTCAGCCATGCTTCCATAAATTTGAAACAGGACGCGATTTGTCGATTCTGGCTGAAGCTGGCCAAAAAAGTGACTGTAAAATTTAATTTTGGAATTTATAAATTGACAAATATCTTTCTCCATCCCTGTCGCCTTTCCATGCTCCACAAGAGTTTTAAAAACGAAATTTAGGTCTTGATTTTTCACAGCCTGTTTCAAAGACATGTTACAACACCAAACCAATTCACGAGAAGCAAGTCATATTCTCCCAATCTGAAGTTTATATACTAACAGTTTCCACTGAAAACAAATTAAAATTGTCCACTGTTTGTCAGTTTTGATTGCTATAATAGTCTAAAAATATTAAGGTCACGTTTCGTTTTCATAAAATTATGGAAAAAGGAATAATATATATACAAGACAGCAGAGCGGGAAAAAATAAGTTGAGGCTTATGACCACTGATACAGGCGATGAGTGAAAGTAATTAAATAAGAGTTATCAGTTAAATCAAATGGAAGAAGCGAACACCTTCTAAACATCAATGAAGAGCTATTTACACGCTGAAACTGGAGCATTTTCCATACATTTAATATTTCAGATTCTGGGAGAATATGTAGACTGTTGTCTGACACTAGATTAGTTCCAGTTATATCCTCTTGAGTGAGCCTAACCCGAAAGAACGGTTTACCAAGCGAAATGAAAATAGAGCCTAATCGCTCAAATGAGATCGCGAACAAAGCTCGCCCCTTGAGATCACTTGATCTCTCGTTCATTTTAATCTTTGCCGTTATTGACCATAAAAGTTCTTGCAACAAATGCATGCCATTTTCGAAAATGAAAACTTTTTTTGCGTAGATTCAATAGACCGTGACATCACTGGGTTTCAGGTTTTCAGTGTGGTATCCAGTTGTACGTTTCGGAAGATTACATCATTTGTCGTTTGATGTAATTTTTCCTTTATCTTCCTTTGATTTTTCTCAGCGCTTAGCCCGTGCGTTGTTTAATCATAGACTGAGAGAAAGGAAAACCATTTGGCTTTGCGCAATTTAAGCTACCGTAAAAGCTCTTATCCCCTCTCTCTTTTAACCCCCCCCCCCCCCGCCACCCCCTCTCTAATAAGCCCCCCGTTTGGGAGTCGGTTTTTGTAAGAAGCTTCCCCCCTCTCTAATACCCCCCTCCCCCTTTTGGGAAACGAGTTTTTGTTATTATTCCTTCCTATTCCCTTTTACGAAATACACTTAATGCGGCCCAGTTGGTTTGTTTTTAAACAAATCTACAATAAAACACACGAATACTGTTTCCTGCTTGCTATTAAAATAATAAAGTTTTACTACAGCTATTTGAGATTTGTGCAGAAACTATTTTGACACGAAAACGGCGTGTTCAAAGGTTTGAAATAAGTCCCCCCTCTCTACTAAGCCCCCCTCTCCAATAAGCCCCCCCCCCCCCTGTAAATAAGGCCTGAAATTAAATAACCCCCGGGGGCTTAATAGAGCCAATACAACTAGTTTGAAGAAGGAAAGCTTTTTCTTCTTCCTCTTCGCAGTCTTTTGTTTTTCCTCATCGGATGGGCAACCCTCAAAACATAGATCCTAAGTTATGGTAGAGTAAAACGCCCTGAATAAATAAAATTCCTTCAGCTCGGAATACAACCCCCTCCCCACAACCTCCTCCTCCTCCCTCCACCCCCCCCCCCCAAACCCCCACCTCCCCACCCCATTTGAATTCCTGAAGAGAAATATTAAAGATCTGTTACCGTTCGAATAAGAAAAGTCAACTTTACGCAAACGCGAATCAAGGCTTATTTTCCACTTGTACTGAAGTTTATGCGCAAAACAAATTAAGTAAGTTCATTATTTCAACCCTCTTAATAGCGCATTTATGATAAAGGGTACAATTTGTCCCAAAATAGGTTCATGCCTAAACAAGAGTGCGTTCTGTATGCCACATCCAGATTTTTTTCCCTCGATAGTCTCCTATCCTTTTGTTCATCATTACTTATAATCCCATTTGTAATTGCCTGAGAATATATAACACTACAAACTCCTCGGAAACCGAAATTTCAAGGGGAAAAAAAGTGCATGACTTTTGTTAATGTTGCATCTACCAATTCATTTTCGTGAAAAAGGGCAAATATTAGTTTCAAACTCCCGAGTTAAATGGTGACAACCCAAATATAGCCTGATCAATTCCTTGAAAACTTTCGGCAGTTTCGATTCTTTCGATGTATAAAAGAACCCGCATTCTAACAGAAATGTTGGGAACTGGTAAAAATGTCCGCAGTCGAAGAAGACGCGAAAACCCAAGAACTAAATGTTGTTTTCAAATCTCTGGGGAAGCGTGGAAAGGAAGGTGAAAAGTGGCAGCAGCACACCGAACATGTGTTATTTTATGGGTTAAAGCAATTTTCCGAACTCATAGACAAAAGTTGTAGACATCGCATTACATTTCAACCAACTGGCAGTGCAGTAGAAGACTTGAAAAATATAGAACCCAATGATGTTGGAGATGTGGATATCATAATCTTCCCTAATTCAGATGATTTGATGATCCACGATGAATTGATTGAATACTTGCCCGATAATCCACGGTACATCAGGATCAAAGGAGCCGAACACCCCGTGTTACAGTCCTGTCTTGTGGAAGGCACTGAGTACGTGGCCACTTCAGCCTTAAAGAATTTCCATCCTGCCATTTATGGGGAATCAGCGCCTCATATATATGATCTCATTCTCAACGCAACCCAGCGGATGTCGTCTCAAGATTTCTCATCCGTTCTGCAAGGTACTTCCCAGATTACGAACAACGAAAATAGTCCAGCTATTACCCTTGACTTTGCAAGGAACCGGCGTGGCTCTGTTTTGGAACCGACTGAGCAAACAGAAAATCGGATTGCTGTGCCAGATGTCGGCACGTCTGAGTGGGAGTGGATGGTGCTCAGCTTGTATAAAGCAATGGGAATTCCTTATACCAGAGAACACGCCAAAGTTATGGACGATATTACACAGTTCATGAACGATATTGGAATGGCTTGGAGCAGCAAAGGGCTTAACAGTACTATTGAAATGTTAACCTCTGTTCAAGAGGCTTATTGGAGCGACCGAGGTAAAGACTTGAGGGAAAGAATTGTCAAAATTGCGATTGGTGAGCGAAAGCACGACCAAAAAGAGAGAGAAAAGTCAGAAAACGCAACTGGAAAACATAACGAACAGCACTCATCTACGGCATCCTCCTGTGAAGAAGAAAATGGTGATTCAACAGAACAGAAGTGCTTGCAAGGGCCGTTTGCCACGGAAGCGCACTGCAAACAGACGTCCCCGGAAGACCCTAAATCTATTTTTCCCCAACCAGCACAGTCAGATGACTGTTATCAATTCTCAAAGCGAAATGTGTGTAAAAAGGTACCTGAAAGAGGAGATGTGAAACAAGAGAAAGAAGACATGGAGACGTTGAATGAAGAGGAACAGATATCCTTAACGAGGAACATAAAATTCACCCATGAAGACCAGTCACGCTTTCGATATCTGTATGGTACAGAGCAAGAGAAAAAGAAACAATTTGAAAAACGAAAAGCAAACCGCTACTTTGATCATCTGTTTGGAGCAATAAAGGATTCCTCAAGGAGGACAAATTGCCAAGGCACTGAGCCATCACAGATGGTGGGGGGGTTCGATTTTGTCCCTGCCTTTAGAGCCCCAGGGTGGCCAAAGGTTGCACGAGAGTGGATCACAAGAGAACGTAAATGGCCATCGCCATACATGGTCAGCAAGGTAGCTCAGGAGGGGTTCCATTTGGTAGCAAAACCTCCAAAGAATGGTGGCAAGGCAGATCGTGACTTCAGAATTTCGTTTTCCCATGCAGAATACCTGTTAAGCCAAGAGATGAACGACATCCAGCGAGAGTGTTACCGGTGCCTGAAGAAATATCATCGGGCATATCTTTCTAAAGAGCCCAAGGGTCTGGTGACATTTCATCTCAAGAACCTTTTTCTGCAAACGATTGAAGAAACTGGTGCCGACATGTGGACTGAAAGCAACAGAGTGAAATGTATGACGATGCTGTTCGAGAAGCTTTTGGACGCTCTCAAAAAGAAGTATTTGGCGCACTTCTTTGTGAGGTCGTACAACATTTTTGGTGAAGATTATATCGAAAACCCAAAGATTCTGGGATCCTTGACTGGAACAGTTACGCAGATCAGAAACAATCTAGTTCAGTTCGGAACACCGCTGATGCGGGACCAAGACTCTGAAATTAAAATCGCAGTTAAAGAAAACGAGTGCAGTTCAAAGAGCGACACAGACATCTCCAAAACACAGGAACGTGGAACTGGAGAAGTGACAGATTCTCCATCCAAAGGTTGTGCTGACACACAAAACGAGCGACGGAAATCGGCTTGTCAAGGAAGAAGCTCTATTTCAAATCTTCGGTACCATGACATGAAAGATATCTTCCTCAGTGTGAGCAAGGAGTTGACCGATATGGCGTTTAACGAACGCACGACTGATTGCATGCTTGAAGCTCTTGATCCACTGGAGAGGTCCTTGGTGGATGGTCTCAAGGAAATTGAAAAGATTGGCATCGTCCATGTCGAGGAATTCCCAAGAATGTTTGATATTAGCTGGGACGTGGCTTACTACAGGATGCTGGTCAGCTCTGAACAGAACATGAGGCGCCGCGTGCTTGAAGGGATCCAAAGTGTGGTCGAAATATGCAAATACGTTTTTAGGCAAGACGACTTTGCGCCTGGTAATGAAGACGCTATAATAGAACGAATGCATGACGCTAATTCCGAAAACTGTTTTGACTTGAATCGCTTCATACCCGCTGGCTCCGGAACGCAGTTTGTTCTTAGTTTTTTTAACGGTCCGAAGCTAAGTGCAGTTCAGCAAGAAAAGACTGATTTTGAAATCCCACTGGATTGACCGTTCTCAGTCAGGAAAATTGACACTGCAGCAATAATGACTTAACAATAGAGACACTGTGAGAATGAATATATGAAAATCATATATTTGAACTGCGGATTAATGACTGAATACGTGAATGATCATCGCAGTTATGAACACTACTTAAGAAGTAGTGAAAATAAAGCCTGAAAAAAATTAGGCTTGTGTACGGGATTCGAACCCCCTCGCAGAGGTCGTGGGTTCGAATCCCGTGCAAACCTGATTTTTTTTTGAGGCTTTATTTTCACTACTGCTTAAGTAGTGTTCATAACTGTGATGATCATTCACATATTCAATAGAGAAACTGTTTATTTTTATGTGTATGTGTGTGTAAGTATTATTTCTATGAAAAGCAGCTCAGTCGACAGCATCAGCCTATAATAGCCAGTCAATCGTGAATTGACCAACCACAGTCAAAGAATACGAAACCATGTGAGCTACTTTGCATGAAAGCAAACCAGCGATGTCGGTTTTTCAGACCGTTTTTATTACATCCAGGAATCAGAACACTTCATAACTGCATAACCCTGTTCAGACTGAATAATAGCGAACTGGTCTGCCTCCACTCGCTTGTGATTTTTTAACAATATTATGTTCATTTGAATTATTTGGGTCTCATTGTTTGAGTAGAGTACCTGTAGACTAGCTCGGAGTAGCTAGGTGCACTTCCACTGCAAAGAAAGGATTTACAGTTCACATTTTTCATTGAAGTGACTTTTGACATCCTCTCTAGAGCAGCGTATGCACTGCCGAAAATATCACTAGAGTTGCCGATGGATTAAAAGAAATTTTGTTACAAGGTTGAAAGCCCCCTAGGAAAACCCTAATGATCCAATGATCCATTGTATATTGATGTCTTATTTCAGAAAAAACAAAGCAAACTTAACGTCAAATACTGGGGCTTAAATTGTTTTCCTTTTCGCTTTGAAGACAAGTTACCTGAGGGACAGTACTGTACAGTTGGTTAAGATTCAAGGGCTAAAATCGCTAACAATTGAGCTTAGGGATCCCTCATCAATTAATAGAGATGTGTGCTAAATTTAGTCCGTATGGCTAAACTTGACGGTAGTGTCCGTTCGCGCATTATCACTCACGGCTCTCGTTTGGTGTTTCTATGGGACTAAACTGCCATGAAAAAGAAAGTTGCGCTATGAAGAGCTTCCATGCAGGTGCAAACAAAAATAAACCGAGTGTTAAAGGCACCCCCCCCCCCCACCTCTCCCCCCGAATCAACGTTGTTTAAGCCCCCTGGACGTTTCCCTATTAACGGCAACTTTTCAAATTCAACATTGAATAGGGGTTGGGAGTAGGGAAAAGTTGTTTTAATAATATTGTTGAGGTAGACATATTGCAGAACGATTTTCGGCCCCCAAGTGTGCTATTTTCTCGAGTAGTTTTGTCCAAGATTGTAGCTCTACAACGGTGGAATGTTTGTACACGAATCCTGTTAATTCCGTATCTGTACAATAAAAGGAATAGTTCAGTGTCGAAAGTAAATTGCGCTTGCTTTGGTCTTGCATTGCTTCGCTCTGTGATTGGCCAGCAAAAACTCGCGCCAATTTCTCAACCAATGAGAAGCAAAACCAAAACCAATCGTAACTTGCACGCACTCATTTTCCCGCGCTTTGTGTCCGTGCTTTGTAATTGCGTCAAACTCTGATTGGCTCATTGCACTGTTTGGGTCTGTTGTGATTGGTCAGAGTAATTGCTTTTGCTTTTTGTTTTAAGAAACTCGATTGGAAACCGCTCTATTGGTGATCAATCAGTTCCTTGGCAAATTTCACGGGGTTTTCCATTATCTCTTTGACTTTGCCCGCCAGTGATTCCATAATATGGGGATCTTCAATGTAGTCAACGCAAAAAAGGTTATATGACCTCACGAAGAAATGTGGCAAATGTCCCTTTCTGAGGGCTTCAAAAAGATTCCACAGGAGCTTCATGATGCATTCTGCTCGGTTGCTTTCGGCCCACATATCGACACCAGTTTCTTCAATCGTTAGCAGAAAAACGTTCTTCAGATGAAAAGTCACCAGTCCTTTTGGACGTGAAAGGTAAGCCCGGTGAAATTTCTTGAGACAACGGTAGCACTCGCGCTGGATGTCGTTCATCTCTTGGCTTAACACGTACTCTGCATGGGAAAAAGAGATTCTGAAGTCGCAATCTGGATTACCTCCGTTCTTTGGGGATTTGACCACCAAGTGGAAACCCTCCGTAATTATCTTTTTGACCACACTAGCTGAGGGCCATTTACGTTCCATTTCGATCCAATTTTGTGCAACCTTGGGCCATCCATGGGAGATCAAGGCAGGGACAAAATCAATTCCGGCCAAAAATGTTTTTCTTCGATTTCCTTTTCTTTTAAGTTCGATTCTTTAAAACTTTCGACCGTTTCGTCATCTCCCTTTCCGAACAAGCGCTTAAACAAGTGCATCGCTGCCTTTTCTTCGTGTCTTTTTTCTTGCTTCTGCCCAGTTGCGAGATTTTCTCTATCGCTCCCTAAAGTATGCGCCAAGTCTTTACTAGAACACGCTTCCATTTTGGGGGGAAGGAGCTGCCGTTTTCCTCCTAATTCCGTTTCAGTCACATTAGCCTTTCCTTCTCGTTTCTCTTCACTTTTTTTTTCACTCTCAGCCACTTTCCTGATACGCTCATTCATAATGTTCTCCTGGAATCGGAAGGAATTCTCCTGCCTTTCTCTTGTTGATGACTGAATTGAGGCTGAAGTTGCTAAATCTTCCGAAGGAAGAGCAAAGTTGACTTTTAATGCCGGACTGCTGCCGCTGTTCTCCAAGTGACAAGCAAGAGGCAGAGTGAATGAGGGCTTTTCACGTGACATTAATTCAAATGCAATACCAATTGTTTCCCCCAAATCACCGTAAATCAATTCTTGCGACGTTTTCAAGGCTGAAGTGGAGAGGTAACCTGTGTCTTTCACACAGCACAGCTTAAACACGGGGTGATCGGCTCCTTTTATCCTAACATGCAGTGGATGGTCGGGTAAATATTCGATCATTTCGTCTTGGATCGACAAATTATCTGAATATGGAAAGATCATGATGTCTACATCTCCAACATCATTGGCTTCTTCGGCCTTAAGATTTTCAGCTGTGCTCCCATAAGGTTGAAACATAAGGCAAGTTCCAGATACGCTGTTCCAAATTTCTAGGGACGGATTAAATATGATATTCCAGAAATTTCCTTCGTGTTTCTCCCATCTTAGAGATTCCTTTCCCCGCTTTCCTAGTGACGAGATTATACGGTTTAGTTCTTCGTTGGTTGTGTCTCCTTCTACAGCGTTCATTTCAGCAAATCACAAGGTTCCTTATGTCTAAGAGCTTGAGAACGATGTTTATCGAAGAAACTGATGGCACATCTCCAGTTCGCCGAATTTGATATTTCGGTTTCCACAACTAGTGCCAATGGTTGCACGGTCAAAGGTGTAAAGCTACATTTTGAAACTAAAACGGAATACGCGATGGATAAATAGTACAGTCGCACCAAATTTGTGTATGTCATCGGCTTCCCCGTGGGGTCTACCCCCGGGCTAACCAGGGGGATTGTAAAATCAGTCAAGAAAACTTGAGGAATTTCCCCGGGGAGTTGGGAATCTTGAATGACAAAGTCCCCTGGGTAAGAATCCCATCCATCTCCTTGTATTCCCCAACATATCTCCCTGGTTGGCCCGGGGATCGACCCCACGGGGAAACCGATGACATGTGCATAAGGCACCTAGTTCACTGCGAACTCTCACAGCTTCTGCAACCGTCCGCAGTTACAGTTTTTTAATTTCCGTGGAAAATACATCGTTAATGACAACGATGAGTTGTCATTAAATTCGTTGACACAGTAAACACCGTGCCAGGAGAAAAGTGTTGCTGATAATACTGAATTTTATCGTCAAGATATACTTTAGTTAACCTGCATACAGGTTCTTCATTTGGGCAACTCGGGGAGGGTTTTTGCCTCGATTAATAGCGCACAGTCAAAAGATACGGGATTGGGTTTTTGACCGCGAAGCATTCAAAAGCAAAATCGATGCAAAAAACCTCCCTGAATTTAACCGCCCAAATGAAGAGCCTGTATGAAAGGCCACACTTTAGTAACTTGTATTTTTACTTTATTTCTGCCTGTAGTTTTGTTTTTCAATTTAAAGTGTACGAGAAAGTAGAGCGTGGAATAAATAGGCAGTTTAAATTCGAATCTTAAATCCCAATCAACCTTGAGCTCAATCAGTGTGCAGATGTCGAGCCAAACGTGTTACGCTTCACTCCTTGTCAAAGAGTGTGCTACGAATTTCCATTTCAGGTATTTATTAATCCACAGTTACACAGGTTTCTACGATATCAAGGCAACGACAAACATCACTAATGCTATTTTCTGACACCATGGCAGGTTAAGCTTACAATCATGGATAGCGCTGTAGGTCTGGAAAGTGAAGTTTGAATTATGGCGGAGATGATCTCGCTATCGAACCAGAACGTTTTATGAGAATTGTTCCGAAAGTAATGCCGGAAATTTCTAGGAAGCTGATACTTTGGTTTCTAAGAAAAATATCATATTATGTGAAACTTGACACTGTATTTATGTGCTTATTGTCACAACTGTTAGTGCCTGATCCTGTTGAGAAATCAAACTGAGAGTAAGAAACCTGCAATATTTAGAGGCGAAAACGTTTTAATGTTGAATGCGCTCAATTTGCAACGAATAGCAAAGAGCACAGCAAAGATCTACGAAGAACCCTTGACACTTAAGGTATATAACTTGATGATTAAAAGAATCAATACCGTTAACTGACCACCTTATGGTGCGAAATGATGAAGATGATGATGATGATGATGATGATGATGATGATGATGATTTTAATTCAATTTCAAGTGGAAATTTTCAAATGGAAAGTCAGCCATTCCAAACATGCTGAAGACATTGAAATCCCTGGTAAGAAAAACTGTAAACTAACATTTAACTTGATTACAACCAACCTCGTTCCCAGGGCTTTTCCCTGGGCGGGAAAAGACCCTGGCATCGGCTGGTCACGTGATCATTCATAAATATTTCTTAGACTCTAATTTATGCAATCGATGTTAAATCCTCCATTGTTATTGGTCGTTGGAATTCCCCGCAAAAATACAAATTAGCATTAATTTAAGCGGCATATCGTAGGCTAGTGAGCTATCGAGTCTGTTAGTGAGCTATCGAGTCTGGTAAATCGAATACGTTTTCTGCGTTGAAAATCCCTTGTATGGAGCCGTCGACTCCCAAAAAGTTTCATCCTCGAAATTCGGTGTGTCGGCTGTGTGGTGATGCGTACGAGAGTCGTCACATGCTGCGGGTTTTAGGCAAAAGCGGCATCGAAAAAAACCTCCCGGCGAAAATTCATTATGCCTGTGGAATTACCATAAGCGAGGCTGATTGCCTTCCAAAGTTGGTCTGCAGGAAGTGCGAATCATTTGTCTTCAAGGTGAGCGACTTCAAACAAAAGAGTGGAAATATTCAAAGTGAACTTGAACTGGAACAAAAGTGTTCAGTGAAGCGTTGCACTGAATTGTCGCCATCTTGCATTCAACCCACGAAACGCGCGGCTACTTCGGTAGCCGCGCGTTTCGTGGGTTGAATGCAAGATGGCGACACGGAAAAACCTCTGCAAAACAACTTATGTTCGGACAACAAAAACCAGTCCAGACTAGTGAAGGCGACCATGAGGAACCCATGGAAGAGGAAAGTTCGTCTGCACTTGGGCTCAACAATGCCGGAGAGGTCGAAGAATCAACCCCTGAAGTAGTTTGCGAGCAAGAGCTCCAAGTAAACGATAACCTAATTATTGGAGCATTGAATTCAAAGTCGCCGTCTCATGTGGTAGAAATTATGAGGGAACACTGCCCCGAGGTTCTCTCTTCGCTAAGATTGCTCATCAGCGAGGAGATCAACACAGCCTGTCACAAGCTGTGCAGACGTTCGGATGGCTCTGTGTTGTATGGCCACAGCTACCCAAGTCTGAAAGATTTCAGTTTTGACAGTGTTTGGAATGAAATAGAGAGCAACATTCCCTTTCTCGTTAACATCATGAATGCTGTCTGTGGGAAAAGCTTTGTAACTCCTGATTTGCGTGTAAAATACGGCTTCATTTACTCGATTCTGATGAGCGAAAGATGGCACGAACTAAGTCTCTTGAACAGTTTTGATTATAGAGGGTGGATGTACCAAGAAGGTGAGGATCTCTCTTATTAATTCAGGCAAGCTTAAGTCAGTTTTAACTTCCTTTTTTCGTACACGTTTGACAATTTTGATCACAAATTTACAGAGCTGAGTCCCTTCATGATATGTAATTCATTGCATTACAACTGTAGGTGCAAGGTTACAGTATCACTGAAAGTTAGCCTGAATTTTTGTTAATATGTTGTAGAAAACAGTCCTAAGAAAATACTATTATTATTATTATTATTATTATTATTGTGAGGCCTTTAGTTTACTATATATTGTGAGTATTTCACTTAATATAACGTAAGAGATCTTGATGGAATTGGAGATTATTAATTGAAATATATTGTAACTTTTAAAATAATAATAATAATAATAATTAACGATTATTCACCGGAGTGGAGGTAAATATCCACCACTTTCACTGACACTGAAGTTTTTAATTGTTTTAGTATATAATGCACATGCTGAATAACTAGCAGCCCAAAGAGCAAAGTGTCAAACCATGTAGAGTGGGAGAAACCAACACTAATATTGGGACACAGACTAATACAAATACAAAACTTAGTTGACTGAAATATGAATGATAGAAAATGCAGTCTAAAATATTTATTACTCTCGAAGGTTATGAGCTAGGCCTGCAAACCTGCCTATAAAAGTTTTGCAATATATTTGATAAAATGAATAGATAATAATGTTATTAAAAAATAAATGAGACATAATGACATTTCCCAAGGAAAAACTCCCTGTAAATTCTTAGATGTGGATTCATGTTAGCCTTAAATCTCCACTTTGGGAGAATACTCTAGTTAATGTTAGTTTTTTCTTTCCATTTTTAACCCAGCTGCAGGAGCGACTGAACAAGCTTGGTGTTTGTCTCTCCAATGGAAGACGGGACATCCTATTGAAACTTCTTGGTGGGCACTTTGCAGACAAAGTTGTTCAGAAAGTAAAGGGTGGTTCTGTTTTCCGTGGCACAGGAGATAACTGGGACTTGAAAGTCCTAAAGGGCCATATGCGAAAGGATGTGCAGAATGAAGATCTTCATTTATTTGCATCCAACCTTATCGAAAACCGGGTCAACTTTTCACACTTGCCTAATGTGCACCCTAAGGGGGACATTGTAAATTTTCCACGCCACCATTTCTCATTAAATGTTGCTGAGTGGAAAATGTACATAAACTGTGCTAAGATTCTCACAGGAAGAATAATTGTTGAGTTCTTTCCAAAGTTCAAGTGGCTTAAGTCAGTCATCCCTGCACATATTCCACATATTTACAGTAGAGAAATGGCTCAAAAATCCACCAATGTGAGCTTACCCATTCTTAATGCCAATGAAGCTAAGTATTAAGATTGTGTCCGCATTTTAAGATCATACGAGCAGTGGATTTCAGAGATTTATGTCAAAGCAGGCTTACTTGATGAAGTACCTCATGTTGACAACCCTGAAGTACCAGAGGGATCAGCAGCACCTGGCCAAACAAATGCTCACAAGGAGGATACCCCTGATGATCCTATGAGGGAAATGAAGATAGTTTTTGCTGGTGACCAGTTGACCAGGGTAAGATTTGCTGGTGCGAAAGATTTGCTCTCAGGCTCCCATACCCCATCAGATCGTTTTGAGCATTGTTCCCCATTCAAACCAGTCATGTGGCACACAAAAGCATCATTGCTGCAGTACTCTTATTCATTCCTGTACAAGGCAGAATCAGTAAACCAAATTGGAACCCTAAAATACTTTAGAGAAAAATTTAATCGTCGGAATGCCACCCCAGCCAAAGTACTGGATTCCTTTGAAGGAAGTGAGGAACTATTTCTCAGTGTTGGTCGAGCATACATTATCACTGCAGCTCTTACTTTCTTTGAGATGGCAAGTCTGGAGGATGTTCCCTCCCTCAACAAGTTCCCTTCAAACATTGCCCATCAAACAGAGGAAGACAAGAAAAGATATTTTGACAGTGTTTTTGGAAAATTCATTGATGAGTATCTTCTGCAAAAAACTGTCACTGCAAATGGGGAGGAGGATTATGTCTCAAATTATGCCATGTGCTACATCTTCCTCACCATCCTTATTTTGCAACTGAAAGACACTGCAGCAGAGGCAGATGGTGAAAGAAACCTCATTAATCAGAAGTTGTTGCTGTCAGTTTTTAAATCAATGGGTGCTTACAGCAAGTATGCCATTGAGATGTTTGTAAGCATTGCTCAAATGGAATGCATGTTAACCCCACGTATGTCAGAGGAATTTAAATGGGGTTTCTTTGTCAGCTGGAGGGGTGGTGCTGGAAACAACATGGAAGATGACATGGCACAGGAAATCTTCAATCGACTAAGCAAGTCTGTTGTCCAGAGAATGGGTCCCAACAAAACATTCCAGTCAATAAGCAAAGTCTGCAAGGCAACAAATGGCATCAAGGAGGTCATGGAACAATTTGATGCCTCTGCTCGTATTCACCAGTCTTCTGTCCAACATACCACTCGAGATTCTCTCAAAGATGAAAAGGAGATGGTTGAAGATCTTGTACAATTGGATCCTTTCCGAAAAGTGCCTGAAAGATGCCATAACAGCTTTCCTGACATCAAAAGATGCCCCCTCAGGTACTTAAACATTGTTGAATTTCATCAGTGGCTTGACAAACATAAACAAGAACTTTCAAACAGAAACTAGAGTTACAGCTTACAGGAATACTTAGCACTTTAAATTTTCATAAAAGAATTATTCACAGCCCTGGAAGTAGCAACATCCTTTTGTGGTTGAAATGTCTGTGGTAACAGCAAAAAAGGTACAAGCAACTGTCTCCATTTGGTGAGGAAATATGCTCCAATATTTGTCCGCCGATATTATATATTCAATGTTGCGCAAAGCTTTCCAAGAGCGTAGCTCGAGGAAAACTATAAGCTTTGGGGAACAGATGATGTCCAAGGAAAAATATCTGAGCATATATTTACATCAAATGCAGGCTAGTGTGTTTATTATCCTTCAAATATTTTTCGCAACATGCTCGGATTGGATTTTCCAGAATTTTGGAATATTTGGTTACGTCACTTGCTAAGATCGACCATGTGCAAGCGAAAATATTTGAAGGATTATAAATATCAATATTAAATGCCAGTGGTAATTAAAAATTATTATCAGTTGTAAGCTTATGAGCCAAGTGGCCAACCAGGCTGTAGTCTACTTCCAGTTTCAGTAGCCTGAAAAAAATGCAATAATCTATAGTCACCACCCTGGATGGGATGCTAGTCCACTTAAGGGTTACACCTCAGCATTAAAAACCCCATACCTATTGATACACCTGGGTGGAGATAGGCACTGTGAGAGTGAAAGGTGCTCATAACAGCTTGAAATTTTCTTTTACCAATAACTGTGGGCATGTTTAAATTTCTGTGCATGAAAGGTGATAGAAGAAAGTGGAGCAGGTCCATTTCTCTGACTCAATGAAGTAAAAGAGCTTAAAAGTCATTCTTTATTACAACAGTCTGGTATTAGACTTACGTGGGCAAGTGTATTAAAAATTATCTCACTGGTACTTCACAGTATACACAACTAAAGAGTTAAAGGTCAAAATGTACAGCAGAGCTCTTAGAATGGTTTGTCAATAACATGTTTTTATTATCTCTTGTATTCTGAATCATAAATAACGATCTGCAGGACTTGCAGTTAATAAGAAAACATGTAGGTCAAAGGCTGAACTTGGCTTGAACATAACTTAAGTTGACTGTGATTTTCTTATGATTATGATATAACTTCGATTTCTTTGACCATTAGACTCTGGCTTGGGATATTTGGTTATAACCTTTCCTATTATCACTATTTATGTAAAAAAAAAATTTGTATTAATTCTGAAAATTTTAATATCATAACGTCCACAATAAATGTATACCAGTAGTGTGTAGAATATGCATTATGATTTTAGTGGCTTAAAATTAAGTGAATTGCTCATTTGAGTTGCTCTGATCAAAAATGACCATACACGGGGTTGTGTATTTGAAGTCTGCCGCAGTCCTTGTGACTTCTGTTTGCCTCAGGCAACAATGAAATTTTAGGTCCTCAACAGAATGTGATGCTGGTATGCCCTGTATTACCTAAGTTATCCAGAGCTGTTGCTCTTTAAGTTCATGGGTGCTTTTCATTATGCCAAACTAACCAGTCAGAGATCAGTAGGAATACTTGAGGAAAATGGAACGGCATTTTCCAATTAAATAAGGCCAACCAATAGAAATGGCTGTTGTCATTTTATATTCTTTTACTGAATTCCCTAATTAGGGCAAAAAACTGGTTTGTGAAAAATGCAATGGTGAATTTTGGTCGGAATATTCCGAGCGCAATATGTAGACCACCTCCAGAGCTGATGAGCCGAATATTCCTGTCAGAAGAAACTGAAATGCACCTTTCCATTTAAATTTCGACCGAAATTTCCAGACTCTTTTAGCATAATGGAAAGCACCCCATTTTTTCTAAGAGCACAACCTAGAATCAAGTAGCAAACAAACTAATTAACTGAAGTAATTCTGGCCAAATGAACTTGCAGAATCATTCAATCTTCAGTTACAGCTGTAAATGTTAGCCTACAATGACTTGTAATGAAAAACATACATTATCAATAAAATGTTATCAGTTTAAAGAGGCAATAAGCTCAGTCATTTTAAGTGTCACTGGTATTGTCGTCAATAAGCGGAGCATATTTGCTTATGAAGGAAAAAATCTTTGAAGAACAGGTCTCATTCCATATTTTGAAGTCATTAAGAAGGTCTGATTCTGTTTCAATGTAATCAATTCCTTCCATGATCTTTTGAAGAACATTCTTTTCATGGGAGAAACTGAAGAGCATCTCACCAGGTAAACTTGTATGAGCCTCAAACTCATTCAGCTCACTGAAAATAAGTTCTTCAAGCACAGCTTTATTTTCAGTTGGCAAGGATCTCACTTTACGTTTAACTCTACTGGGCAATTTGTTCACAACATTGGTACACCTTGCGTCACAAACACAACAACATCTCTCCTGAGTGACAACTGGAAACCCCAAATACTCCAAAATGAGTTTGCGAAGACAAGTAGTTTGGGATTTGCAGTATTCCTTCATTGAATCTTGAACATGCTTCTTGTTTTTGCCATTGTCAGAGTTATTGTAATAGAGTGTAGCTTTAGATGGGACTCCTGTTCTACCAGCACGTCCAGTCTCCTGCACATAAGACTCAATGTTACTTGGCGGTGTGATGTGTACAACATGTTCCACATGAGGTACATCAACTCCCATTCCAAGGGCTGAAGTTGCAAATAACACCCTTACCCTTGAATTTTCCTTTTTCACTTCTGCAATGAGACTCTTTTTCATTCGTTTTGTTTGAGGAGCATGGAATTGAGCAAACAGCCTTGCAGCTGGATCTTTTGTGTCACCCACAAATTGTTTATCTTGTAAGATTCGTTCAAACAAGCTATACACATAACCACAGTATTTAAGTTTCAAATAAATAACGGTCATGGGATACATTTCCCTCTGCAGAGCCAATTCATTTGCAATTGGTATGACAATCGCGTCATAGCTTTCATACCCATGGTGATTACTCATCCTCACCTTCTTGTCAATAAATGTTGGACCGGTTTGGGTTTGCAGCAACAACTTTACAACTTTCTTGCAATGACAAACTCTGTTTTAAATTTGTGAGCAAATGTGGTGGTGCAGTTGCAGTAAGGGCCATGATTGGTACAGTAGGGAAAAAGGCCTTTAAAGCAGATAAATCCTTGAAATCTGTTCTAAATTCTTCACCCCTATAAACAAAAAATATAGATAATGTGAGAAGAGCTGTCGTGCCATTTATATTGTCAGGGGACAACAAAACTGGAACAACATCCCTGGTATTTTAAATTTGTTCCTTGATTTTGCTAGAAGAGTATAGTAATAACTTAAACAAGTGACTACACGTGCTTACAAAAACGTATACTTTTAGATAGTGGGTTACTGATAAGTTATCAGATTTCTCTCTTAAAAATTATCACTGAAGTTGTTACATTAACCCTTACCAAATTTCAACACAGTAAGCTTCATCGACTACACATGCAGCCACATTTCTTTGGAACACTTTGCCTTTCATCAGCTCTCGTCCTTCTTTGCTCAAAAGGGACTCTGGATGGGCAAATATTATCTGTACGTCTCCACTGAGGAGTTTCTTCGAGGGACTTTTTAGCTTTGACACGTCCACGCTTTCGTCGTTGTCTTCTGGATTGAACAAACTCTCGATACCCTCCCGATCATCACTGGCCAGCTGGAGGACATCGGCAGCGATTCCTCTCTCTCCTAACACTTTAAGTTGGTCCTCAATAATAGAGTTCAGAGGACAAACAACGATGACAACATTTTTGTCTTCTTTTACGGGCAGGAAATTAGGTAAGAGCTGAAACAGGAGCGATTTGCCGAAACCAGTAGGCAGAACGGCAATAATATCATATCCATTCAGTAAATACTCGAAGCACTTCACCTGAAGTGGTTTTAGGCAAAAGGAAGGAAAGTTGCATTGATTTAGAGCTAATAACCGATAAGTTGTCCCGCAATTCCGCCATCTTGCTAGAAAATTATTTCACACGTTCGTCATATCGTAATTTATTACACCCAGAATTTTCGGGTGTTTGGGATCACGTGACCAGCCGATGCCAGGGTCTTTTCCCGCCCCTCCCAATTTCAAAGGGAAAAGCCCTGGGAACGAGGTTGGATTACAACAAGTCTCACTCCATTCTAAAGCACATAATTTGCAGACGTTTTTTTTTTATGGAAGGGTTACATATCCTCCGAAAAAGCGACACAAAATTTATTGCAACTTGACATATCAGTTGATCAAAAAGTTAAATCAGCGAGTGGTTTTGCAAGGAGTCTTCATAACTTCTGACCAGGGCCCGGTTGCACAGTTTGAAATGCTACTAACGCTAATCCTGGTCCGGTTCTGCCCCCTCTCTCTGTCACGCAAAGCTACAAGCGTTGCGTAACGGGCAGAGGGGCCAGTAGCCCATGATCACGAGGAAACCGAGGTTTTCATTTAGTTTTTTTACGCGCAAGGTAAAGAAAAGTTCAAGTCAAAACATAAAGGCGAAGATTATTTGGGAATATCTTCATTGAACAGTGATGAAACTTGAATAAATGATCATGCTAATTACCCACCGGGATTATCTTAATCGTGCTTTTAACACTAAACTGGGCTCATGCAAGTTTGTCACTATTTTCAAATAATAAGTGTCATTTTTCTTTCTGTATAATGGTCACGCTGATTAGTCCAATGGTATATCATTCATATTTACATCTGGTTGAGTTGGCCTTGACTCGGGTGTACTGCGATTACCGTATAGCATGTCAACAAGCTGCCTACCTCCACCAGCTGGAATAAAATCACTCAAGTCAAGCGAATATTCGTCAGTGGGATTGAACACTCTCACCAAAATATCTTCGCTCCTCTCTATTCCAAGTTCTTTTTGCCTCAGAAAGCTCTTAAAGTATCTAGCCACGAAGCTGATCGCATCAAGTATAGTGCGCCTCTGGTTTGGTTCAGTGCTAAGCAAAAGTTTAAAGTAGGCGATGTTAAAATAAATGTCCAGCATCCTGGAGAAATCCTCAACCATGAAGTAAGTTTTCATCGCAATTTCCTTAAAGTCGTGCACTATGGACGCTTCAAGTGGATCGAGAGCTGCAACAGGCTGGCCACCAACCTCATTCCCAGGGAAACGCCCTGGAAACGAGGTTGGCTGGTCATCTCCCTGGTCGCGGAATGCTATATCAACCAACTCCTTTGCAATTGCAAGAAATCTGCCTTTCAGTTCATGGTATCGTTGGCTTGAAAATGGGCTATTTCCTTGAATGTTCGCTTCCACCTGCTTATTTTGGATTTCACTCATCCCTGTAGCTAGAGCATGTCCAGTTGCACCATTGTTTTGGCCCTCTTCGCTATAGGGATTCTTGCTGGACGAAGCTAGTTGGTTGCTTGAAACATTTTCTTCCACCTTAGATTCTCCTTTGTCTTCAGAGTTAAGGTTCTGTATCAACTCCTTCCCAAATTGCATGGGAGTTTCAACGATCCGCCTGACTTGTCCAGCCAATGTTCCCAGAATCTCGTGGTCTTCAATGTAGTCAACGTCAAAAAGGTTGTACGATCGCACGAAGTAATGTGGCAAACGCCTCTCTGTGAGTGCTTTCAACAGGTTTCTGAGGAGCTTCATCACGCATTCGGCTCTGTTGCTTTCCGTCCACATCTCGGCACCGGTTTCTTCAATGGTTTCCAGTAAAAGGTTCTTGAGATGAAAAGTCATCAAACTCTTTGGTTCTGTAGAAAGATGAGCTCGGTGAAATTTCTTCAAGCAGCGGTAACACTCTCGCTGGATGTCGTTCATCTCTTGGCTCAACAGATATTCTGCATGGGAAAAGGAGATTCTGAAGTCGCAATCTGGATTGCCGCCCTTCTTTGGAGGTTTTACCACCAAATGGAACCCCTCCCGAATAACTTTGCTCACTAAGTCAGGCGCAGGCCATTTGCGCTCTCGTTTGATCCACTCTTGCGCAACTGTTGGCCATCCAGGGGACTTTAATGCCGGTACATAATCAATTCCAGCTAAAACGTCATTTTTACGAGACGCTTCTGTCGTTGGCTTGTTTTCTTTGCATTCCGGCTTGTCAAAAGCGGCTTCCTTTTCTTTACTTTCTTTTCCAAACAGGTGTTCACATAAGCGTCCTACTAGCTGTACCATATCTGTTTTTTCTTCTTCGTTACCACTACCCGGTCTTTGCGCAAGATCCTCAGACGTCAGCTCTTCTTTCTGTGTCGAGGGTGACTGTTCTCCTTTTAATTCAATCTGATCATCATTGATTCTTCCATCTTGCTTATGGTCACTCAATTCATCAACTTCTCTGTTTATCTCAAGATTTAGCCTCTGTTCTCTCGGTTCCATATGGAGCTCGTCCCTTTATTCAGGAGTAAAAGCTCGCGCTGGTGCAACTGACAACGAACGATTTTCCGAAGGCAGAGTAAAATCAACTTGGAAGGCTGGGCTCATGCTGGTATCTTTGACACTGCAGATGAATGGTAAAACAGACGCAGAGTTTTCGCTTGAGAGCAGCTGAAATAAGACAGGGTAGGCGCTGCTCAAGTCTCCAAAAATCGACTCGTGCGAAGTTTTAACAGCTGAAGTAGACACGTAACTTGAGTCTTCCACACAACAGAACCTCAGCAATGGGTGGTCGGCTCCTTTGATTCTAACATGCAGTGGATGCTCCGGTAAGTATTCGATCATTTCTTCGTGGATGAGCAAATCATCTGAATCTGGAAACACCACCATATCCACATCTCCAACATCATCTGCTTCCTCAGACTTTAGATCTTCAGCTGCGCTACCATAAGGTCGAAAGATGACGCGACTTCCAATTGTTTTACTCCACACGTCTGAGTTCAGATGTAACATCATGTCCCAGAATTTTCTGTCAGTTTTCTTCCATCTCTGAGTTTCCTTTCCTCGCTCTCCCATTAATTTGAAAATATCGCTTAGTTCCATGTTGTCGTCTTCTGTTACCGCACTCATTGCACCTAATCCAAATACTCCAGATACAGCCTTGAAATCTTATTTATCCTTGGAAAGTCGAAACGAGCTCGATCACTTTCGCTTTCTGTCTACTGTTGCGGAATTGTTGGCTAGTCAAGTAGATAAAGCCGAGAAGCCAGGAGAAGCGATCAGCGGCTACATGATACGTTCTAACGCAAATATTTCGACTTCCTCAGCTAATAAGAAGGAAAGAGAGAAATATTCTGCTTCTGTAAACACTAATTTCGGCGTTCAACTTAGAAATAATTGTCTCCTATGAGCTTCCGCCATGGATGTTTTGGAATCGATCACGTGATACAAGACGACTGTGTTCCGATGATCACTGCGATCAAGCATAACATTTGTCTCGTTTATTGTAGACTTGGAGCTGACCCCAAGTCGGCTCTGGTTACGGGGCGAACATACGCAAAATGAAAGCCTCTATAAATATAGCGTTAATTCCACGAATGCATGGTATAATATTTTAATTTGGTACCGTATTTTGGTTAGTTTCACTGTTTGTTTCATACTCTACTATTGACAATTGTTTTAACGTAAACCAATCAGAATTGGATGTAAATTTGTTATATGACCACCATCATTCAATCATGACTGCGGTGTCAAAATTGTTAAGAGGCAAAGACGATCAGATTCCATTCAGTTCATTCGCTTCTTCCTCCTGGTCATTCTGTTTTGCTTAATGGATCTGGAACTAATCGAAGAAGACGTCAAAATTCAAGATCTGAACTTAGTCTACAAAACTTTGGGAGTACGAGGAAATGAGGGTGAAAGATGGAAGGAATACACCGAGCATGTCTCGAACACTGCCTTGCGAGGACTGTCCGAGTTTTTGAATAAATTGTCTGTGAATCGAGTCGTGTTTCGCCCTTATGGTAGTGCGGCCGAAGATTTAAAATGCCAAGAACCCTTTGATTTTGGAGACCTAGATATTGTGATTTTCCCTAAGTCCGAAAACTTGACGATCGACGACGAAATGATCGAATATTTACCCGAGCATCCAATACATGTGAGAATCAAAGGAGCTCATCACCCTGTCTTACAGTCCTGCCTTCTGGAAGGCACAGAGTACGTGGGCACATCCGCGCTTAAAAATTTCCATTCTACAATTTTTGGAAGTCTATCGCCGGTTGTAGTCGACATTATTAGCCATTCACTTCAACTACTGTCGAACGTGCAGCTTTCCTCTGCTCTCCACTGCAGTTGCCACCTGAAGAACAGCACTTCTAGTCCTGCGGTGACTGTTGATTTCGCCCAGTCGTTTGGTTCGATTTCTGAACAGCTAGAAGTCCGGAGAAATAATCCAGAAAATGTTACTCGCATGGACGCAAACTCTTGGGAAGGGTTAATTTATTCCATTTTTAAAACACAAGTAGTTGAATACACCAGAGAACATGCCAAAATATTAGATGAGATTCTACATCTTGTCAATGACAAAGAAGCGTCACTCAGTCGCCTTGGATTAAGCGGTGAGCCTCAAATGTTTCCCACTGTTCTTCAAGAGATTGTCTCAAGCGACCGATTCAGAGACATAATCACCCGATTTCGTGATATCGAAAGGCAGTCAGAAAGTGGAAGCAGAATTGTAATCAAGGAAAGCAACTCAACACGATGCTTGCCATCCAGCAGCGAGTCACGTGTCACGCCACAACTGAATAGTGGGGAGATCCAGGGGTATTCTGGAGAGTTTGAATACACCTTTAACCAGCTCGCTGCTAATCAGATGCTTCCTGAAGGCTTGGAACCTACTTTAAAATTAGCAATACAGAATCCACCACGGTTATCTGATCAGTCTACATACAAGGAAGAGAGTTGTTTAGCCAGAGAGGAGCCGGGAGAGGCAACAGCTAACAGCCACCAAGTTTCAAATGATGACAAAGACAACCTGGTGAAGCAACTGGAGAAAAGCAAGGCTATACGCCAACAGTGGTTCCAACACTTGTTTAGAAAGGCAACCGACGGAGAGGAAGCTTGTACAACTGAGAAAGTACAATATCACCAACGAGCAGGTGGATTGGACTTTGTCCCGGCCTTTCAGTCTGAAGGATGGCCCAAGGTTGCTCAAGAATGGATCAGCAGACAGCGCAAATGGCCTTCGCATGACATGGTGGACCGAGTTATTCAGGAGGGGTTTCACTTGGTGGCAAAGCCGCCACAGAACGGTGGCAATCCAGCTTGCGACTTCAGAATTTCATTTTCCCACGCGGAATACCTGTTGAGCCAAGAGATGAACGACACCCAGCGTGAATGCTACCGTTGTCTCAAGAAATTTCACCGAGCTTATCTTTCCACTGAGCCAAAGTATTTGGTGTCCTTTCATCTGAAAAACCTTTTTCTCCATACGATTGAAGAAACTGGTGCCGAGATGTGGACAGAAAGCAACAGAGCCAAGTGCATGATGACGCTATTCAGTAAGCTTTTTGAAGCTCTCACGAAGAAACATTTGTCACATTTCTTTGTGAGATCGTACAACTTGTTTTGCGCTGATTATATCAAAAACCCCGAGGTTCTGGAACCACTTGCAGAGAAAGTTAATCAGATCGTTGAAAATCCTTTCCATTTTGCAAAGGAACTGATTCAGAACCATGGCTCACAAGATACAACTGGAGTCGGTAAGGAGGAACGAGTTCCAAGCAATGAGCCAGCTGCGGGGGCAGAATCCAACACCGACGAAGGACATGCGGCCGAGACACCGGAAGAAGCTACCTCCGACCAAAAGAAGCCAGAAGTTGCAAAAGAAACAAAGCCAACCCACAAAGAAAGTATTTATCGGTTTCATGATCTGAAAGATAATTTCCTCATTGTAAGCAAGGAATTGACCGATATGGCTTTAAACGACAATGTCAGCCTCGATGAACTCGATCCTCAGGAAAGGTCCTTGGTAGAAAATCTCAGGGATATCGGAAGAAGCCAAAGCATCACAACCGAGTCGTTCTTACGAATGTTTGACAGCGCATGGGACGCAGTCTACTTCAAAGTTTGGATGAGCTCTGAACCGAACATAAGGCGCCGGGTGCTTGGAGGGATCCAGGGAGTAGTGGAGCTGATGAAGTATATAGTGAGGCAAAGCGATTTTGGTCAGCCGGGAGGTGAAGATGCTATACTGGAAAGATTGAACGGTCCCACTGTTGAAGATCCCTTTGACATCAACCACGTGTATCCAGCTGGTATAGGGACGGAGATTCTGCTCAGGTTTATGGAAAATATAGAGCCACGCCCAGCTCAGCCGCGAGGGGTTGGTATGGATGACATACCATTAGACTGAAGGAATCGTGTTAAAGCAGTTGCAGGGTGCATTCGTTTTGGAAATGTTCATTCTGCACCTGATAGCAGAATCACTAGTCTCCTACGCAGCCGTTCTTTGTCTTGTCACGCAACGCTCCTCGCTACAGAATCACCAGAACAGACAGATAGGCTTTTGTAGATTATGCTAGCATTTTTTCGAGCATTTTAGAGAGGCAGAAGCGTTAAGCATTAATTGAGCGTTTTAGTGGCATTTTAACGGAAAAAAAATTTTTTTTTCAGTGAAAATAAAAATGAAAAACATTTTTTTACGAGAAAATGAAGACTTAACTCGAAATTCCAAAAATATTTCAAATGCTACCCTAATACAGCCGAGTAGAGACTGATGATAAGTCAGCTGTGAGTCAAAGGTGCAGCCATGTAAACTATTAACTTCTGTTATACCACTTATACCTTAGGGTTAGCATTATAGCACCCCGTTAAAATGTTAAAATTAATAAAATTAAAAAAGCCTCTGAGCATTAACCAAGCATTCTAGTGACTTTTGGAGGGGAGACCAGGCGCGTATCCAGGGGAGGTGAAATGGGCGAATTTTCATCCCCCTTTTTCTGAGGCCCCCTTCTTTCTTTCTTTTTTCTTATCCCTCAAATATTGAAATAATATTTGATTTCTCTGATTTCTCTAATTGAGGTGGAGAAAATTCGCCCCCCATTTCAAAATCCTGGAGACCGAGCATTTTAGTGGGAAAAATGGAGCATTAAGGTGGAGCACTTTAGTGGGGAAACAAAAGCATGATGTACAGGTTTATGGCGGGAAAATCGTGGCGGCCGTCACGTGGTAACGGCCAGTCAGGTTACAACACTCGCTCCATACTACTATGCGTGTTGGGGCTCGTTTCTCAAAGCTCCCGAGGAGTTTCAAAAGTTTTGAAAATTATACAGTTAAGTTATCAGATAAAGTATCAAAATGGACTTCATCCTACTTTTCTTGATATTTTGATTTCAAACTATGGTTTCGGGCCCGTTAAGTTACCGGGACTTTCGAGAAAAGGGCACATGGTCGCAGGTCAACTCCGCCAAGCGAAGTATTCCGTTTGCACGCTCTCTGTTCTTTTGGAAAACCTTTTCTTATTCGCACACCGGATCAATAGGAATCAAAACGCGCCCTTAGACTGGCATTTTTGTTTTCATGGCTTTTTATGAGCTTTTCAGAGTGGTTTTCAATTGAGTATCGAAAGTGAATTGCGCTTGCTTTGGTTTTGCTTCGCTCTTTGTTTGGCCAGCAAAACTCGCGCCACTTTCTTAACCAGTGCTGAAGCAAAACCAAATACATGCTCGCATTTTCCCGCGCTTTGAGCCGGTTACATGTAAATGCTTTGAATTCTGATTGGCTTATTGCACCGTGTGCATCTGTTGTGATTGGCTGGAGTAATTGTTTTGGTGTTGGCCTTGTGACGCTTTATTGAAAACTGCATTATCGAGGTATGAATTCTACTCTTACCTTATAACAGTAGTTACAAGGCCAGTTATAAGTTATCCAAGCATTTGGATAGGTTATGATAAACAAATCAGCGGTGAAACGCTGTAAGAATACAATGAACAGAGCCTATTTTGACTTGAGAGGAGCCAGTTGGCTTCCTATTGACATTTCAGAGGGCTTTACCACGAAAGGTTCCCCTAGACATTCGACTTTCATAAACGGCTATTAGATTTATATACACAGTTGAAGCGGCACCGTATCTTAGAGATAGACTTTTTATATATATATATGAGTTGCCCGATGTTGGCTTCAATTTGTAATGTTTGGTGGCCAAACTAATGTTCGACTAACCTTTTCAGTCGCCAAGACTGTTTGTAATAAGAGAGATTTCATTGGTGAAATTTGTAGGCACTGCTGTGAATTTCACGCGCAAATATATTTTGTTCGCGGCATTTGAGCAATGACAAGCTCAATTATGGACCCAATAATAAAGAGATATCAGTTTTAAAAAACTGGTACTTTACAGATAACGTTATGCTACAGCACCGCGTTCTGTCCATTTCAGACACGTTTCGTTGAAGGACTTTGATACTGAATACACACCTGAGACTGTCTTCAAGATGTACACCTTTTTTTTTGAGACGGCCAGTAATGCAAGACGGGGTGGACGTCTCTAAAAACCGTAGATAGACAATTTTGTGCGACAGGTGTCTCACTCTGAAATGCTTTTTCTTACAAGGAGTGTGCCGTAATTGGCGGTATTGCTATTGCGGGAGTGGGGTGATTTATTCACAATTAACAATTGTTTCCCTCGGGTACGTAAAGACTAGAATGTTCAGATTTCTCCAAAGTGGACTTTGATCATTTGCCTTATTGGACAGGCCTGATCTTTTAAGACATTCCAACTGCAGCATTTTCTTTTACGTGTAAGACCCTCTTGCTCCGAGTCGTCGCAAACTTTCGTCATCGTGTAAATGAGTATTCCACAGCTATTCTTTCTGATTTGCCTATCCGAAGAAAGCCAAGAACAACTATAGACTGCACCCAGAGATAGAGACACGGAATACGTAGGTGTCGCAGTTCAAATGAAAGTACCTGCCGACGTCTATGCGGTAAGGATGTTTATTATGCTGCACGAGGAACTATGAAAGTTTTGCCAAGCTACTGGGTGGGCCTCCCCGTGCTTATCTGTTCCGTATTCCGTTGGTTTAAGATGAAAGCCGTTTGGTACTGTTTATTTAGCGGCACAATACGGTTCTAAAGTCGTACTCGCACGAACGTTGCCGAGAAACGCTCGGCGGTGGTTCTGTTTATTATACAGTACAAGGTACATACAGTACTGTAGCTTAGGCAGTGGAAGAAATATCAATGCGACTATTAACAAGACAGCTACTGGGCAGTACTTTCCAGAACTACCAGCTGTTTGTTACCATGTTTTCAAATCCAACTCTTTCAAATCTGAGTAATCGTCAGCTTGTCCAGTTTAGTTACCAGTACTTTGCGTCCTACGTGTGAATGGTATGCCCCCTTCAAGTGTAACAATGCAAATAAAAGCTACCCAGGAGTACCTTCCAGTGGCGCAGTACTTCCCGAAATAAGACCTTATACTCCTTCAATTGTACACTAGGTTATTGCTGGAAATCATGGTGACTGTAAGCCCATAAAGACCTATATATAGGTCAAAAACACTGTTATAGACCTCTTTCAATATGGCGTACGATTTGATTATTCTTTTGTGTGTATGTTAATTAGCCCTACTAACCTCACTTTAACGCAAAAATTCTATTGAATTTTGCACGTGCTGACGAGGCTAGTAAGGCTAATTATCATGCAAATAAAAGAATAATTTGTCGGGCGCCATTACGAAAACTTGTAATCTACTAAAAGTCTACTCAATAATAAGTTATTCCCGTTCCCCCTAAAAGTAACGTGACATCTACAGCCTCCTAAAATTTCTTCGCATTCTCTGTAACTGCAACAATAATTTCTTTCTGAAAAGACATCGTCATATATGTGAAATATACAGCCTCTGGGGAAGTATTATATAATTTTGTGGGTATAGTCTTTATGCGCAACTTTGAAAGCAATTTTAAAATGGTCTATGAATGTCAATATAGGCTAGATATGGTAATAACGGTCGATGTTTGGTAGCTATCATCTTATTCTGGAGAACAGGTTGAGTTCCGACTTCGACAGATTCTCCATCCAAAGGCTGTGCTGACACACAAAACGAGCGACGGAAATCAGCTTGTCAAGGAAGAAGCTCTATTTCGTATCTTCGGTACCATGACATGAAAGTTATCTTCTTCAGTGTGAGTAAGGAGTTGACCGATATGGCGTTTAACGAACGCACGACTGATTGCATGCTTGAAGCTCTTGATCCACTGGAGAGGTCCTTGGTGGATGGTCTCAAGGAAATTGAAAAGATTGGCATCGTCCATGCCGAGGAATTCCCAAGAATGTTTGATATTAGCTGGGACGTAGCTTACTATAGGATGCTGGTCAGCTCTGAACAGAACATGAGGCGCCGCGTGCTTGAAGGGATCCAAAGTGTGGTCGAAATATGCAAATACGTTTTTAGGCAAGACGACTTTGCGCCTGGTAATGAAGACGCTATAATAGAACGAATGCATGACGCTAATTCCGAAAACTGTTTTGACTTGAATCGCTTCATACCCGCTGGCTCCGGAACGCAGTTTGTTCTTAGTTTTTTTAACGGTCCGAAGCTAAGTGCAGCTCAGCACTAGGCTTGTGTACGGGATTCGAACCCCCTCGCAGAGGTCGTGGGTTCGAATCCCGTGCAAACCTGATTTTTTTTAGGCTTTATTTTCACTACTGCTTAAGTAGTGTTCATAACTGTGATGATCATTCACATATTCAATAGAGAAACTGTTTATTTTTATGTGTATGTGTGTGTAAGTATTATCTCTATGAAAAGCAGCTCAGTCGACAGCATCAGCCTATAATAGCCAGTCAATCGTGAATTGACCAACCACAGTCAAAGAATACGAAACCATGTGAGCTACTTTGCGTGAAAGCAAACCAGCGATGTCGGTTTTTCAGACCGTTTTTATTACATCCAGGAATCTGAACACTGCATGACCCTGTTCAGACTGAATAATAGCGAACTGGTCTGCCTCCACTCGCTTGTGATTTTTTAACAATATTATGTTCATTTGAATTATTTGGGTCTCATTGTTTGAGTGGAGTACCTGTAGACTAGCTCGGAGTAGCTAGGTGCACTTCCACTGCAAAGAAAGGATTTACAGTTCACATTTTTCATTGAAGTGACTTTTGACATCCTCTCTAGAGCAGCGTATGCACTGCCGAAAATATCACTAGAGTTGCCGATGGATTAAAAGAAATTTTGTTACAAGGTTGAAACCCCCTAGGCAAACCCTAATGATCCAATGATCCATTGTATATTGATATCTTATTTCAGAAAAAACAAAGCAAACTTAACGTCAAATACTGGGGCTTAAATTGTTTTCCTTTTCGCTTTGAAGACAAGTTACCTGAGGGACAGTACTGTACAGTTGGTTAAGATTCAAGGGCTAAAATCGCTAACAATTGAGCTTAGGGGTCCCTCATCAAGATAGCAATTAATAGAGATGTGTGCTAAATTTAGTCCGTATGGCTAAACTTGACGGTAGTGTCCGTTCGCGCATTATCACTCACGGCTCTCGTTTGGTGTTTCTATGGGACAAAACTGCCATGAAAAAGAAAGTTGCGCTATGAAGAGCTTCCATGCAGGTGCAAACAAAAATAAACCGAGTGTTAAAGGCACCCCCCCCCCCCCCACCTCTCCCCCCGAATCAATGTTGTTTAAGCCCCCTGGACGTTTCCCTATTAACGGCAGCTTTTCAAATTCAACATTGAATAGGGATTGGGAGTAGGGAAAAGTTGTTTTAATAATATTGTTGAGGTAGACATATTGCAGAAGGATTTTCGGCCCCCAAGTGTGCTATTTTCTCGAGTAGTTTTGTCCAAGATTGTAGCTCTACAACGGTGGAATGTTTGTACACGAATCCTGTTAATTCCGTATCTGTACAATAAAAGGAATAGTTCAGTGTCGAAAGTAAATTGGGCTTGCTTTGGTCTTGCATTGCTTCGCTCTGTGGTTGGCCAGCAAAAACTCGCGCCAATTTCTCAACCAATGAGAAGCAAAACCAAAACCAATCGTAACTTGCACGCACTCATTTTCCCGCGCTTTGTGTCCGTGCTTTGTAATTGCGTCAAATTCTGATTGGCTCATTGCACTGTTTGGGTCTGTTGTGATTGGTCAGAGTAATTGCTTTTGCTTTTTGTTTTAAGAAACTCGATTGGAAACCGCTCTATTGGTGATCAATCAGTTCCTTGGCAAATTTCACGGGGTTTTCCATTATCTCTTTGACTTTGCCCGCCAGTGATTCCATAATATGGGGATCTTCAATGTAGTCAACGCAAAAAAGGTTATATGACCTCACGAAGAAATGTGGCAAATGTCCCTTTCTGAGGGCTTCAAAAAGATTCCACAGGAGCTTCATGATGCATTCTGCTCGGTTGCTTTCGGCCCACATATCGACACCAGTTTCTTCAATCGTTAGCAGAAAAACGTTCTTCAGATGAAAAGTCACCAGTCCTTTTGGACGTGAAAGGTAAGCCCGGTGAAATTTCTTGAGACAACGGTAGCACTCGCGCTGGATGTCGTTCATCTCTTGGCTTAACACGTACTCTGCATGGGAAAAAGAGATTCTGAAGTCGCAATCTGGATTACCTCCGTTCTTTGGGGATTTGACCACCAAGTGGAAACCCTCCGTAATTATCTTTTTGACCACACTAGCTGAGGGCCATTTACGTTCCATTTCGATCCAATTTTGTGCAACCTTGGGCCATCCATGGGAGATCAAGGCAGGGACAAAATCAATTCCGGCCAAAATTTGATTCTTGCAAAAATGTTTTTCTTCGATTTCCTTTTCTTTTAAGTTCGATTCTTTAAAACTTTCTTCCGTTTCGTCATCTCCCTTTCCGAACAAGCGCTTAAACAAGTGTATCGCTGCCTTTTCTTCGTGTATTTTTTCTTGCTTCTTCTCAGTTGCGAGATTTTCTCTATCGCTCCCCAAATTATGCGCTAAGTCTTTACTAGAACACGCTTCCATTTTGGGGGGAAGGAGCTGCCGTTTTCCTTCTAATTCCGTTTCAGTCACATTAGCCTTTCCTTCTCGTTTCTCTTCACTTTTGTCATAATCACTCTCAGCCACTTTCCTGATACGCTCATTCATAATGTTCTCCTGGAATCGGAAGGAATTCTCCTGCCTTTCTCTTGTTGATGACTGAATTGAGGCTGAAGTTGCTAAATCTTCCGAAGGAAGAGCAAAGTTGACTTTTAATGCCGGACTGCTGCCGCTGTTCTCCAAGTGACAAGCAAGAGGCAGAGTGAATGAGGGCTTTTCACGTGACATTAATTCAAATGCAATACCAATTGTTTCCCCCAAATCTCCGTAAATCAATTCTTGCGACGTTTTCAAGGCTGAAGTGGAGAGGTAACCTGTGTCTTTCACACAGCACAGCTTAAACACGGGGTGATCGGCTCCTTTTATCCTAACATGCAGTGGATGGTCGGGTAAATATTCGATCATTTCGTCTTGGATCGACAAATTATCTGAATATGGAAAGATCATGATGTCTACATCTCCAACATCATTGGCTTCTTCGGCCTTAAGATCTTCAGCTGTGCTCCCATAAGGTTGAAGCATAAGGCAAGTTCCAGATACGCTGTTCCAAATTTCTAGGGACGGATTAAATATGATATTCCAGAAATTTCCTTCGTGTTTCTCCCATCTTAGAGATTCCTTTCCCCGCTTTCCAAGTGACGAGATTACACGGTTTAGTTCTTCGTTGGTTGTGTCTCCTTCTACAGCGTTCATTTCAGCAAATCACAAGGTTCCTTATGTCTAAGAGCTTGAGAACGATGTTTATCGAAGAAACTGATGGCACATCTCCAGTTCGCCGAATTTGATATTTCGGTTTCCACAACTAGTGCCAATGGTTGCACGGTCAAAGGTGTAAAGCTACATTTTGAAACTAAAACGGAATACGCGATAGATAAATAGTGCAGTCGCACCAAATTTGTGTATGTCATCGGCTTCCCCGTGGAGTCTACCCCCGGGCTAACCAGGGGGATTGTAAAATCAGTCAAGAAAACTTGAGGAATTTCCCCGGGGAGTTGGGAATCTTGAATGACAAAGTCCCCTGGGTAAGAACCCCATCCATCTCCTTGTATTACCCCACATATCTCCCTGGCTGGCCCGGGATCGACCCCACGGGGAAACCGACACCTTGTGCATAAGGCACCTAGTTAACTGCGAACTCTCACAGCTTCTACAACCGTCCGCAGTTACAGTTTTTTAATTTTCGTCGAAAATACATCGTTAATGACAACGATGAGTTGTCATTAAATTCGTTGACACAGTAAACACCGTGCCAAGAAAAGTGTTGCTGATTGTACTGAATTTTATCGTCAAGATATACTTGAGTTAACCTGCATACAGGTTCTTCATTTGGGCAACTCGGGGAGGGTTTTTGCCTCGATTAATAGCGCACAGTCAAAAGATACGGGATTGGGTTTTTGACCGCGAAGCATTCAAAAGCAAAATCGATGCAAAAAACCTCCCTGAATTTAATCGCCCAAATGAAGAGCCTGTATGAAGGCAACACTTTAGTATCTTGTATTTTACTTTATTTCTGCCTGTAGTTTTGTTTTTCAATTTAAAGTGTACCAGAGAAGTAGAGCTTGGAAGAAATAGGCAGTTTAAATTCGAATCTTAAATCCCAATCAACCTTGAGCTCAACCAGTGTGTAGATGTTGAGCCAACGTGTTACGCTTCATTCCTTGTCAAAGAGTGTGCTACGAATTTCCATTTCAGATATTTATTAATCCACAGTTACGCAGGTTTCTACGATATCAAGGTAACGACAAACATCACTAATGCTATTTTCTGACACCATGGCAGGTTAAGCTTACAATCATGGATAGCGGTGTAGGTCTGGAAAGTGAAGTTTGAATTATGGCGGAAATGATCTCGCTATCGAACCAGAACGTTTTCTGAGAATCGTTCCGAAAGTAATACGGAAATTTCTAGGAAGCTGATATTTTGGTTTCTAAGAAAAATATCATATTATGTGAAACTTGACACTGTGTTTATGTGCTTATAGTCACAACTGTTAGTGCCTGATCCTAACTTGTGTTGAGAAATCATATAGAGAGTAAGAAACCTGCAATATTTAGGGGCGAAAAAAGTTTTAATACTGAATGCGCTCAATTTGCAGCGAAGAGCAAAGAGCACAGCAAAGATCTACCAAGAACCCTTGACACTTAAGGCTATGGGATATAGCTTGATGATTAAGAGAATCAATATCAATAATGCCACCTTATGGTGCAAAATGTAATGATGATGGCGATGATGATAATAACAACTGCTTTAATTCAAATGGAAAGTCAGCCATTCCAAGCATGCTGAAGACATTGAAATCTCTGGCAAGGAAAACTGTAAGTAGTAATAGAGGGATCAAATTGAGCCTCATTTGTGCCTTCCCCTTGCCTTCCCCTGCCTTCCTGCATACTAATAAGTGGATAGGCATACTAATGAGCATCACTCTAGTACAATAGCAACAGTAGACCTGCCCAAACTAGCCCAATGTTCGTCAACACGGATTGGTCGGTCAAGAATCTACTTTGTGTTCGAAATAATACGCGCCCTCTGTTGGTAGCGTCACTCTTGCAATTCGTTTGCTGGGAAAACTTTTATCAGAGATCTCCAATTCGAGAAGTTTCTCACTTATTACTGTTAAAATGGCTTGCTTAACCGTTAGCGATTTCCAAGTTGCTTTGAACGCTTGTGTATCTTTCTCTATTGCTTTCTGCTCCATTAGTCACTAGCTAATTATGCAAACAAACAGTGCCTACATTTGCATACCAACTCTACAGTAAAGAAGCCCATGGGACAACCTTAACTAGCTAATTGTGCAAACATACAGTGCCTACATTTGCATACCAACTCTACGGTAAAGAAGCCCATGGCACAACCTTCTACCATTCAACAACGACAATAGACGGCTTAAAATGTTTGGAATGATCAATATAAACAGGTGAGTAATGTATGACACGTTTTTTTTAGGGGGGGGACAAAATATACTGTATTAGCAAATATAGAAAGATTAAAATACAGAATGAATAAAAGTAAATCAATCAAGTTTCTCTCTACTGCAAAAGCAATTTAACTTTCCCTTGCCATATATTTTATAGTAACATTATGTAAGGTTATGTAAAAGATTTTCCTCCTCCCCCTCAATTCTATTGTTTTCTCTCCTCCTCCTCCTCCTCCTCCTCAATTCCACCACCTCCTCCTCCACCACCACCACCACCCCAATTCTATTGTTTTCCTCCACCACCGCTACCTCCACCAAGAAGGAGGAGGGAAAACAATAGAATTGAGGAGGAGGAGAGAAAACTTTTACATAACCTTACATAACTTCACTACTCAAATGTGTTAAGGCTTGACCAATCTCTTCAACTGGCATAGTTTTGTTTTAAGGAGGATTTATCCAATCGTTAAGAAACTTGGCGAGCAATTTAGTATCCGCATGCTTACCCATTTGACATGCTCTTTCACATTAAATTTTGGTCAAGTGACTTTTAACGGCAAAAAACAATGCAAATCTTTAGTCGAACACGGGGTATAGAAAGCCATCCTACACAAATATTTTCTGTTCTTTGCTCTCATTCTCCTGTTAAGGGCTTTATCATACCGCCTTTTAATCATGTCCACATCTTAACGGAAACGGTAAAATAAGACAAATAGGTCACGTGACATATTTAAAGTCCAAATATCTCACAATGAAAATAAGCTATACCACATTAAAAGATGGAGTTACATTAAAATGGTCATTCTAAACATTTTGAATCAGAAAGATTTTACAATTTCTAAGTGCAAACATTCCCCATTTTAAATAACACTTATCGTCACGTCAATAATCAAGAGATGTCACGTGACACTTAAGACAACTTTCATGTGGTCAAACAAGTGAAATACATTTTTAATGAAAAATTTATGATGAGAATAAGTCATCTTATATGCAGAAAATGAAAGCACTTTGAAATCTTTGCGGGAGTCGTCATAGTCAAGCCTTAACACACATGAGTAGAAAATAAATGGCAAGTCTCTTTCCATTCTAAATCACATAATTTGCAGACGTTTCTTTTTTCATGGAAGGGTTACATTTCCTCCGAAAAACAGAGACCAGAAAATTTATTGTGACTTGACATATCAGTTGATCAAAAAATTAAACCAGCGAGTGAATTTTGCAAAGAGTCTTCATACTTCTGACCAGGGCCCGGGTGCACGTTTGAAATGCTATTAACGCCAATCCTAGTCCAGTTCTGCCCCCTCTCTCTGTCACGCCAAGCTACGAGCATTGTGTGAGAGGCCCATGATCACAAGTAAACCGAGGTTTTCATTTAGGTTTTTACGCTCAAGTTAAAGATACGTTCAAGTCAAAACTTCAAGGCGAAAATCATTTGGGAAGATCTTCATTGAACAGCGATGAAACTTAAATAAATGATCATGCCTTACCCACCATGGCCAGAATTAAATTTCGGCAAAATCGTATTCGCAGATTTAAGTTTCGCACTTCCCAGCAAAAAAGTACAAACAATATATTTTACCTTCGTCTTCCATACAAATGTCTATAAAATCGATCATCGCGCCCCAAAATGCCACTTTTCGTCGGTTCCTGACGACAACGCAATTGACAAATTCGCATTTGTTCGGTCCGAAACTTCAAGAAGACATTCGTCCCTTTCACATTTCATTGTTTTCGTCCTCTAAAAATGCATCCTCGTCCTTCCCACCTCATCCAAACAAAGGTAAAAGTTCGGCTCGTAATACAAACACACGGTAGAGTGACGACTTCAATCATTCGAGGATCCCTGCGTGTTAAAATACTGTCTTCACTTCACAACATCTTTGTTCGTTTTTCGGCGCCATCTTGCTTTAATAACTTGGTGTAGGCCTAAGTACTAGTTTATTGCTTTAGTACAGGACTAATGATTGGTCCTTTGGTGTGGCCACCATAGTGATTATATAAGAAAACCCATCATTGTTGAAATAAGCAAACAAGGTAAAATTGCCGCGAAATATAAATGAATATGACTTATGAATGACTTGTACACATGACTAAGAATATAAACTGTTGAGGTATTATTTAATTTATTTTTTTGTAATTCATACCTCGTCTTTATCGTTCAACTTTTTTATACAAAACGATCGAAGCTGTGTTATCTCATCCCTACAGCCTGTGTCTCGGTCAGCGGTGCCGCGTGCAAAAGTGAAATGAATTTCTGGCCATGCGGGATTATCTTAATCGTGCTTTGAACACTGAACTGGGTCCATGCAAGTTTGTCACTATTTTCAAACAGTTATTGTCATTTTTCTTTCTGTATAATGGTCACGTTGATTAGTCCAATGGTATATCATTCATATTTGCATCTGGTTGAGTTGGCCTTGACTCGGGTGGACTGTGATTACCAAATAGCATATCAACAAGCTGCGCACCTCCACCAGCTGGAATAAAATCACTCAGGTCAAGAGAATATTCGTCAGTGGGATTGAACACTCTCACCAAAATATCTTCGCTCCTCTCTATTCCAAGTTCTCTTTGCCTCAGAACGCTCTTTAAGCATCTAGCCACAAAGCTGATCGCATCAAGCATAGTGTGCCTCTGGTTTGGTTCAGTGCTAAGCAAAAGTTTAAAGTAGACGATGTTAAAATAGGTGTCCAGCGTCCTGGAGAAATCCTCAACGATGAAGTGAGCTTTCATCGCAATTTCCTTAAAGTCACGCACTATGGACGCTTCAAGTGGATCGAGAGCTGCAACAGGCTGGCCACCAACCTCGTTCCCAGGGAAAAACCCTGCAAACGACGTTGGCTGGCAATCTCCCTGGTTGCTGAATGCTAAATCAACCAACTCCTTCGCGACTGCAAGAAATCTGTCTTTCATTTCATGGTATCGTTGGCTTGAAAATGGGCTATTTCCTTGAATGCTCGCTTCCACCTGCTTATTTTGGATTTCGTTCATTCCTGTAGCTAGAGCATGTCCAGTTGCTCCATTGTTTTGGCTCTCTTCCCTATAGGGATACTTGCTGGACGAAGCTAGTTGGTTGCTTGAAACATTTTCTTCTACCTTAGATGCTCCTTTGTCTTCAAAGTTGAGGTTCGCAAATTGCATGGGACTTGCAATAATCCGCCTGACTTGTCCAGCCAATGTTCCCAGAATCTCAGGATCTTCAATGTAATCAACGTCAAACAGGTTGTACGATCGCACGAAGTAATGTGGCAAACGCCTCTCTGTGAGTGCTTTCAACAGGTTTCTGAGGAGCTTCATCACGCACTCGACTCTGTCGCTTTCCGTCCACATCTCGGCACCGGTTTCTTCAATGGTTTCCAGTAAAAGGTTCTTGAGATGAAAAGTCACCAAACTCTTTGGTTCTGTAGAAAGATGAGCTCGGTGAAATTTCTTCAAGCAGCGGTAACACTCTCGCTGGATGTCGTTCATCTCTTGGCTCAACAGATATTCTGCATGGCAAAAGGATATTCTGAAGTCGCAATCTGGATTACCGCCCTTCTTTGGAGGTTTTACCACCAAATGGAACCCCTCCCGAATAACTTTGCTCACTAAGTCAGGCGCAGGCCATTTGCGCTCTCGTTTGATCCACTCTTGCGCAACTGTCGGCCATCCAGGGGACTTTAATGCCGGTACATAATCAATTCCAGCTAAGACGTCATTTTTACGAGACGCTTCTGTCGTTGTCTTGTTTTCTTTGCATTCCGGCTTGTCAAAAGCGACTTCCTTTTCTTTATTTCCTTTTCCAAACAGGTGTTCACATAAGAGTCCTACTAGCTGTACCATATCTGTTTTTTCTTCTTCGTTACCACTACCCGGTCTTTGCGCAAGATCCTCAGACGTCAGCTCTTCTTTGTGTGTCGAGGGTGACTGCTCTCCTTTTAATTCAATCTGATCATCATTGATTCTTCCACCTTGCTTCTGGTCACTCAATTCATCAACTTCCCTGTTTACCTCAAGATTTAGCCTCTGTTCCCTCTGTTCCATCTGGAGCTCGTCACTTTCAGGAGTTACAGCTCCTGCTGGTGCAACTGACAACGAGCGATTTTCCGAAGGCAGAGTAATATCAACTTGCAAAGCTGGGCTCATGCTGGTATCTTTGACACGGCAGACGAATGGTAAAACAGACGCAGAGTTTTCGCTTGAGAGCAGCTGAAATAAGACAGTGTAGAAGCTGGTCAAGTCCCCAAAAATCGACTCGTGCGAAGTTTTAACGGCTGAAGTAGACACGTAACTTGAGCCTGCCGCACAACGGAACCTCAGCACTGGGTGATCGGCTCCCTTGATTCTAACATGCAGTGGATGCTCCGGTAAGTATTCGATCATTTCTTCGTGGATGAGCAAATCATCTGAATCTGGAAACACTACTATATCCACATCTCCAACATCATCTGCTTCCTCAGACTTTAGATCTTCAGCTGCGCTGCCATAAGGTCGAACGATGAAGCGACTTCCAATTGTATTACTCCACAAGTCTGAGAACAGATGTAACATCATGTCCCAGAAATTTCTGTCAATTTTCTTCCATCTCTGAGTTTCCTTTCCTCTCTCTCCCATTAATTTGAAAATATCGCTTAGTTCCATGATGTTGTCATGTTCTGTTACCGCACTCATTGCACCTAACCCAAATTCTTCTGTCATGCAACTGCAAACAGCCTTGAAATGTTATTTCGAAACGAGTTCCATCACTTTCGCTTTCTGTTATCGAATGGTTGGCTAGTCAAGTAGATAAAGCCGAGAAGAGATCAGCGGCTACATGATGCGTTCTAACGTAAATATTTCAACTCCCTCAACTAACATGAAGGAAATAAAGAAATATTCTGCTTCTGTAACCACTAATTTCGGCGTTCAACTTATCAATAATCGTCTCCTATGAGCTTCCGCCATGAATGTTTTGGAATCGATCACGTGCTACGAGACGACCACTGCGATCAAGCATAACATTTGTCTCGTTTATTGTAGACTTGGAGCTGACTCTAAGTTAGCTCTGGTTACGGGGTGAACATACGCAAAATAAAAGCCTCTATAAATATAGCGTTAATTCCACGAATTTTACTATAAAGATTAACGTTAAAAAGCAACGGTCATTTTCAAGTTGAAGGATAAAATTGTTTAACATGCGCTTATATAATAATCAATTGTAAAAATGCTAATGAGGTAATGACAAACTCTAAAATATTTACATAGAAACAATACAAGAAAATCGCGGCAATAATGGTAAGAACGCTAAGGCGAAAAAGACAATATTAAAAGTGAATTAATTAGGTAAATACAAGTATCCGATGACCATGATGCTCTTATCAGAATTGTCTTACCGTTCAAAGACCAAAAATCAGCAAATGCGGTAAGACACCAACTCGGTGATCTCAGCCGAAAGATTGATGCCGTTGTCCAGCCCGTTTACACAAGTCAGAAGATAAAAAGACAATTCAAACCGAAAGTACACAAACCTCAATTGTTAAGCCATTTCTAGTGCGAACGTTTTTTGCACCCACCAAAATTTTTGCAAGCGCAACGAAACTTCAAAGGTCCGTCGACTAGCTTTGGAGGTTGTAAAAATTTTGTCAGGCGAGAAAATCCTTTGTTCCTTGACATCCATCCGTCATTGGGTCATCAAATTGATGACGGACTCCTTCATTGCGGTTGCCTTGCATTAGAGCCATCTGTCACTAAAAAAAAATTCGCATTTTCATGTGCGAACAGGATTACGAAAAAAAAATTGGTGATTACAAAATTTGCATTTTTTTTGCAAACGCCAAACTCAAATTTTCGTCTTAGTGCGAACAGGGCCTTAGTGTGGTCTGTGTGACGCAGAGTATGTCGGCTTCACGAGTTGACACCTACATCAACGTGTGGAGGAACATAAGCGATCAACAATCGGCAACCACGCAAAGGACGAGCATTGAAAGGATCCGGAGACCATCGAAAGAAATTTCAAGATTTTAAAGAAGTGTCAGAGTAGACCTGTTCACTCCAGCCACATCCCACAAGCTTTACGTTTTCATTGCTTGTTTTATTGATATGTGGGTACTTGAGGCTGAGCATTAGCTATGCCATGCTGATGAGGCCTAACAAGGCTGAAACAGCTGTCCATGGCTGCTAATGCTTGGGCTCAATCTTTTCTTTGGTAGATTTAAGGGGTAATGCCCGCTGCCGTGTGGCCTTAGTGCCCTTTAGAGTGGCTTCAGGTTATTTGATCACATTAATTTGTGAAGTATCAGAGTAGACTAGACTGTTTCATTTTTGAAATGCTTTTTATTCGTGAACTTAAACCAAAACTGAACAAACAGAGCGATTCGATCCGGGCAAAAGTGTTTACCGAATGAATTCACTTTTAATATTGTCTCTTTCGCCTTTAGTTAGCGTTCTTACCATTATTGCCGCGATTTTCTCGTATTGTTTCTATGTAAATATTTTAGAGTTTTAGTCATTACCTCATTAGCATTTTTACAATTGATTATTATATAAGCGCATGTTAAACAATTTTATCCTTCAATTTGAAAATGACCGTTGATCGGTCGAAACGTCGTTGCTTTTTAACGTTTTTTTTTTTTTATAGTAAAATCAGTTTCTAAAAATTTGTTGATTCGAATTCCACGAATGCATGGTATAACATTTTTAATTTGGTACCGTATTTTGGTTAGTTTTCGTCACTGTTTGTTTTATACTCTACTATTGACAATCGTTTTAACGTAAACCAATCAGAATTGGATGTAAATTTGTTATATGACCACCATCATTCAATCATGACTGCGGTGTCAAAATTGTTAAGAAGCAAAGACGATCAGATTCCATTCAGTTCATTCGCTTCTTCATCCTGGTCATTCTGCTTTGCTTAATGGCTCTGGAACTAATCGAAGAAGACGTCAAAACTCAAGATCTGAACTTAGTTTACAAACTTCTGGGAGAAAGAGGAAATGAGGGTGAAAGATGGAAGGAATACACCGAGCATGTCTCGAACACTGCCTTGCGAGGACTGTCCGAGTTTTTGAATAAATTGTCTGTGAATCGAGTCGTGTTTCGCCCTTATGGTAGTGCGGCCGAAGATTTAAAATGCCAAGAACCCTTTGATTTTGGAGACCTAGATACTGTGATATTCCCTACGTCCGAAAACATGACGATCGACGACGAAATGATCGAATATTTACCCGAACATCCAATACATGTGAGAATCAAAGGAGCCCATCACCCTGCTTTACAGTCCTGCCTTCGGGAAGGCACAGAGTACGTGGGCACATTCGCGCTTAAAAATTTCCATTCTACAATTTTTGGAAGTCTATCGCCAGTTGTAGTCGACATTATTAGCCATTCACTTCAACTACTGTCGAGCGTGCAGCTTTCCTCTGCTCTCCACTGCAGTTGCCACCTGAAGAAAAGCACTTCTAGTCCTGCGGTGACTGTTGATTTCGCCCAGCCGTTTGGTTCGATTTCTGAACAGCTAGAAGTCCGGAGAAATAATCCAGAAAATGTAGCTCGCATGGACGCAAACTCTTGGTAAGGGTTAATTCATTTCATTTTTAAAACACAAGGAGTTGAATACACCAGAGAACATGCCAAAATATTAGATGAGATTCTACGGCATCTTGTCAATGACAAAGAAGCGTCACTCAGTCGCCTTGGATTAAGCGGTGAGCCTCAAATGTTTCCCACTGTTCTTCAAGAGATTGTCTCAAGCGACCGATTCAGAGACATAATCACCCGATTTCGTGATATCGAAAGGCAGTCAGAAAGTGGAAGCAGAATTGTAATCAAGGAAAGCAACTCAACACGATGCTTGCCATCCAGCAGCGAGTCACGTGTCACGCCACAACTGAATGGTGGGGAGATCCAGGGGTATTCTGGAGAGTTTGAATACACCTTTAACCAGCTCGCTGCTAATCAGATGCTTCCTGAAGGCTTGGAACCTGCTTTAAAATTAGCAATACAGAATCCACCACGGTTATCTGATCAGTCTACATACAAGGAAGAGAGTTGTTTAGCCAGAGTGGAGGGGGGAGAGGCAATAGCTAACAGCCACCAAGTTTCAAATGATGACAAAGACAACCTGGTGAAGCAACTGGAGAAAAGCAAGGCTATACGCCAACAGTGGTTCCAACACTTGTTTAGAAAGGCAACCGACGGAGAGGAAGCTTGTACAACTGAGAAAGTACAATATCACCAACGAGTAGGTGGATTGGACTTTGTCCCGGCCTTTCAGTCTGAAGGATGGCCCAAGGTTGCTCAAGAATGGATCAGCAGACAGCGCAAATGGCCTTCGCATGACATGGTGGACCGAGTTATTCAGGAGGGGTTTCACTTGGTGGCAAAGCCGCCACAGAACGGTGGCAATCCAGCTTGCGACTTCAGAAATTTCGTTTTCCCACGCGGAATACCTGTTGAGCCAAGAGATGAACGACACCCAGCGTGAATGCTACCGTTGTCTCAAGAAATTTCACCGAGCTTATCTTTCCACTGAGCCAAAGTATTTGGTGTCCTTTCATCTGAAAAACCTTTTTCTCCATACGATTGAAGAAACTGGTGCCGAGATGTGGACAGAAAGCAACAGAGCCAAGTGCATGATGACGCTATTCAGTAAGCTTTTTGAAGCTCTCACGAAGAAACATTTGTCACATTTCTTTGTGAGATCGTACAACTTGTTTTGCGCTGATTATATCAAATACCCCGAGGTTCTGGAACCACTTGCAGAGAAAGTTAATCAGATCGTTGAAAATCCTTTCCATTTTGCAAAGGAACTGATTCAGAACCATGGCTGACAAGATACAACTGGAGTCGGTAAGGAGGAACGAGTTCCAAGCAATGAGCCAGCTGCGGGGGCAGAATCCAACACCGACGAAGGACATGCGGCCGAGACACCGGAAGAAGCTACCTCCGACCAAAAGAAGCCAGAAGTTGCAAAAGAAACAAAGCCATCCCACAAAGAAAGTATTTATCGGTTTCATGATCTGAAAGATAATTTCCTCATTGTAAGCAAGGAATTGACCGATATGGCTTTAAACGACAATGTCAGCCTCGATGAACTCGATCCTCAGGAAAGGTCCTTGGTAGAAAATCTCAGGGATATCGGAAGAAGCCAAAGCATCACAACCGAGTCGTTCTTACGAATGTTTGACAGTGCATGGGACGCAGTCTACTTCAAAGTTTGGATGAGCTCTGAACCGAACATAAGGCGCCGGGTGCTTGGAGGGATCCAGGGAGTAGTGGAGCTGATGAAGTATATAGTGAGGCAAAGCGATTTTGGTCAGCCGGGAGGTGAAGATGCTATACTGGAAAGATTGAACGATCCCACTGTTGAAGATCCCTTTGACATCAACCACGTGTATCCAGCTGGTATAGGGACGGAGATTCTGCTCAGGTTTATGGAAAATATAGAGCCACGCCCAGCTCAGCCGCGAGGGGTTGGTATGGATGACATACCATTAGACTGAAGGAATCGTGTTAAAGCAGTTGCAGGGTGCATTCGTTTTGGAAATGTTCATTCTGCACCTGATAGCAGAATCACTAGTCTCCTACGCAGCCGTTCTTTGTCTTGTCACGCAACGCTCCTCGCTACAGAATCACCAGAACAGACAGATAGGCTTTTGTAGATTATGCTAGCATTTTTTCGAGCATTTTAGAGAGGCAGAAGCGTTAAGCATTAATTGAGCGTTTTAGTGGCATTTTAACGGAAAAATTTTTTTTTCAGTGAAAATAAAAATGAGAAACATTTTTTTACGAGAAAATGAAGACTTAACTCGAAATTCCAAAAATATTTCAAATGCTACCCTAATACAGCCGAGTAGAGACTGATGATAAGTCAGCTGTGAGTCAAAGGCAGCCATGTAAACTATTAACTTCTGTTATACCACTTATACCTTAGGGTTAGCATTATAGCACCCCGTTAAAATGTTAAAATTAATAAAATTAAAAAAGCCTCTGAGCATTAACCAAGCATTGTAGTGACTTTTGGAGGGGAGACCAGGCGCGGATCCAGGGAAGGTTAAATGGGCGAATTTTCATCCCCCCCCCCCTCCCCCTTTTTCTGAGTCCCCCTTCTTTCTTTCTTTTTTCTTATCCCTCAAATATTGAAATAATATTTGATTTCTCTGATTTCTCTGATTGAGGTGGAGAAAATTCACCCCCCATTTCAAAATCCTGGATCCGCGCCTGGAGACCGAGCATTTTATTGGGAAAATGGAGCATTAAAGTGGAGCACTTTAGTGGGGAAACAAAAGCATGATGTACAGGTTTATGGCGGGAAAATCGTGGCGGCCGTCACGTGGTAACGGCCAGTCAGGTTACAACACTCGCTCCATACTACTATGCGTGTTGGGGCTCGTTTCTCAAAGCTCCCGAGGAGTTTCAAAAGTTTTGAAAATTATACAGTTAAGTTATCAGATAAAGTATCAAAATGGACTTCATCCTATTTTTCTTGATATTTTGATTTCAAACTATGGTTTCGGGCCCGTTAAGTTACCGGGACTTTCGAGAAAAGGGCACATGGTCGCAGGTCAACTCCGCCAAGCGAAGTATTCCGTATTCTTTTGGAAAACCTTTTCTTATTCGCACACCGGATCAATAGGAATCAGAACGCGCCCTTAGACTGGCATTTTTGTTTTCATGGCTTTTTATGAGCTTTTCAGAGTGGTTTTCAATTGAGTATCGAAAGTGAATTGTGCTTGCTTTGGTTTTGCTTCGCTCTTTGTTTGGCCAGCAAAACTCGCGCCACTTTCTTAACCAGTGCTGAAGCAAAACCAAATACATGCTCGCATTTTCCCGCGCTTTGAGCCGGTTACATGTAAATGCTTTGAATTCTGATTGGCTTATTGCACCGTGTGCATCTGTTGTGATTGGCTGGAGTAATTGCTTTGGTGTTGGCCTTGTGACGCTTTATTGAAAACTGCATTATCGAGGTATGAATTCTACTCTTACCTTATAACAGTAGTTACAAGGCCAGTTATAAGTTATCCAAGCATTTGGATAGGTTATGAGAAACAAATCAGCGGTGAAACGCTGTAAGAATACAATGAACAAAGCCTATTTTGACTTGAGAGGAGCCAGTTGGCTTCCTATTGACATTTCAGAGGGCTTTACCACGAAAGGTTCCCCTAGACATTCGACTTTCATAAACGGCTATTAGATTTATATACACAGTTGAAGCGGCACCGTATCTTAGAGATAGACTTTTTTATATATATATGAGTTGCCCGATGTTGGCTTCAATTTGTAATGTTTGGTGGCCAAACTAATGTTCGACTAACCTTTTCAGTCGCCAAGACTTTTTGTAATAAGAGAGATTTCATTGGTGAAATTTGTAGGCACTGCTGTGAATTTCACGCGCAAATATATTTTGTTCGCGGCATTTGAGCAATGACAAGCTCAATTATGGACCCAATAATAAAAAGATGTCAGTTTTAAAAAACTGGTACTTTACAGATAACGTTATGCTACAGCACCGCGTTCTGCTAAGTCCATTTCAGACACGTTTCGTTGAAGAACTTTGATACACACCTGAGACCGTCTTCAAGATGTACACCTTTTTTTTGAGACGGCCAGTAATGCAAGACGGGGTGGACGTCTCTAAAAACCGTAGGTAGACAATTTTGTGCGACAGGTATCTCACTCTGAAATGCTTTCTTTCTTACAAGGAGTGTGCCGTAATTGGCGGTATTGCTATTGCGGGAGTGGGGTGATTTATTCACAATTAACAATTGTTTCCCTCGGGTACGTAAAGACTAGAATGTTCAGATTTCTCCAAAGTGGACTTTGATCATTTGCCTTATTGGACAGGCCTCATCTTTATGACATTCCAACTGCAGCATTTTCTTTTACATGTAAGACCCTCTTGCTCCGAGTCGTCGCAAACTTTCGTCATCGTGTAAATGAGTATTCCACAGCTATTCTTTCTGATTTGCCTATCCGAAGAAAGCCAAGAACTATAGACTGCACCCAGAGATAGAGACACGGAATACGTAGGTGTCGCAGTTCAAATGAAAGTACCTGCCGACGTCTATGCGGTAAGGATGTTTATTATGCTGCACGAGGAACTATGAAAGTTTTGCCAAGCTACTGGGTAGGGCCTCCCCGTGCTTATCTGTTCCGTATTCCGTTGGTTTAAGATGAAAGCCGTTTGGTACTGTTTATTTAGCGGCACAATACGGTTCTAAAGTCGTACTCGCACGAACGTTGCCGAGAAACGCTCGGCGGTGGTTCTGTTTATTATACAGTACAAGGTACATACAGTACTTTAGCTTAGGCAGTGGAAGAAATATCAATGCGACTATTAACAAGACAGCTACTGGGCAGTACTTTCCAGAACTACCAGTTGTTTATTACCATGTTTTCAAATCCAACTCTTTCGAATCTGAGTAATCGTCAGCTTGTCCAGTTTAGTTACCAGTACTTTGCGTCCTACGTGTGAATGGTATGCCCCCTTCAAGTGTAACAATGCAAATAAAAGCTACCCAGGAGTACCTTCCAGTGACGCAGTACTTCCCGAAATAAAACCTTATACTCTTTCAATTGTACACTAGGTTATTGCTGGAAATCATGGTGACTGTAAGCCCATAAAGACCTATATATAGGTCAAAAACACTGTTATAGACCTCTTTCAATATGGCGTACGATTTGATTATTCTTTTGTATGTATGTTAATTAGCCCTACTAACCTCACTTTAACGCAAAAATTCTATTGAATTTTGCACGTGCTGACGAGGCTAGTAAGGCTAATTATCATGCAAATAAAAGAATAATTTGTCGGGCGCCATTACGAAAACTTGTAATCTACTAAAAGTCTACTCAATAATAAGTTATTCCCGTTTCCCCTAAAAGTAACGTGACATCTACAGCCTCCTAAAATTTCTTCGCATTCTCTGTAACTGCAACAATAATTTGTTTCTGAAAAGACATCGTCATATATGTGAAATATACAGCCTCTGGGGAAGTATTATATAATTTTGTGGGTATAGTCTTTATGCGCAACTTTGAAAGCAATTTTAAAATGGTCTATGAATGTCAATATAGGCTAGATATGGTAATAACGGTCGATGTTTGGTAGCTATCATCTTATTCTGGAGAACAGGTTGAGTTCCGACTTCGACTCCTGTTAAGAAGAAAAAATGGCAAAAATATTATTTATAGCTGCACCAACAGTAGGTAATGCACTGTACTATGAGCAGAGTATGCCCAAAAGTCAAGAACAAAAATCATTGAGTAAATGTCGAAAACTGATTTTGTATGCAAGCAATTTTGATCTTGTAACATCAATAAGGTCACTAGTAAAGACACAACACACAAAAACGGCAACAACAATCAAGTACCTTGTGTGAGCGAGCTTTGTTGAAAACATTCCAAAATCTAAGAGTTTCATCCCCCGCTCCAGTGACTATGGCTTCACCATCTGGCGATACCGCCTATTTGCGTGACATAAGAAACGACGTTAGCTCTTACAAGAGTAATAATACCGATGGTTCACAGCAACAACTAATAGCAATCTTGAGAAGCCCATTTTACAGTTGTGTGTTCGGTACCTGGCCTTTGAGCACAAGTGAGGCTGGAGGTGACCTTGTTTTGATACAAACCTCTCATGTAAACGTGGACTAGTAAGCATAACAACAACATGATTTGCATGAGAAAAGCAATGAAGTCCGAATCAAAACAAGGTCACCGCCAGCCTCGTTTCCATTCATAGGCCAGGTCACTGAGCATAAAGTGGCCTAATGGAGGGCATATCCAGTTACTGGAGGACAGTTCTGCAACAGAAAACACTAACTTCATTGTTTCATCTCAACATCTTTGACCCACATCTCAAAAGAAACAACCTTGTAAACTATGCGAATAGCCCCCTTCCCCACCCCGTTGTGAGGCATACATGAGATACTAGGCAGATTTAGCAGAGACAACGCGACGACAGTGACAAGGGACGGCCTGCGCAGAGCTAAAAAACGACTTGACCAATGGCAGAACGGCAAACAGAACACCGGAAGTCGAGTTCAGTCCCTACCGCGCGCTTTCGCGTTCTCAATTGACATGGCGTTGTCTTTGCTAAAACTGCCTACTGCACTAGAACAGCTGCACTTACCAGATACAAAACCCTATATGAATGTCCAGTTAACTTGGCCACTTGAGTGAGTGATGGGTATTTCCAAACCAGGATCTGGTTCTGTGAATAGCCGTGTGTGCTAACCTGTAAAAATAAATAAAGAAACGTCAACAGACTGCGAGTAGTCTCCAATTTGGTTTGTGGGGCGGGAGAAAAACACGTGCGCATGCGCGAAATTGCGAGGGGACACAACGCGCGGGCATCTCCGCAATTTCGCGCGCGTTCCCACAGTCCATCACCGAAATTAGAGACTAACTCGCAGTCTGAAACATCGAGTTCAACGATAACTACATCATGAATCGTGCCAATGGCAAAGAACAGATCACTCACCAGCTCATTTGAGTGCTTTGACCAAGCTAGGTTGCACACCTGAAATGTGTTGGAAAAAAAAACAAAAACAAAAGTTATTCCTTCGAAACAATGTTTTGTGGAGCTTTCATGTCTAGAAAGTCGGTGAAGTAGTACTTTCTTGTGGCGTTTTTTAAGGTACGTTTACACAGATGATTTTTGTCGCGCAAGTGAATGCAGTTGCAAGTTTCGCACATGTAAACAAGTTCAACTAGGTGCGATTTCAGCGCAGTTTTAGTGTAATTTGTCGCCGTGATATCGCAGCGGTTTCAAACTTGCTCAAAACTTGATGTCATTTTGCTGCGATTTTTCGATAAAACTGTGTTTTGTGAGTAGTAACTCAAATCGCGGTGTATCACGGCGACAAATTGCACTAAAATTGCGCTGAAATAGCACCTAGTTTACCCTTGCGATTTTGAAGTTGCAACTTGAGCACGACAAAAATTGAATCGAGTTGTAAACGGGCCTTTACAGTCCTGTAAAAGGTGGTTAGAGCTTTTGAGTATGTGGATGAAATCTTAACATCATTTTACACGTACACGACCATTCAACTTACAGCTACCAATCAGTAATTTACTGTGGTGATTTTCATCATTTTTAAAAGCCCTAACTAACTATTGATTCTGTGGTTGCGACCTCAACTAGGACCATTCAAATGAATGCTCTCTGTCTGTGGGGTTTGAGATTAAAAGATTTACAGGACCATACCTGTGAACCAGTGTCTACACATTGAAGTGGTTGTCCAGTTAACGTATTCCAGAATCTGATACATCTGTCAGCTGTTCCACCACCTGAGGAAAGCAGGCCGTGCTACATAACAAAACAAAACCATTATTATTTAGTATGTAGATGATTCAACAATTTCAAATGGTTCCACCAAGCAACCTATAATCCCGTCCTTAAAGCGCCCATGAAGCGAAATTTGTTTCTTGTTAATTTTAAAGTTTACCCCTGAAACGCAATAATCCAAAATTTGAGGCGCTGGTGATTAACATTGGCGATTTTACGAGCGTTTGAAGTTTGGCTATTTTGCCTTAAAAAATGGTCAGAGGTCTGGGTCGAGTTTATTAGCAAATTCAATGGTATTGGTGTGACGTTATTTTGGGTACAAAAATGTTTGCCTCTATGAATCAGTGAAATAGTTGCCATGCTTGTCCCCACAATTACGTCACAGCTACTGCCACGTGTCTTTTTGGTTGTGCGATTCCAATGCCATTTTTGAGGGCAATAGCCCAACTTCAAATACGTGTAAAATCGTCAATTTTTAATGAAGAGCACCTCAAGTTTAGGAGTCCCTTAGAAGTAAACTAGCGAGAAAAAATTCGCTTCATAGGCTCTCTATTTAAGGTAACTGTTGTATCCTAAAAGGAGCACTGCTCTCTGTAAACGATACAGTGCTACCCAAAAGTATAAGTCCTTAGTGACATACACTGTACTAAAAGCTCAACAGCTACCACATTATTTACCAATGGGCACCTTTTTTCCATTCTCCAATGAGACGAGAAAAGTAAGAGACAAATAACTCTTAAATTTTCACGCTTTATTTTCACCACTGCTATAATCCACACTTGAAATATATGATTTTCATATACCGGTACATTCACACTCATATATTCATCACTCACGGGTTTATTACGAGCCAAAAGAATGACCAGCTCCCAGTTGGCTTGTTAGCTCAGTTGGTAGAGCACTGCACCAGTTACACAAAGGTCGTTGATTTTCCCTACTAACTGCTTAAATGTTGTTTATAACTGCGATGATCACTCACATTTTCATTACAAATAACTATTGCAGAATGCAACGTTACCTGATGAGGTGACCATGCTATGGCTTTAACCGCTGCCGAGTGTTCACCGTACTGCTGCTCAGGAGACAAGTTTGACAGGTTCCACACTAACAGCTTGTTATCATTCCCACCTGATGCAAGATGCTGGTGATCTGGTGACCACTTCAGTCCACACACCTGTTGAAGACAACAATTGGGGTTATTGTAAAATAGTAGTGTTACTGCATGCATTTGCAGCAAAACAAGTACTTGACAAAATATGAGGACAATCAGGGCTGTGCTCTAGCAGTGCCCATTAGCCTCTTGCGACTTACTTTGCCTTTCGGCGGCAAGGAAATCTTAGTTTTTGCATGTCAGAATTACTATGCTGAACACCCTGAATTTTAAAGGTTCAGAGTTTTGGGCTCCCAAAAATTTTTTCAAAGAGCACAGCCTTGATGATACGATTGTAAAAAATTATGAATTTAGATTGCGGCAACCATAATCATAAACTGAAAAAAAGGAATAACAACAGATTTTTGGCTTACCTCTTGTCTATGGCCAATCAGTCTTCTCTCTACTGGATTAGGAGTTCTGACATCACGCTGAAGAATAAGCCTGTCTCTACTGCCAGATGAAAGCATGTCTCCATTCCATGCCAAAGCACCTTCAATAAGTAATAATGATAAAAATATTAACTTCCGAGGACATACAATACTAGAGCGATTGCTTGCTGTCTTGAAGAAAATGCTCTTAACCCTTTAACTCCTAATGGGTCCCACTTTGACTAGTGAAATCATCTGACATTAGACAGAGTAATATCTATAAGTCACTCTTAGGGAGTAAAGGGTTAATATCCTTACAGGGGTTTCATTAGAAGCTAGCAACTGGCGAAAATTGCCACCTACTATGTCAGAATTTACCTCTTACTGCCACCTAACTTGTCCGTATTTTTGCTCAAATTATAAAAAAAAAAATTAGTTTTAGTTTGTAGAGTCTGAATTTACTTATTATCAGGTCACCACCTACAGTACTTTAGTTACCTCAGACAGCTTTTTCAAAACTTATTGAAACCCCTGCCTTACAATGAAGTTTGCACTAGTTTTGGAAACCATGCACTTTACACTATACTTGCCTACTCTAGCAGTATGGCCTTCTATAGTTGACACTCTTTTCTGTGCTCCAGCATCCCATATTTGAACAAGCCCCTTGTGTGTCCCAACGGCAACAAGGCCACTCTGCAGTGTCAACAAAAACATTTCAGGATCCTTGTCCAATGCTACACAATTTAAGGGTTCTATTACTAGTTGGTATTACATATCTACAGTTATATTATGCATGTGACAGCTTCCCAATGGGGTAGACCCCCGGCCAACCAGGGAGATATGTGGGGGAATACAAGGAGATGGATGGGATTCTTTGCCCAAGGGTAGGAGAAAATCTCAACATTGTTTTATGATGAAAGATTGTGGGGGGGGGGGATTCAGATATTTGTAAAGGATGTCAGGGGGATTTTCTGCTGAGAGACACCCCGCCCAGGGGACTTTGTCTTGCAAGTTTCCCCTAAACCCCGGGAAAAGTTCTCATGTTTGCTCGACTAATTTTACAATACCCCTGGTTCCCAAGGGGAAGAAAACGTGCATTATCACTCATATTAGGCTCTGTCAAACCATGGCCAAAGTGTGATAATTCTAATATTCCATAAAAAAGGGCAAAAGTAAAAACTACACATACTCTTTCTGACCAAGAAACGGAAGTTACGGAATCCCCGTCAGCTGCAAGATCACAAAGTTTTGTCACCTGTATGATAAGATGAAAATAATAAATTTCACCGATATAATTGTTCTCAAATACAGTAACAACACTAAAGATAAAAAGGGACAAGAATTATTGCCAGGAATCAAAGTTCAAGTTCAAGTTTATTTGCGCACTATTTAGAGGATAGTATTAAGAGAGTTTTATACACTCAGTTACCTGACTGGTGCATGCACTCCAGAGATAAACACATGTTCCTAAGCCAACACTTAAAATATTCTGTCCTGACCAGTCCACAAGATTAAGATAAAAGTCATCCTGAAACCGAAAAACTTCAAATAAGACAAATGAATCAGATGTAGACCCTCTTCATAATGGCGTCCAACAAATTATTCTTTTATCGTATTGTAAATGATAATTAGCCTTACTAGCATCGTTAGCATGTGCGGAATTCAATAGAATGTTTACTTTAAAGTGAAGTTAGTAAGGCCAATTAACATACAAGAGAATAATTAAATCATCTGCCATTATGAAAAAGGTGTATACTGCATAATTATTCTATACTCAATTTACCAATTCTTGGTTTTCAGTCACGCAAGTATAAAAATAAAATCATCTACCATTCGATAGATAAAGTCAAGAAATTG